>JANKKI010000463.1:0-600000 GCA_025175665.1 Cinchona pubescens
TAATTTTTTCTTAATTTGCTACTAAATAACATTATAAATCAGCCATCAAACAACACTCACACACCACAATGCACTATTATACTTGATGTTAAACTTTTGACAATTATAAAACTAGAAGGAAATCGAGAAGGAATAAATAAAATTTGTTCCTTCCAATGTAATGTTATACTTGGCAGTCTAAGAAAATATTTATGGGATGTCTCTAAAAAGAACATTTGCAGATGTGTATAAGAGACAGATTCAAACTTTGGAGATAACATGGAAAGATATTACTTCTCTTTCACTTTCTTATTTTCTTTCATAATTCAAACTTTCTATTCCTTTATTTTTTTTCTCTTAAACTCTCAAACTAAGCCTAATGAGCAATAAATGAACATAGAAGTTAAATGGGATCAAAAGTAAGGAATAGTGAAAGGGTAAAATTTATATAGGTCATGGAGCAACTCAAGAACCAATAAGACACATCTAGATGTGTATAAGAGACAGGAATTGATTTTAAGTTATGCCACCTAATACAAATGGGTTCATTGCATTGGTTATTAAGCAACTATTAGAATGCCATTAACTGTTCAGTGCCACTATAATAAACCTTGTCATGGTGAAAGGACTTCCAAGCTCTCTTTTGAATTGGGGAAGAAACAAAGTTTTCCAAATAACAATTTAATCCCTAAGATTTTTTTTTTATTTTCTATTTTAATCCCTACATATTTTCTTTTGCTAAAGTAATTTGACAATTTTACCCTTTAAAAATTAATTTCCAGAAAAAGAACAGTTGCATGTAGTGATTATTGATGTAATTCAATGTTTTAGTTATTTCCTAAACCTATTCACTGAATCTAATCATACTAACATATTTCGAAAGTTGTTAAACACAAAATTAAGTTTGAAAAAAATTAATAAGAAAAATACAGTTGAAAATTAATGTAGTAGTTATCGTTTATTAGCAACAAGTAATGTGATAGTTTTATTTATTACATGAGGGTAAATTTAGAAGTTCAAATAATGACATCACATCAAAAGGGTCTCTTACTTTATACTATACTAGTGGAAAATGCTTACAGAAGTATCACTTATGAAATTTATACACATTTAGGTAATTATCATTTGATAAACATATATCGATAGTCGTGAAAACAATAAAGGATGATAAGAGTTTGTAAAGGAGTTAGTGGGTGGTTAATAGGTAGTTAGTGTTTAGCATGAATTGAAAATAGTTATGAAGATAAGGGTAAATTAGGCAAAACAAATAATGACACACACCAAGCCCCTCCTCATACTTTATATATAGTATAGATAGTTATGAAGGTAAGGGTAAATTAGGCAAAACAAATAATGACATAACACCAAATCCCTTCTCATGTTTTATCTATAGTACAGAAACTAATAGGAAAGGTACATACCTATAGGTGTGAAATTTATAAAATTTTATACAAAAATAAAAAAATATAGGTAGTGAAAATGACAAGAATAGAAGAGATAAGACTTTGTAAGGGAGTTAGTGGATGGATAATAGGTAGTTAGAGTTCGTTTGGTTCACGGAGTGAATGAGACAGGATATCTCTTTTTTGGACAATTAATCCTAGGATGAGTCATCCCCGGATGATTAGTCCTATTATCTGGTGTTTGATTGATATTGAATTGCATAGGATATCTTAAAAATACTAATCATCTTGCACTTGATTAGGGATCGAATGAGATTAGATTACTATTTTATTGACCAAAATACCCTAAATTTGCACTTTATATTTGGAAATCCAACAAATAATATTCAGAATATTATTGTAATTATAATATGCCAAAAATAAATGTGAAAATTAAATAAATTGTTATTATATAGAATAATTTATTGTGTTCATCTTGACCCACTAACCTGAAAAACTACAGTTGTGTATGGAGACATTTCGCATCAGTAAATACCAGAAAATTGGAATCGATTAATGTTATTTCGACTTTAGGACAAGTGGGTCAATCTCAATTTTATGTAATTCTAGACAATTATGTAAGGCATATATTATGACCTAATAATACTGGGATTTATAAGATTATATGCATTTACAATGTATATATTCTGTGAAACCCAGTATTTTAATAGCCTTGTTCTTTGATTTTAACTGGTTTAAAATGTTTTTAATATTATTTTTAGTCATTAAGTAATTCAACTTATTCGTTTTTCAATTCGGCAAATTTTTCGATTTACGCGATTTCGCTCATGTAAACGGGTCAAGTTTTAAAACAAGCTGTCACTATATACACGTACACACACTCTTATAACTCACATAACACTATCTATACTCTGTCTAAGAGACAGATACTAGATAAAATTAGTTTTTGGTCAAATAGTCAACTTGAGACTATTTGGTCAATGGGGTACTATTTGGGTCAAGAGACAGCTCCAGGGTCTTCTTCTTGTTGTTTTTCTTCCTCATTTTCTCATGGCTGGCCGAAATTTCTTCTCCATTTTTCCCCAAAAATTTTCTTGCAGATTTCAAGTAGAAATCACTTGGAAGGTAAGATTTTATGTATTTTAGCATTTATAGCTTATGGGCTTTATGATTTAAGCTTTAATTTCAAGTTTTGTAGGATTATTTATGGCTGAATAAAAACCTCTTTGCAGCCTTATAAGTTATGATTTATGTATGTTATGGGTTGTTTTTAGTGTTTTGGAGGTTGGGAAGTGATTGGGGTTGATTTATAACAACTTTCCATGGTTAGATTACAAATTTTAAGATTATGAGCTGTCTTTATACACATCTAGATGTGTATAAGTGACAGGTACGATCAGATTTCTAGTATGTGTGCCTAGCCAAACTAACCCAAAAAACATAATTAAAAAACAATGTCTCTTATACACATCTAGTTGGAATTGATTTCCCTTCATTTTGTAAGTAAGCGGAAGTTTGGCGCAACTAGGATAATTTGGATAATTGGTTATGTTTGAAGGGTCTTTAATGATCTTTTGATGGTTTTAGGTGTTTTCCTTTATTGTGGAATGCTATTGATATAGTCCCATTATTGTCGTGAATCTTTCCGCTTATGGAATATGTTGGTTGAGTTGGGTTGTAACCAAGGTCCCTTGAATACCTTGGAAATGGATTTTGTTGGTTGGTTGACGGAACCAATTCAGTTGAGTTGTAACCAAGTATCCAATGAATACCACATTCCTGTCTCTTATACACATCTAGAGCCTGTATAAGAGACTTATACACATCTGTGTGTTTTTTTTCAGACACATCTAGATGTGCTCTCTTATACACATCTAGATGTTTGCAAACTCCTATGATTTGAAAACATCATAAAATGCTTTCAAATCAAATGTGTTAAGAAACATATCTATTTTAAAGTCATAGGAAATGTGTGTATAGTGGAGATCCGGTTCTATAGAAAATAGCATGGGACGCCTTTGACTTCTCAGAAAGTCATACCATTGAGCCTAAAAGATACTCATGCTATTTATTAAATTCCGGATTGAAACTATACTTGGATTTGTTAGCTATGCTTTAGCATACTATGTTTTGAAATGATTTGATCTGTTTGGCTATGTTTTGGACATACCTTCGAGCCTAAAAGATACTCATGCTATTTTATTATATTCCGGAGCCAAAAAGATGGAATCATGTTCGATATGCTTTAGCATACTATGTTTTGAAATGATTGGATCTTTTTGGCTACGCTATGCTTTAGCATACTATGTTTTGAAATGATTGGATCTTTTTGGCTACGCTATGCTTTAGCATACTATGTTTTGAAATGATTGGATCTTTTTGGCTACGTTATGCTTTAGCATACTATGTTTTGAAATGATTGGATCTTTTTGGCTACGCTATGCTTTAGCATACTATGTTTTGAAATGACTCTTGGATCTTTTTGGCTATGTTTTGGACATGCCTGACGTTTAAATGGCATGAGACATTTTAGAAAATTACTTATGATTATGGTTTATTGATGTTTAAATGGAATGAGACTATCACACAACACTTTGTCATTATATTTGCCAAGGTTAATTGAGACATGCACTTGCTTAGTTACTTTTTGTCGAAATACTTGGCCCCATTTAAATCAGCCATTTACAACATCCACACAGCCAGTTATGCACTAATTCACGTCTCTTATACAATCTAGATGTGTATAAGAGACAGTCCCTGGCCGTTAGTGCTACTCCACATTAATCCACTCTTTCTTACCGGTAGGACTCATGCGGATAACAAATAATATTCTTATTGCCATAAAGGGGACAGTGTATTAGATAAGTAAAGTACAAATAAACTTTGTTAAAGTTGTAGCATCTTTTGTACTAAGTCGAGGATATTTCTAGTTCTTATCTTTTATTTAACTATTGTCGTTAACTAATTCCAATATCACGTCCATTCCCTTTACACTCTTAACCTGTTTACGAAATTGATTTAAATTGATTTAAAAATAAAAAGACTGCTAATTGAATAAATCAATTTCGTATATTTACTTTCTCCTATGCTAATATTAAATGACTTTTTCTTCGATCCTACTAATTTATAGGGGTATTTGTGTAATTAGGAAGCCAAATTATTATTTTTTAAAAATATTTGGTATACAAAATTATTATAAATGTATTGGGTCTGATACCATGTTAAAGGACTAAATATCATGTTAATTTTTTCTTGACCTGTTAAAATCGGGTCGGGTCGCTCATTTGACATATGGACCTAATGCCTGATTCATAAAATCTGTATAATCTAATACTAGCAAAATAACAGGCTGTGCATGGGAGGAGGCATACACATCTAGATAATGTATAAAGACAGTTATACTTTCTATCTATTTGTCTAATATACAGATCTAGATGTGAATATTTAAAAACTAGAGATTCAGAATTTCATTTCTCATCATTTTCTCTTATTTCAACCAAAAGAAATAAACATCAACTAATGAGAAATTAAAAATAGCAATCCACTTTTATATCTTTAATAGAGAGATAAAACATGTACAAAAAGAAAAAGAAACCCGCTGTGGGATCACAATCGATGTTGTCGACTACATCGATATGTGTACGGCTAAGAAAGATGATTCTACGAGACATCTATCTCTATAATCTTATACACATCTAGATGTGTATAATAGACAGCTTCACGAAATGCTGAAAATCCTTGTAGCTCCCGGCAACCTGTCTCTTATACACATCTAGATGTGTATAAGCTACTTAGCTTATGTATTCTACTAATTTGAAAAATATTTAGGCAGATATTATATATAAGAGACAGCCCTTACATTATACAGCTCATCCTTTAATAGTCTCTTCAAATCAAAAGTAAAAAGTTACCTTCATGGATAAAGAATAAAGGGAATATATTATGATCCCCATAAGTTCACTTAAGCAATCTGAAAAAAAACACACACACACACACACACAAAATTGATATCTTAAGAGAATGCCAAACCGAAAATAAAAATTACAAACCACAAACTCATTTAATATTTGCTCTATAAGTTAGGAAAAATATGAAAGAGTGAAGAAAATGGGAGGGATAAAAGAATTTAATCTTTGATGGAAAACCTTTTGAATTTGAAAAAAGATAGATGGATAAGTGGATTGAAAGATGGATTGAGTTTTTTATTTTTTTGAATGTTAAATTATTATCTAGTTTGTTGTATATTAAAAAGTATTAATTTATTAATTAATTAGTTAAATGATAGGTAAATATAATTGTCGATTGATAAGTATTGTGTAAAAAAAAAGAGAGTAAATTATATGATATGATAAGCTAGACAATAGTAATTGTTGTTTTAAAAAGATTTAAAGTTATCGATAAATAATTATTGTTTTGAATAAAAAAAGAATTAGTCGTAAGATATAATTAATAAGTTAGACATGGACCCCCTAGTGAAATGTTATTTTGAAAAAAAAAATAGTTATTTTCTATGATTAATGTAGATAAAGATTTCATTTTAAGTGGAATTTGTTTAAAATAGAGTAAACTGAATCAAGATCTTTTTCGAAAAATATAACCGTAACATTTATTTCTTTGAAAAAAAAGTTGTTAATAATGATTACTATTAGTAATTTGATAACGATATTGTACATAAATGGTTGAAATTGGTTAAAATAGATTTTAAAAGTTCATATATTTTTTGTAGACATTATCTACATAATAAAATGGATATTGTATTTTGTTATAAAAAAGGTAGTAGAAAAATGAGAGCATGACAAATGCCGAGAAAAAGGTAGATATAGTTTTTTTTTGAAAAGGGACTAAATTTTTTTTTTGTGAATATAAATGGTTTGACAATATAAAATTAAGAATTATCTTTTACAATGTATAATTAGATTGTATTCATTTTTCCTAATAAAACTACTTGATAGGTGTTAATTATGTATTTAAATATTTATTTTATAGATCAAAAACTCATTTTGTTTTTTTCTTGAAAATAAGTTAAACTTTTTACGGATATAAATACTCGAACTATATAGAAATTAGAATTATTTGCTATAGTTTATAATTAATTTGTAGTCATTTGTTCTAAGAAATAACTACTTAATATGTATGCAGATAAAGTTAAGATTTTAAATGTTTAAGCCTATATTAATTTTTTTAATTAATTAGTGATAGAAAATAAGTAATATATATATTCTTTTGGTAAGTAAAAATTTAAATAAAATAAAACTAACTAAAATTATTAATATGATGTAACTATAAAGTAAAGAGAAAAACATATGATTAACTAAATAAGAGACAGGAACAATTGATTCAAAAATTATAATGATTTTTCTCTTAACAAGCTTAATAAATTTTGAATATTCAATCAATTTTAATCTGTACTCTTATACACATCTAGATGTGTATAAGAGACATCATTCTTATTTCTTACATATAAAACCCTTCATTACTTGTAGTAATTTCAAATAGGTTTTGCTATAATATATATAGATGACATTATATGATTTGGGTCATAAAGTTTATTAGGGGTAAATTAGTTAAAATTTTTGTTATCTCATCTAAGAGTCATCCAAGATATCTAATACTATCTCCCCATACATGAAATTTTATCCCTTCTAACTAAAGAGTGGAAGGAATAATTTAGTTAGTTGGGATTATAATTTCATGTAAAAAAACCTAACCAAATACAGGAAGATATAGAATTACTTATCTAATCCCACATTATCCCATGAACCAAATATTAATATTTAGTATGAATTGAAAATAGTTATGAAAATGAGGATAAATAAAATAAAATAAAAGATGACATCACACAAAATCCCATCTAGTGCTTTATATATAGAATAAATATGGATATAAATAAGTATAAATATATTACTTTATATGTACTTTATATATATAGCATAAGTATATATAATAGGCAAAGACTTAGATAGATCCGATTTTTTATGCCACTTGTAGACTCTGCAATGTGGATTGAGGTGCTATCTAAAGCCGTAGAACTATACGATGGATACCTGTCTCTTATGAGTAAAGTGCCAAATGTTTGGGTTTATGTCCAGCTAATAGTAAAGATTGGGGGAAATACTTAGGTAGATCTGATTTATGACATTATAAAGTCTCTCCCATATATACACATCTAGATGTGTATAAGAGACAGTCCTTGTAGCTCCCGGCAAAAGAAAGATTACATTTAATTTTTGATCCCAAATCTACATGTTATAAATGTGCTTTCAGATTCTAATGGTATTTTTTTCAAAAATTCAATGTAAGCTTTCTTTTGCCGGGAGCTACAAGGATTTTCAGCATTTCGTGAAGCGCGAAAAATCTGAAAAATTAGATAATTATTCAGTAGATTTGATGTTTGATTTTATTCAGTAAATATTGTGTCTCTTATACTGAAATCTTAGTGGATAAGAGACATTCAGGTAGATTCAACAAATAAAATTATTTCAGAATCTTATGATGTTTATAGTATGAATTAAATTTTAAAAAATTTGTGATAAAATTATTTAAAATTTAATATTAAATCTGCCTAAATATTTTTCAAATTAGTGTACATGACCTTAAAAAACGTGTACCTTGCAAGCTAATTAATAACTTCACCACCCACACCATTTGGATCGGCGATAGCTGCTTCCGAGGTTGACTCAAACAAAATGCAATTGGTGAAGGGAAATAGTACTGGTGATGAAAGCAATCATCAAATAGTATTGGATTTGGAATCCTTGGGCGTTGGCGACGATGACGATGGCAGGTTAGGAAATGAATTTCTTAGAATGATTTGGTTTTGGTTCTGTTTGTTTATAAGTTTGATGTATTACTGTGGAAGGCTTGGCCTCCCTCTTCATCCTCATCCATTATTAATTTGATCTCAATTCATTTATTTAAGATCTGAATTGATACATTTAAGATCTCATCAAGTCAATAAGCTTAATGTTCTATTTTATCAACAACTTAGATTCTATTCCAAGGATTTCAAACAATAATATCTACAATTGCTTTCATCACCAGTACTATTTCCCTTGAGGAAATTATATCACTTGAGTCGGGCTAGAGCAGGAACTACAAGAATGCAAGCATGACCAAGTATTGTCTTTTTTTTTTTTTTTTTTCCATTCTCATTTTGTCTGTTTGGTGTGTTGTTTTTTCTTTTGTGAAACCTTATTTTTTCCTGTTACTCTCTTCAAAAGGTAGTCGCCAACATTCTGTCTAAGGGCACCAAGCTACGGGAGTATACACCTGGTGTTGAGAGCAATTTACGCCATGTTGTAGTTGGAGTCTATTGAGGTAGGCTTCGTCTCCCAATTTCTCTCTATTTTGTCGAGTTTTATACTTAAGGGGTTGTAAATTTCTGAACATCACACTCGGGGGTTTTGGATTGTTCTTTTTGTTCATGCTTGCTTGAGGGGTATTGACATTTTGTTACCTGCTACATATATATCTAAGAGAAGAGTACTTAACATTTTTTGTAACTTGATTGCAATCTCTTGGGTTCCTTCAGGATTACATTAAAGAAAGTGACAATTTGGTCTCCCTTCACGATCAAATTCGTGATTGTGATATTATCCTCTCACAAATGGAGACCCTACTCAGTGGATTTCAGGTAATATTTTTATTTGCCATCATGTTTTCAGTTGAAGCTTAGGACTTGCTACTGTTGCAACCAAGATATGATATAGTTGGAGCTCTGTCTCTTAGATCACATGATGTGTATAAGAGACATCTTGACTTTCGACCAAGCAACCGCTTGAGAAGATGAGAGAAACTAAATACTGATTTCTCTTCATCCTGTGTCTTATACACATCAGTATGTATAGTTGAGTGGACTTAAGAGAGAGTTGTCAAGTTAATAAAGTGCAGGGAAAATTGAAAAATATTTGGTGGGTAACTTGTAAGAAAGATTTAGACCATATAGGAATTAATGAGGAAATGGCATCATGACAGAGCGCAATGTCATTGCAGGATTCATGCAGCCTATCCCACTTAGTGGAAATAAGGCTTGGTTTGTTTGTTTGTTTGACCAAGCAATTGTTTGCCCAGTTTTATGTCTGTTTATCCTGTAGTCCTCAGATGTAATGCATCAATGGAGAAGAAAGCCTTTTTTTATTTCTTTACTGTCCCTTTTCAACCGCCGTAATGCCTTTAGGTTGATTTACAGATGATGACCGCCATTGTGACCCCTCTTGTCTATTTAATTCAATATGTTTTGACAACAGAATATATGTATTTCTGCCCATGCACAATCTTTTATTTATTGAGCTTGAAAATGCACAAATGCCAACAGTCCTACCTTGTGAACAGGAACATGTTACTGTACACTGTCAAACGAGGGGCTGAAATTTCCAGTAAGATTAAGTTCTTCATACTGAGTTAATGAAAGACTGGTTAGAAGGCAGAATAGCACGCAATTCCCAGTTTTATTGGAATCCCTGGATTACAACATGTGAAGAAGATAAAAATTGTGAATTCTTGCAGTTCTTGTTATGCTGATTTGTGCTTGTATAATTCTCCATAATTTCCACTTTGTTCTACTTGTCCTGAAGTAACTAAACTGGGATGAACTTTCATGTGTGGGTGTTATTTACTTTTATGTCCCCTCTGAAAATGGACGACCCTCCCCCACACTAAAATTCTGCTAAAGAAAGGTGAAACAAAAGACATCTTATTGTTGTGTTGAGCTTTTTTGCTATTACAATGTCAGAAAGAACAATTTGCTTGTTTTTCTATATTTAATTTCAGCTGCACCTCTCTCTTTTCTATTGTTTATTTTTTCTTCTTCCTGATAATTCTCTATTCCTCTTATTTTGTTAACTTTGCCCTAGGCTGAGATTGGTTCTATAAGTTCAGATATAAAAATTCTTCAAGAGAAGTCTATGGATATGGGGCTGAAGCTGAAGAATCGCAAGGTATGGATTTAAAATTTGTTCCTATTGTGTGGTGGAGTTCTCTTTATGTAAATTCTCTAGTCAATGTCTAGCACATAAAGCTAGCTTAGTGGCCTTTTTGTGCCTATATAACTGCATTAACTTATGTTTTTCAGGGAGACCGCATATAAAATTTTTTTGTGCAGTATATCTCTCCTGCCAAAACCTCTTAATTGCTAGTTTTGCACCATGATTTTTAAATTTTTCCTATTTCGAGCTGAAATATCTTGGTCATCAAATCACAGAGAATGTGAGTAATTTGAAATTTTAATTTTTCTGTCTTCTGTTTTGTCTTGTTTTCTTTGAAAGGTGGCGGAATCTAAGTTGGCCAACTTTGTTGAAGATATTATTGTCCCGCCAAGGATGATAGATGTAATTGTTGATGGAGAGGTATTCTAGAATTTATTTTATATTCTCCATTCCAGGTCTATCCTTTACCTTATTAAGTTCGGAAGCTTATTTGACTCAATCATATTTATAAGAGACAGTATTAACACAATACACACTGCTGGAATTAGACAGAGAGAGAATCTCTCTCTCTTTCTCTCTCTGATTCCTATTGTTTTTGTTTTTAACTATCTTCACAATGCCTTAATTTTAAGTTGATATGACTAATTGATGAGCTTTCTGTGTCTTGTACATCTAGAAAGTAGCAAAGGGTTAGAAGACATCACAAATAGGTAAATCCTAAAATGGGGCTGGTCTCAAAATGCCTTAGCTTTTCAAAAGATTCTAAATAATATTTCCAAAAATTGGTATTCTACAGCGGTAAAAGATATGAAGTGGAAACCTTTTGAAAAATAAAAGTTGTTATAGAAACGCACATCAAATGGTGCTATTTTTGTCCTATTCTAAAATAGGAAAAAACTAGGGGTGAAAAGTAACTGAAAACACCTGAATATAGCTTTTAACTTTAGAATGAGCTTATGACAATCTAGAATAGGATTCCGTTACAGATTCTTGAGCTAGGTCAAGTATGAGTACAGTCTAAGATGCACTTGAAACTTGTCTTATCATAAATTTAAACCTTGCTTGTGGACACTTATATTTCACATTGAGAATTGAGAAGTTAGCAAGTGATGCCAAATCTTTCTGTGGATTGCTTTTTTTGCCTCTTTTGCCATCAAAGTACCTGTGGTACCAGTAAATATTTTATTACTTGAAGCTCATGTAAAGGCACCTATTGCAGGATCTGTCTCCTTGGTAGGAATTCATTTGGAACATGTCGATTTTTAAAATTTTCAGTAGCCATGTTTCCCAAAGAAATGCTTAGTTCCTCTCCTTTCCGAGCTCAAACGCTGTTACTTGTTCTTCCTCAACCACTTTAGGACAGACCAAACTTAAGAAGATCATTTCTTACTCATTAGCTCATATGAATCTGGCGACTTTTGGCACATTTAGTTAGGCGACGGCAGTTAGGTCACCTATTTTGTGCTATGGACCAAACTTTTCCCATCTGGATTAACTAAAATTAGCCTCTGGCAACTTGTTTGAAGCAGTAATTACACGTCAATATAGGTTGCGCCTGCTTCTACCTTGGCAAAATAGCTGAATATTTAATACGGAATGTTTTAATAAAGGAACTGAAGGTTTAATTGACGATACTATCATGTGATCCAGTTCATCTTCCATCTTGATACTACCTAGCCTAAGACATACTGCATTCTTCCTAGAGATATTTTCAAATTACTATCATGTTTTCTTTGGTTGCTAATAGCATAAGATTGTTGAAAGAAGCAAAAAAAATTTTAAATTGTCTGGGATTACATATTGAATTCAGTTTGAGGTCTATCTGATGGCCTAGAAATCATGTGGAAGATGACACAAAATTTAGGAGCCAGACATCAGTCTACAATCAAATGCTTTATTTAAAAAATTTGCAGGATAACAAACCTTTGAATAAAAGATGCTTATTTCAATCAAAGTTGGTATTCAGAAAATGCTTGAAGGAACTTAACTAAAATACATACATCTTAGGCTTCTCTCTAATGCAAGACCATGCAACAAAGAAATCATAAGACCAGGCATTATAGAGTAACTACCATGTAATGAGAAAATGCTGAATCAGAAGGGCACATACAAGTAAAATAGACAATTGGTCTGTGTTAACATGCTGAGACAAATTTTAAAACAAAAAACTTGTATATTTTATTGCAATTCTTCTATAGAAATAGTCTCTCTTATCTTACTTTGCCCAATTACTGAAGTGTTTATGTTGCTTTCCACTTGTTAATATATCTCTTCTGCCGTTCTCTTTGGCTTTTCCCTGGTGGAGCTTGTTTGAGTATGCCTATGTATTTGCTTGTTCACACTTGTTTGCAGTTGTCCGTTTGAGATGTCATTGGCAGTTAAATCCTTGTTAACACCTTCTTGCTATGATTTCTCCCATTCCAGCAGTGTGTATTGTGTTAATAAGCATGCAGATCATAATTGGATCTTTTGCTTTTGAGTGTGCATATGATATTTCATGGCCAGTAACATGTCTATATATTCGTACACAGGTTAATGATGAGTATTTGAAGACTCTGGAGGTTTTGAGCAAAAAGCTGGAATTTGTTAAGGTGGATCCTATGGTTAAAACTTCAAAAGCATTAAAAGATGTTCAACCTGAATTAGAGAGACTTCGACAGAAAGCAGTTTCAAAGGTAATCTGCATAGTGGAACATGCTTTAGCAACTGATTTAGATGCTTATTGACTCGAGTCTATCCTCTAAGATCAACTGAATCTTTTACATCCTGTTTGCTCAAAAATATGAGTGATCCCCCACATATGATATGATTTTTTCATGTGAAGATGTTTCTATTTGCTGCAATGATTTTTTTCTCAGTAAAGCTTTTAAACCTAGCATTCCAAATATCTAAGATCTAAGTTACACTTAATGAAAAGGTCATTGTAATATTGAAACCTGGAGAAAACTTGAAAACACATACTGCATTCTTCCTAGAGATATTTTCATAGTTTAATTTATCAGAATGGACTAGTCACTCTTCATGCTTATCTTTTGGTGTTACTAGATTCATAAAAGAAATTCAGTCTATAATTTACAAGAATACAATCATCTAATTTCTGATATTCAAGACTTTATAGAACTACATAGAGTATAACAAACGAATTCAAAAGTTAAAAAGTTTTAAAAGTTTGATCTGATCCGGGTTCAAAAAGCTTTTTCAGTTTGACAAATAAGTGAATTGCAGTAATGTGCAGCTAATTGGATGGAGAGAGTGATGTAATAAAAATTTTTTGCCACTGAAATAACTCTAGACTTATTGCAGTTAAACTTTGTCATCATTTTGGAGAGTTGCTATCATATACAGAGGTCCAACCACGTGCAGTGCAATCAGCTATTATGAAGTTTCAGTTAATGGGGTGCGAACTGCTGTGCATGACTTACTACATTTTGAAAATGCGATTATTGCACAATGGTTTTTTTTCCTTTCCATGCTAGTCAATGGAATAAATATGCAGAAACATTTATAGGAGTGGCTCATCACCAGAAAATAAAAATCCCTTGATTCTAGGGAACCCTTTGCTACTAGATGTGTATAAGAGACATCAACTATGTTTGGAAAAAAATGGTTTGTAAGCTTTATTGATGATCATACACGGCTTAGTTGGGTGTATCTCTTACGAGATTTCCTTATCTCTACACTCCCTCAAGTTGTTGCATAGATATCGATCATGCCCAACTTGCTAACAAGACTTTCAAAATTCGATTTGAACAAGCCCTTAGTAAGAATATCAGCGACTTGTTGAGCAGTTGGAACAAACGGCATACAAATCATTCTTGCTTCTATCTTTTCTGTAATGAAGTGTCTATCAATCTCAACATGCTTGGTTCTATCATGTTGGACTGGATTGTGTGCAATGCTAATGGCTGCTTTGTCATCACAAGAATACAGTCTCATATGCATAGCTATTGGTGTCCTTAATTCCTCCAAAATTCTTTTGAGCCATAACATCTCACAGACTCTCTGTGCCATAGATCTATACTCTGCCTCTGCACTACTACAGGCTACTACATTATGTTTTTTGCTTCTCCACGTTACTAGATTGCCCCATACAAATGTACAATATCGCGACGTGGATCTTCTATCCGAAATGGAACCTACCCAATCAGAGTCTGTGTAGGCTTCAACACTCCGATGTCCATTTCTCCCAAAGAAAAGTCCTTTCCTCGGAGAGTTCTTCAAGTACCTAAGAATGCGATAAACAGCCTCGAGATGTTCTTCATTAGGAGAATGCATGAACTGGATTACTAGACTTACTGCAAAAGCAATGTTTGGCCTTGTGTGAGATAGATAAATGAGCTTCTCAACTAATCTTTTATATCGTCATCTATACACAGGATTAAATTTTTGTTTCCAAATTTTTTATTTGGATCAGTTAGCGTCTCAGATTAAAGACAGTCTCTTATAGTTACTAGATCATTGTTCAAGGTCAAGTATATACTTCCTTTGTGAAACCACAATGCCCCTTTTTGACCGAGCAATCTCCATGCCAAGGAAATATTTTAGTGAGCCCAAGTCTTTGATTTCAAATTCAGAGGCTAGTTTTCCCTTCAATCGCTCCATCTCTGTTGTGTCATCTCCGGTTAGAATAATGTCATCTACATACACAATCAGAACAGCTATCTTCCCTTCATTTGAGTGCCTTGTGAACATAGTATGATCTACTTGTCCTTGAACATACCCTTGCTTCACAAATTGAGTGAATCTTTCAAACCAAGCTCTCGGTGACTGCTTCAAGCAATATAAAGATTTCCTTAACTTGCACACTTTTGAACCAAACTTCCTCTCAAACCTTGGAGGAGGATCCATGTATGGTTCTTCATCTAAGTCCCCATTAAGAAAGGCATTCTTCACGCAAGTTGTTGAAGGGGCCAATCAAGATTGACCGCAATGACATACGGAGTACTCTGATAGTATTTAGTTTTGCCACTGGAGCAAATGTCTCAAGATAATCAATCCCGTATGTCTGAGTGAACCCTTTAGCAACCAGGCGTGCTTGGTATCTCTCCAGTGATCCATCTGATTTGAACTTTTAAAGCTTGCTTCCATTCAGGAACCTTTAAAGCATCCTGCACATTTTTTGGAATCTCCACACTAGATAGTTGTGAGGTAAAAGTAGAAAACATGGGTGACAAATTTTCGTAAGATACAAACTTAGACATAGGGTACTAGACAAATCAATGTGTATAAGAGACAGCAATGGGAAGATCTTGATCAGACACACTGCAGCTCAGAGTATACAGACTCAAGATTGGTTGGTTCAAAATGGTTAGACTCTGGATATTTGTTTTGGGCTTCCGCAATGTGAAGTTTTGAACAACTGGGGTGAAGAATCCTGGTGGTGTTGGGAGGTTTCGGTTCCTTTGTCCTAATTCGTTCCTCCTCGAGTAGACAATGTTGTCAGCTCCTTTGTACTTGTCTGATCATTACTTGTATTCCTATTAATGTCTTGTGGTGACTTTGTTGACTCAGAATTCAAGTTTTCATTATTTAATTCATTTGATTCCATATTGTTTGGTATTATTGGAGGAAGAAAGTCAAAAAAAACACCAAAATTTTCATGACTCTCATCTTCACTTAACTTCTCCCCCTGAAGATGAGAATGAAAAAAAGGTTGAGACTAAAAAATGTAACATCCATGGTAACAAACATTTTCTTAGTGCTAGGATCATAACACTTATATCCTTTTTGATTGGGAGCATAACCAACAAAAACACATTTCTTAGCTCTAGGGTCTAATTTTGCACGAGTTTGGTCGGGTAAATGAATAAAGGCACTACACCTAAACACCACCACAAGACATTAATAGGAATACAAGTAATGATCAGACAAGTAAATGTATCATGAAAAGCACTTAGTGGTGATTGGAAATTCAGAACTTCGCTAGGCATCCTATTGATCAAGTATGTTGTAGTCAAATTTTTAAGAGCCTCTCCCCAAAGATACTTAGGAACATTATTTGTAAACAACAGTGCCCTAGTGACTTCCAAAAGATGCCTATTTTTTCTCTCAGCAATCCCATTTTGTTGAGGGGAATCAGGACATGATCTTTGATGGACTATACCTTCTTAGAAAAAGGTATAGTGCATCAAAGATCTCAACTTTTATTCTCGACCATATTCACTCCTGAATATTCGAATTTTCTCTTGAAATTGTGTCTCTACCATTGTATAGAAAGATCTAAAAATATCTTTGACTTCAGATTTATCTCGTAAGAGATACACCCAACTAAGCCGTGTATGATCATCAATAAAGCTTACAAACCATTTTTTTCCAAACATAGTTGATATCTTAGATGGTCCCAAACATCACTATGAATTAACAAGAAAGGTTTTGTTGCTTGATATGGCTTAGAGGGAAAGAAAGAACGATGGTGTTTAGCCAATTTGCAGATTTCACACTTAAAAAAAGATGGATTCTTATTCCGAAATAATGTATTCTGGTAACAAATGTTTTAAATAATAAAAACTTGGATGTCCTAATCGATAATGCCAAAGCAAAACATCATTAGAAATAGAACTAGTGTTCAAACAGGTATTCTGAGACTCAAGCTTGAATCGGTTCCATCCTCAAGGAAATAGAGACCTCCACTTTCCCTAGCACTGCCAATCATCCTCCCCGAGACTGTTTCCTGAAAGACACATCGAAGAGAATCAAAAATCACGCGGCAACGAAGAGTACGAGTAGTTGCTTACTTACAGAAACTAAGTTACAAGACAAGTTAGGAACATGGAGAACATCATGCAACACAATAGACGGGGAGATTTCAATGGTTCCTATCCCAGCAATAGCCGAGAATGAGCCATCAGCAAGTTTGATTTTTTTGTTTCCTGCACAAGGTTGGTACGCAGAAAAAATTGAGAGCAATCTCTTATATGATCAGTTGCCCCGGAATCAATAATCCAAGGAGAATCCAAATCCCTCTTGCTCTTGACGAATGCCGAGCCTTACCTATTTGTGCAAAAGAGCAAGAGGGATTTGGAGGATTCATGACTTGGAACTGTGGAGATTGGAGAAGTTTGTACAAGTGCTCTAACTGTTCCTTCGTGAAAAGAGGCATTTCTAAAGTGTCTTGCTGCCCTTAGATGTCTCTCGGTTGCTTGGAAAGCCCGGTTGTCAGTAGTATTCTTCTTCTTCCAAGTCGGTGGCTTTCCATGAATTTTCCAGCAGGTGTCCCGTGTATGCCAGTGCTTCTTATGGTGGTCACACCAAGGCTTTTTTTTCTTATCACTTTCAGTCTCATTCCGTATTGTAGCAAGAGCAGAATTTTCAAGGGCTGGCTTCATATCTAAATCTGATTTTAGCATGACCATCATCTAGATGTGTCCCTCCTATCTCTTCAGAAAAAGCCTCTCTAAGGGTGGGTAAAGAGCTTCTTTCCGAGAACTCGAGATCTAACCTCAGCAAACCCCCAATTCAGTCCCGCCAAAAACAGATAAACCCTATCATTTTCTTCCTTTTCCAACTTAGAGCTATCAGATGTACAGTCCCATTCATCACTGTAGCACTGATCTAACTCTGCCATAAGGACACCATTTCATTATAGAAATTGTCACCTCTCGCTCCCCTTGTCTAGATTTCCACAACTTTGTTGTTAACTCAAATATTTGTGAAAAATTTTCTACATCAGAGTATGTTTTCCTCACTGCCTCCTAGATATCTCTTGTAGTAGGGAGAAAAAGATATGGCTTACCAATAGTGGGCTCCATGGAGTTAATCAACCATGCACTAATCAAGGAGTTTTCGGACCGCCATACACTCATCCATGGGTCACCAGCCTCGGGTTTCTTCACCTCTCCAGTTAGATGGCCCAGCTTTCCTCTCCCATCTATGGCGAATTTTACGGACTGTACCCACTCTAAGTAATTTCGCCCATCCAATTTGTGGGAGGTTAGTTGAAATGAATGGTGCGAAGCATCTCCTCCAAGACTCATGGTTGTCTGGTTTGGTTCTGGTACATCCCACGAGAACCACTGCCTCCGCTGGATGTAACTGTCGATTGTCTCTCTCTAGATGAGGCCATTTCAACCATTAACAAAATAGAAGAGATTTTGGCTCTGATATCATGTAAGTTTAGGGAAACTGAAATTCTATGTATCGAGATTGTGCAATAGTCTACAACATTTATAGGAGTGGCTCATCACTAGAAAATAAAAATCCCTTGATTCTAGGGGAATCCCTTGATTCTAGGAGAATGTTATCTTCAAAGAATTTTCCTAAAATAAAGGAAACAAAATCTTTCCTATTTCATCTAATTATTTGATAAGGTCAAGGATTTGATTTCCTTTCCCTTATCTCTACATGTTCCTTAGTCGTTTAATAATAAATCATTTTTCCTCTTCATAAAGGTTTTTGACTTCATGGTTCAAAAGCTATATGCATTGCGGAAGCCCAAAACAAATATCCAGATTCTTCAACAGAGTGTTCTTCTGAAATACAAGTAAGTTGCATATCTTTCAAACCTTATACTCGTTCTTGTATAAGAGCTTCTAATCGATTATATGGTCAACTTAAAAGATTCTTATCTTGATTTCTCTAGTTTAACTTTCTTCATAATCATTTTTATGTCTATCTCCTGGTCAATGCATTTGGTATCTCTTCTTGGAATGATTAACTTAATTTTCAATGACTTGAACAATCTATATATGTTGAGATGCAGTATGCTATTTCCTCAATGGTGGATTGTTCCCTAGCTTGGGTAGAATAAAAAATTTCAAATCAACAAGTAATAAAAACCGTGCTAACTTCTAACTTCTACCCTCGCGCCTCCAAGTATACGGTGCCAGATAGTAGTGTAGGGTGAGCGGGATTGTTCCCACGAAGATTGCCGTTTACAAATTACCGAGATTTACGAATCTTTGTATAATTAGGCGAATCAAATAGGATGGCAATAATCTACTCTACTCATAGACCAGCTCCAAATATGCAATTACAATCTAGATTAAACTAATCTATCTACTAAAACATTAATTGTTTTAGTAAGTAATGAAAGTAAAGGGACTACTAAATTAAGAGACTAATTAAGTCTACTTAATGAAAGCAAGAAAAATTACTTCTAAATTAACTAGACTAACTAAGACTAAACTTAAATTGAAAGACAAGTAGTCCTAAATTGACTAAGGAAAGCAATTAAAAAGCATGAAAACCAAATAAACTCAATTTTCTACCAATTTAAACTTTATGAAAATTGCAAGTAAAATTAGGTTTAAACTAAATTATTTTTGGATTTTAACCAAATAACAAAACCCACTATAAATTAACTAGAAATTAAAGCAAAGAAGTGGAAATTTTAACTATAAAACACTAAATTATCAAGAACCCTAATTACTCTTAGAAAACTTGAAATGGAAACTAGAATTTGAAGAAATTTAACTAGAAAGCAAGTAAAAATTATATCTACTTCTAGCTAAAGATTAACCCACTAAAACTATCTAATCAAAATTTAAACTCGCAATAAATTAAAAACAAGATCTAACGGAAAGATTAAAAGAGAACTTATATTAAACTAAAAGCTTGGAAGTCAAAGTTACTCTAATCTATCCTTATTTACAAATATACTCTATACTACCACTATGTGCACTTTCACTACTATTGCGTACTCTATATATGTTAAGCGCTTTAGAAGTTAAGAAATAAAAATCTAAAAGCCAAAAATTACAAAAATGCCATACAACATAGATGTGTAAACAGACATCTCAATGTTGCGACATGGGATTTGGTGTCGCGCCGAAAATTACTAATTGAATTTCTGCCTCGATGTCGCGACATCAAAACCCATGTCACGACATTTAGCACGTTTTAGCTCAAGTCTTCAATTCTTCATTAATTCCACTTTGGCCCTCGAACTTTTATAATCTTGACTGACATCTTTCGATTCTTGACTTGCCACGCTTAACTAAATAAGTAACCAAATTAACTAAAATTGATTAAAAATTTATAATATTTACAAGAAATGCAAATGCAAGTACGAAATGCAACTAATTAAATTGAAAACACTTACATTCGTCACCAGAAATCTGAAGATTAAACTAAGAAAATGCCTTAATTTAAGGGCAAAATAACTCTAGTTACACTAGAGTTATCTTGGATATTACTCCATTTATTTCTCTCTCTCTCTGTGCGTGTGTGTTTGCACGTGTGATGTGGTCTGTCAAACCCATAGATCTAAATTTTATGCCCATTTATCAATATCTTCACTGTATTGTTACAAAGATGCAGAGTACATAATAAGTTAGTGTTCTTATATGAAAGAAATCTGATGAAAATTTTACCATGCTTTATTGAGCTTAGGGTGTTACATTTTTTTGTAAATCCTCAGTCGAAACAGCTAGAGAGGAGCCAAACAAGGATAAGAATTTTACGAATGATTTGACATGTGAAAATTCCTGCAACCGTCACTTTATATATCTGTTGTATATACAATCAAGTAAAAGGTGTCAGGTATCATATATATGCAACATGATCTTTTTCCTGTTATTCCAGCGTAGAGGACTGCTAAAAGTTTGTTAAGAGCTTATGTTTCTACATCTGTATCCCAGAAGACCAGGCATGTCTGGACACTTGTTTGACAAGTTGACATTTTTCCCTCCTTCCTATTGTCTTTTTAACTAGACACGGGACAAAGTGTTGTGATCTTTTTTATTTTTCCTTGGAGTAGATATGTTGTCAAACGTGATGGTAAAAGTAATGCTTGACATGTTTTTGTCTAGAATAAATATTGAAAGAAAATGATTTGGTCCTCCTTGTGCATGTCTACAGAGAGAAACACAAAGCATGATGAAAAAGAATGAAAAGTTTTAAGATCAGCAATCACAGCATTTCCACTTTTGATGACCTCCAGTTATTTGGACTTGTTCTTGGTTGCTTAAAACTAACTAATTATTGTTGTTTTAAAAGTAAAAGTATTTTAACATTTTCATTATCTGCTTATTGACTGTACTGTAGCTTATTTTAAGCTGAAGAAAGCTGATTATGACAGGTACTTTTATTTATTTATTTGTGTGCGGGAAGCTTTTAGCTTTCAAAACTTCTAAAGTAAAATGACACTTCTAATGTTTTTAAACAGATTTTACCTTATCACTTCTCTTTAAGCATGCTTAGAAAAGCTGATGCACATCATGACAGTCCCATAGCATCCTAGGATGACAATTTTTGAGCTTTATGCATGTGTGTAATCTCGGGTATGAGAAAAGTTATGTTATAACACTACCGCATTTTCCTCTTATTTTGGGATCACTCAAAATTGGAACTTTTCAACCTGTTTACATTGCTGGAACTGATCTCCTTCACAATTTTAGTGAACTGAAGTTACTTCACCCTATCACATGCAGAGCTGATTTTATAATCATAAGCAGCTGTGGGGATACTCCTAATCCAAAATTTTAAATAAACCTATTCTGGGAGAATGATGGAGAGGGCGATAAATAAAGTTAAGCAACTCTAATTTCATGTTGTGCATCATAAATTTTGAAGGTGGGAGGTGGGGGGGGAGTCATTTTCTTCTTCTGTTTCTTGATGCAGTTAGTAATAGACAATTTCCTTGGACACCTAAAATCTTTGATTAATCAATGCTGATAATTAGTATATTCTTGTGCCATGCTTTTCATTTGATTGTTTGCAGGGGACCTGAATAATCCCATAGAAACTTGGATGAGAAGCTTCTATGCCCACTCTTCCCTTCTATGTTCTGCATTAGATTGCCAAACTGGCTTTCAGTTTCTGTATTCAGCATGTGCTTCTTGCTTTTTATTATTCCAGTAGCTAGATTGAACTAAATTAAGAATGACTTTCTATTCTAGTTTTGTGCTGCTGGCTAGTTCCTAGCTACTCCAGAATGATAGGGTTGTTGAGCTCTAAAACTGTGCATATCTATGTTTAACTAATTGATTAATTTAATGCTCAATAGAGGAATCATGCTGGATCTGATTTATCACATCTAGATGTGTATAAGAGAGGAAAAAATTATGTTACATTGAGTGGGTCTCTTAGTAAAGGCTGCAAATATGTGTGTGCTTGTATAAGGCAAGAGCATTAGGCCCCTTGGTGGTGGAGGATTCATCTTCCCACCAATCCCTTGGATATTTGTTGTGTCATGTATCTAGTCAAGGATAAAGGGAAAGAAAGAATGAAAACGAATTGACCATTGCCATTGCATGAAAAAGAAAAAGACTCTTGGCGGGGGCCTCCTTGCTTATGCCGCAAAATGATTGTGACCTATCTGATAACAAAGTTTGCGAAGTATCATGAGTTAACTGTTAAGGATTACCGAGTTGTTTCTTTCATTACATTTGGTTATCTTTGTGTTTTTATGCCAGCTGAGGCCACATGTGAACATAGTTCTGGTTACAGTTGTTTAACCAACTTTTGGTACCTACATCCTAGCTTTTACTACAGAGTGGCCTTTCCCTCTACCTTGGCATATGAAAAGATAATTGAGCTACTAGTCTTCCTTCTCTTTCCATATAGGAGCCACATTTCTATTTGTCAAGATGTAGGGAGGAAAAAATTAGGTCTTAATAAAAAGACAAGCATTGGAGCCTAGACATGCGATTTATTAATGCCAAACCCATTATGTACTCCTGATTTTCATCTTAGAGCTTGTGGCTGTGGATCTTTTATGTTTTGTTTTACCATTGTTATAAGCTTAACAACAAATTACCCTGCTAAAATAATCTTTCTTACTTATTAATTCTTATTTTATACTCATCTAACTCTTATAAGAGACAGGGATCCACATCAGATTGAACCTAAACTGAACTCAAAGCTCAATAAAGCAAACTTAAGAACATCTATGCATATTTTCCCTTCACAACATAAATGAGTTACTCGCTTTATGTCAATATCATAAGACATTGGATGCAAGTTCTCAAATGTTCAGTTGAACATGCAGGTTCACATTTCCTTTCTCAAAGAACATGGAAAGGAGATATATCTGGAAGTTCGTGCAGCATATATTGACACAATGAACAAGGTAATTGTTTTAAGTTACTCGAGTAGCTTTGTCAATGATTTGAGAGAATTTAGTTATCAACAACTTTTCATTTCTATCTATCATAAATTGTTTAGCTCCATGATCAAATCCCACAAGGAATTAAACTGATATGAATTGTGGCGGAAAAGGTTGTGGGTGAGGTGGGTTGGGTTTTGGGGGAGGGGGGGAATATATTGGCGGGAGAAACATTTAAAGATATTTTTGAATTAGTCTGTATAAAATAGTATAAGAATGAAAATGGCTAGATACTATGACTGTGAGACTGCCCAACCCATTAGAATATCTGTGATGCAGGTGGGTGGTCAGATCTGAAAATTCACATCTTATAGGCGTGATAAGATAGAATTCGGCAAAGTAAATAAGGTGAAGCAATAAGAAAATAAAGCTGAAAGTTTAGAGAAGCTCTTTGTTATTTAAAAACCGTTCATCCAAATCTGACCTGCAAAACAGCACTATGCACCTATTATAAAGAAAGTCCTAACAACAATCTGAAAATTGAGATGTTGTAGGTGTGGTAAGATAGAATTCAGCAAAGTAAATAGGGTGAAGCAATAATAAAAGTATTGCTAGAGCTGAATTAGAGAAGCTTTCTTTTATTTCCGAAATCATTCATCAAAATCTGACTTGCAAAGCACCACTAGACACCTATTATAAAGAAAGTCCTTACCTACTTTAAAATTTAAAGACTTCTTATCTTTAACTAAGTTCCTAATTCTTATCCTTATTCAAAACTAGAATGAGTACTCATGAACTAAAAGGCTGACTTTTGAACAAAGTCTGACACAACTTAAAAATATAAATAAATCTGAAATAACAAACTATGACTGATTATAGTGCCATTCAGGATGGTTTTGGTCAATAGTTACTGATGGGTAGGTTTGGCTTAGGGCTTCTTTACCTGGTAATTGAGACCAGGTATATTTTCTCATTAAGTTTTTGAATGCATGTTACATAGTCCAACTACATAGCACTAAATTAGGCATAGCTGTGCAATTTTACATACTTCTAAGTTTACTCTATTTTGGGATATGTCATAATGCCTGTGTAGTTTTTACAATTCTATCTCTAGTAATAAGAACTCACTTCTGCGTTTTAATTTACTTGATTAGTGATTACACGTAATTCCAAGACAATTTCCCATCCTGAGAATGATATAAGATTAAAGAGATCATCTACTCCCACCGTCATAATTTTCTTCATTTTTCCGGAATCCAATTTTTTAAGAATAGTGGGTTGATAGTGATAGTTGTCTGAATCTTTTCAATTTTACCCTTTGAAATTCACAATTTGAATGGTGTAACATTTGTCCCCACAAAAGATAAAGGTCAAAATTGGGGAAGTAGTTATGATTATGCTTTGACCTTTTGAATATGACAAGCATTTTGGGACAAGCAAAAATTTTAAACATGACACTTTCAATGGGAAGGAGGGAGTATTAGTTATGCTGCAGCCACAATCTTAAAAATTGTGGAGCACACTGGCTTCTGAGTCTAGCATGATGTTGGTCACTGCTTATTGACCTTGGCCTGGGAAGACATTTTTATAATATATTGGTTACCCATGTTGAAGTCCCTAGATAGCACTGTACAATCTGGCATAGTGACAATCTTGAATTTGAGTTCTCGTGCTCGGAAGTTTGATTTGATTGGTCTAAGGCTAAGCTCTTCCTTGATAACAATCCCTAAACCCTCATCCGGTAGAGAAGGGAGGGAGGTTCCAAAGTGTGAAAGATCTTAAATGACCTGTTTGGAGAAGGGGTAAGAGACCCAGGAGTATGTCAATTTTAACAATACTGATTTTGGTATTTTGGGGACCTCTATGATAGTTTCTTAAGTTTTAATTTCTTTGAGTTCTTTTAGGTCAGACTTTGTTTTGATTTCAGATATCTAAGCTTGATTAAGTTGTAGGATGATTGGTAGTTAGCCCAAAATATTTGCTAGTAGTAGGTGGTGATTGGAGGAGGTCGACGGGGGTGCTATTAGCAGCTATGAATTAGGGGTGAATGAGGGTTAACAGGGAAAGGAAGGATGAGGAAGAGAGAAGAAAAAGAGGGGTAAAAAACAAATAGAAACAGTAAGTCAAATAACCATTCATAAATTTCTACATGCCAAATGCTCTATGGATTTTGACAAGATTCCATTATAATTAACCAGCTGATTGCTGAATCCATATCAAACAGATCATTAGAATAAAAGAAATGTCTTGGGCATTTTACCAACAGATTTAATTCTTGGGGTCATCTTATGCATTGTTTGCTAGCTTTTTCTTGGGCTAAAACATGAATCAAACTACTCGAAATTCATAAAAGCTTATTTTAGATTTGTCCATTACATGGTCAAACCAAGCTTGAACTTCTTGTAGCTTTTATTCATTGTCTAGTACTGATTTGAGCTTGGCTAATAGATAAATGAAAATGTGACAGATATGTATGAAAGAGTCAAGCTAGTAGTATCAGTTTTAGCCATGTTGAACATCATGCTCAAGCTCAACCTTAGTTGTTGAACAAACTATGCCTGAAAAATATTTTTCAAGCTTGTAATGAACTAAAAAAAAGCTTAAATTATTTACAATTTTGCTTAGTTTGGGTTGTTTATATTCCTAGCTCTTTCTTAGAAAAGATATATGCAAGGTCCTGTCCCAGAATATTAGGGCTCACTCCAAGCAAATGATGCTTAACTACTCGAATTGATGAGTAGCAATCAGCAGCAAGATTTGATATCGAGTGACAAAGCCGTTTGAAAAAAAGAGCTACAAATACCTAGTTTGTGTGATCAGGCTTACCACTTACATATTTCTCCAACATCATGAAAAGAAGGAAACAGAAAAACAGCATATTAAGGTATGCAAGTTTTTGTGACTCGTTTTCCCTTTAGATAGTTTGTCAATAATACGGAAGTGAAGCAGAGTTTTGAAGGATCACTTTTGCCCCTGATATGTATTTTAGTTTGTAAGAAAGTGGTGGGATTGATTTTCCTGCAGGAAACATTTTACATTAATTTCTACCCTTGCAATTTTCAGGGTTTCACAAGAAAAATCCAACATTACAAATATCTTTGGAAAGCATACATCAGATAACTGTAATCATCCATTTTCTTTTACATATTAGTTGACAAATGTATGAAAGGAAAAAAAAAAAAAAATCCATTTTCATTACATCATTTTCTTTTGAGTTACTTGTAACTCTTGCTGTTCAAAAGGAGGCCTTGATATTATGACATGCTCGACTTTACGCTTTGTTGCTTCCCTCTCATCTTCCTTTGTGGAGGAAATTCCTTCATAACTGATCTCGAGCTCCATAAACAGTCTGATTGGTTCTTTGGAGTAGGATATGAGTTCTGAAGTGAGCACTGCAATTTGGCTAACCTAGGGTGACGAATGTACAATAGCTTTTAGGTATTTGGGATCTCAATCAGTATAGACGAGAATCTTTTTTTCTGTGTATTTAGCTGCTGCCTCTAAATAGCTGATGTTATATTTCACATAAAATGCGGTCTGTGTTTCTAAACTGAATCTGCATTCCATCTTTTACCACATTTTATGTCAACTCACATTTTACGTTTTAATTTTTTTTTTTCATTTTATAGATATATGTCCAAAGAACATATTATAAGTATACACCGAAGTTCCAATTAAATGCACTTATTGCAATATTGAAGTTCTACTTTCTTTTTTTGAAGGTCCTAAGTGCACATTTCCGGGCTTATATTCAAGCCCTGGAAAAATTGCAGCTGGATATAGCAACATCAAGTGATCTGATTGGTGTTGAGGCTAGAAGCAGTAGTCTATTCTCCAGAGGAAGAGAACCATTGAAGAATCGCTCTGCTGTTTTTGCTTTGGGAGAGAGAATAAACATTCTCAAGGTCTTAAACAATGTTACCTGTATCGCATAGTGTGTTACTATTTTTAATTCTTGTGTCAATCATTTGTTTGTTTGCTGCAGAATTTTCTGGGTTGCTGTCTATCCAGCATTAAACAATATAAATTTAGCATCTCCATTTCAAATTGCCCTCACCGGATTACCCTCCCCCCCCGGAAAAAAAAAAAAAAAAACCTTATGTTATAGTTTGAGAATATTTTTTGTATCAAATCAATGTGACTTGAATTTTCTGATTGGAAGACAAATTGTTCTAAAAGGATTTTGAAATTTAATTCCTTAATTGTTCTGAGTGCGAACTGATAGGGGTATCAAACAGCATTCATTGAAAATCTAAGGTGGAGAGTGCTGAGCTAAAGAAGACTGTTATTTGAAGGAGAAACTAGAATAATGAAGGTAAAATGTTATAAAATGATTGACCATGAATGGCAATTCATACTAAAGTTGAGAAGAATTATTGAAAGCATAGATGGCAACTAGCTGAATTTACTTTTTGCTGTTTATCAATTTTTATTATTTTCTTCAGTAAATTATTGTGGAATCACTTCCCCTGAATCTAAAAGTTGGAAAAGGGACATTGTTGTTTATAATTTACCTTGCCAATTTTACAGGAAATTGATGAACCTGCATTGATACCTCATATAGCTGAAGCTAGCTCCAAGAAGTATCCTTATGAAGTCCTTTTCAGGAGCTTGCACAAACTGCTTATGGATACTGCAACTTCTGAGTACTATCATATTTTTCTTCTTGTATGCTTTATGAAGTATAATGTGATATTTTCCTTCAATTAAATGTGCATCTACTTTTGTTTTTCATCTTTCAGATACCTATTCTGTGATGATTTCTTTGGAGAAGAATCCATTTTTAGTGATATATTTGCAGGTACAAGCATGTTTATTAACTGTTGAATGCAAATGACGCTTTAGGCCTTTCATGTAGCAGTTATTTGATAAATTTCAATTTGGTAGTCTTCCTTCGAAGTTTATGCTGAATGAGATCATGTCAAGGACCTATAGGTACCTCTAGGGAATTTTTTTTTTTTCCCTTGGTAAGAATGTATTACTTTTTGCTATTGACCAAGATTTTAGCCCAGAAACTTATTGTAGATCTGTAGAATCCCTGTTGTCTTTTTCATAGCTTGGTGAGTTTAAAACTACTATATTTACTTGTGAATACTGGCCACTTGGTCGTGCTATTTTTCTGGTTTGGAATTGATTAGTATGTATTTGGATTCTTAATAGTATGAAATAGGGAAGTTGATGGGCTAACATTGACATCTTTAGGTCCCTTTGCCATAATCGATGAACACTTCAACTCGATCCTGCCAAATTGTTTTGATGCTATTGGCTTGATGCTTATGATCCGAATCATACACCAGCACCAGGTAATGTGCAATTGCTCACTTACTCATTTAATATGAGTTGACTTTTTGTTTTTCTTGTAATTGACTTATAAGTGTGAGAAATTTAGCATGGGCAGTCGGTCTATAGAACTTAGAATAGTGATCATTGAAAGCTTCTAGAAAGCCATGTTGTCATAAAACAAGGACATGATTAATTCGTGCATGTTACTGGATGGTGTACATGTACACCATAATTTCCTAATAACTCAATAATTTGTTGACTTTGGTCAGCGGTTGTGGAATCCATTACATGTTATCTCCTCGCTTTCTTTATAAGATGCATGGAACGAAGTTTGTTACGTATCCCAACACATCTTCGTCTAGATTGAAGTTCAATGACTTTAATAGTTGTCTCTTTTATATTTGATATAGAGCTTTTAAACTTCCTTTTGTTATCTATCAGATATCACTTATAATTACCCTTGTGGTACAAATTGGCATTTCTATCTTTAATACTTGTGCTTTTTAAAAATCTGTGGTTGATGGCTGACCAATCTCAAACTATGCCAACTTCTGTTTTCCACTTTGCGGATCAAACTACATTCTTGTTCATTGGATATCTTGGTTGAGCTGTCTGTTTGGCATTTGTTGCTTTTGTCATAATTGTCTGCAGAGTCTTGGTACATGGATTTGTGCATCTGTTGGCATGATATAAGGTAATCATTTGTTCATGCTGAAAGGAACTGTATTTGCCTACAAGTCCTAGGTATCTGATTTAGTTTGCATGGTCTTTTATTACGTTAGCTGTTTCTTACAAATTTGTTTTCTTTAAAGATTTAAGAGGCATATTTAATACAAACCTCTTTCTTTTTCTTTTTTTGAGTTTTTTGCTTTGATTGAAATTTTTCTAAAATTGTGTGTTCTGTTGAGGAAAATTTTGTTGCTTCTTGTTTGGATAAGTATCTGATCCATTCTCTTATACAGAGTTATGATTCATGGTCTATATTCATGTTGCTTAATTTTCCTATTTGTGATTGCTGATCTTTTTTAGAGTTTGGGGACTGATCAATACTATGTCAGCAAATTTGGTGCTGCCATTTGATGTTTATTAAGTTGAGATACTTGGTGGAGTGTATTGGGAAAGAGTGGAACTTGGGTTTTGTTGCACGAAGTTGCTTTTGGTTGGTATATGGTTGAGTTACCACTGCATGAAATGCTACCTTCATGATATTCCTTATCTAATATGTTGTAATTGCTAAAAAGCACTCATCTGTCCAGCACTTTTCCAGAGGATCAGAGCTCGTAGGGGCTTGCTGCATTGATGCTGCTTGATATAGTTAGTCCTAGTATTCAGCTCAATGAGGCTTCAAATTGGGCTAAGAAGCAACCAGAAAAAGAAGGTAATCTTCAAATTGGGAACATCTTGGACTTGCATTTTGTTTACATTTTGCTGATATTTGTTTAATGAGATTTAAATTCAGAAGAACTTGAATTTTACTCAGAATAGCATGACTTTCATTAGTGTGACAAAGTTGTTATGATTCTTACATGATTTACTTTAAATTATGTTCCTCAGCTCATAATGTCGCGCCGCAGAATACCATGTCTCGATTCTTACTTGGATAAGGTGTGTATCAGTTTATGAACTTCTTTTCTAGTGTACTAAGATTTGTATTATGTTAACCCCAATAAAGTTTTTCCTTTTTTAGAACGACCTGTATGTGGTTTTATTTTTGTCTTGATGAGACTGGTAACAGAACCTTTCTATTTATCATCAAGACGACTTGGGAGACTGCATAAGTAGGCCTATTGCATGAAGCAGCTGAAATAGAGACTTCAGCATGAAATGTTAAACACAGTTCCGATGGTTATTGAATAATCAGTTGAATGTTCTCCTCTCGTATCATATTTCTGATGGTTATAAAATAATTAGTTATATGTTCTTGTACAGTATCATGGTTTATAATCATCTCGTCCATTGTCAAAGAGAAAGAAATTGCATCAGAGATGTAGGGATGAAAACTGTTCTTATGCTACTGCAATTAGTAAAACCAGTTGTTTTCTGTCACCTGATCTCTGATTACGAAGTATTGTTCAGATTCTAATAAAATTTAATGTATGACTGGGAAATTAATCTGTAATGCAACAATTTACAATAAAGAAAGCAACATTATTTGGATTTGACATGGTTCTTTAGGCCTAGGTTAAGGGCATGTTCCATTGTAGCGATCCAGTGTAAATCAGATCCAAAGAAATCAATCTGAAGCATTTGAGAGCCAAGCCTTAATGGGAAATTATGTTTGGGAAAATATGGTATCTGAAAACGATATAGGCTTGAGGATGCTCTGCAATTAGGAGTATTAGCCACTAGTGCTGCAATTTGATTGATGGCAAGTAATGGAGCTATATTGAATGGTATCTCAATCTGGATTAATCCCCCCCCTCAAAAAAAAGAAGAAGTGCTTTTTGTGATGTTGGAAATTAGATTCTACAAGTTAGAAAACAATATCCTTAGATTATTATTGTGTGACAAGCATGGAATGAATATGAGCAGGTCAATATTGCTTTATGGCCTCGTTTCAAGATGGTATTTGACATGCACCTCAACAGCCTACGAAATGCGAATGTCAGAAGTTTGTGGGAAGATGATGTTCACCCGCATTATGTCATGAGGCGCTATGCAGAGTTTACAGCTTCACTGATCCACCTAAATGTGGAATATGGAGACGGGCAGGTTAGATTTGTTTGAGGTTCACCATATATGACTTACCTTATAAATCCACTGGCATTCAGTTTATTCTCATATGGTTTTATGTGATTTTCCAGCTTGAACTTAACCTTGAAAGACTGAGAATGGCTGTTGATGACTTGCTTATCAAACTTGCAAAAACATTCCCAAAAGCAAAGTTACAGACTGTTTTCCTTATAAACAACTATGACATGACAATTTCTGTATTGAAGGTAAAGTTATGTGTTTTAGTTTAATAACCAAATAAAATATAGTTTAGGAAAATTCTACAGTCCCTTTTAGGGAACCATTCCTTGTGCTTTAAATGCTTGTACAGTACAACACCATGTGCTTTAAAAACTTGTACTATACAAGTTCTTAAAGACAAGGGAATGATTTCAAAAAGGGACTGTAGAATTCTCCCATAGTTTATTGTAATATGAAATTGAAATCTTTCTCAATAGTTTCATTTAGCAGTCAGCTACTCGTCTACTATGGAAACAATAATAAGTCACGGTCAAAGATATTTGGTCTTCTAAATAGAGTACAAATCATAAGATTATGATATGGTCAACCCTGAAATTAATGCCATGAGACTTGGAGCTCTGTAACATATGATTAATTCTACGTGCATCACAGGAAGCTGGTACAGAGGGTGGGAAAATTCAACTATACTTTGAAGATTTGCTGAAGAACAATACTGCTATTTTTGTGGTGAGTATACAGCAGAAGGATTCATTGCAAGGCATATTTGAATTACTAAATTGTATCCTTTCTTTTCTCTCTGCTTTTGGATCTAGATGGAAGCATTTTTGAAGCACTGTAATCAAAAAGTCTTTTTTCTTTCGTCTTGTCTTCTAAAAAGAGAGCAATGTTAAAAGTAGGCGGAAATTTGATTACTGTAATGCTCTTAGTTGTTGTGCTAAAGCATATAGTCTTGGACTTTTGTCCTTCTATTCAACATGCAAGACAATGGATAGTTGTTTATGGATATCATTTTCTTGTACAATAACAAACTAAATTCTTCCCTAGCCATTAAAACATTAGAATTCTATTCTATAGATATCCAGAGAACAAGAATTGAAATGTATTTACACAATCTGAAATATAGCTTGTTCTGCTCGGTAACAACATACCTTGTCCATTCTCTTTGCAGGAAGAGTTACTCTTGGAGCATTTTAGTCTTCTTATACAAGTTTGTGAAGACCAGAGCATGTAAGTGTCGCTACTATTTGTTGTAGATATGTTTATATGTTGTTCAACGTCCCGAGATGCTCATGTGAATTTTACTATCAGCTGAGGACCCAAAAGCTGCGTCAGAGAAGCCTATATCAGTAGCTGAAATCGGGCCTCTTATAAAGGACTTTGCAAGTAGATGGAAAGCTGCAATAGAATTGATGCACACTGACGTGATCAAATCATTCAGCAACTTCCTCTGTGGCATGGAGATATTGAGAGCTGCTTTGACTCAACTGCTTATCTCTACTACACTAGACTTTTGGATTGCATAAAAGAGATTCCTGGTGGATCTGCACTAAACAAAGATCTTGTTTCCATACCATCAATAATGTATGAAATCAAGAAATACTCGAGGACATTCTAGGTCAGTTTTGTAAATGTAATCTCACTCGAGTTTTACCTTCCAAGTTATAGGTGGAAAAAGAAGAGGTTTTTTACGTAGAGTTCTTTACCTCTGACTTCATTTAATATAAATTCATAACCCTTGGAACAGGATATGTGAACATAAAGCTACTACGTTCCATTTTCAAAAGAATTGGTTTGAGAATATTTTCTTGATGATTGATTAATTTTTTGGCATCCATAATACTATGATACTCTCGAGCCCACCCTAGCTCAAAATCCTTTTTTCAAATGGATAATTTCACATTCCTCCAAAGGCATTTGGCATTGTTAAAGCTACCTCCCTTCTGATTTTAAAACTTTCACTTATCTCCCATGTTGAGGAATAAGTTCATCTCATGCTTCTCAGAAATTTGGAAATAAAAATTTGTTTCAATGTGAATAGTTTTCTTTCCCATATTGCTTTTGTGATGGCCAATAGCAACTAGCAAGTCTAGTTTAACTGTATAAAATGAGTGAAAATTATAAATAAGGGAAAATCGCTGAAATAGTCCCTCAACTTTTGCACTTTAGCCAGAATAGTCATGGGAAATTAATCCAGATATCCAATGTTCAATATCCAGCTTTTAACTTTTCTCCAATACAATTCTTTCATGTGTATAATAAACAAAAATTACAGATATTATAAGAGACTGACACTATAAAAGGACCAGATCTTAAAAATTAAAAACTTTATAAAGGACTATTTGGCTAAAAAAAAAGTTAAAGGACTATTCTTGCTAAAAAGAAAGTTGAGGGACTATTCTGGCCTGTGCAAAAGTACAGGGACTATTTTGGCGAATTTCCCTTGTAAATAAAGTATGGGGCCAAATTAGAATACTTCATTTCCAGGTGAATAGTCAACTAGAATGAAAAATATTACGAAAACACGTGTAACAATTCTGATTTCTTAAAAAATTTAATTTAATTTTAAAAATAAATCAATATTCAGTGAATGATAACATAAAGTACCAAATACAAAAAATTTATATCTAGAATTTTTTGATGCAAAAGTTATATATTTTAAATTATTAAATCTTTACTATTTTTTTTTTGTGAGTATTTTTCACCTATATATATATATATATATATTTTCATATTATCTGTTATTTGTTACAATTGTATACTAATAAGTTTTATTTTTTTTCCTAAAATAGTTAAATCTTATTTATATTTTATGAGAACAACATATGATATTTACATCTTATTTCTATTTCTTTTCTACTTTGCCTAACTTATAATTTTTTGTATCAATAGACAGTTACAATTTAAAGATAAAAATATTTTTCATAGCATTGAACTTTTTAAGATATCTATATATATTCTTTACCATTGCTAAATGATAAAATCACTATCAAATATCAAACATAATTTTATTGATGAAGTATTTTGTTTTTCTTTTATTAGGAAAAATCATTTACAATAAAGTGCACTTTAGGTGGTATTTATGCTTCCCCTATGATCTATTGGTTATGGGTTCGAGTCACTAGAGGATAGGGAGGAGGGGTAGGTTTAAAAATTAATATATATATATATATGGATAACAATTACAAAAATGATTAATTAAAATTTCAAAAAATAAGAAACAAATAAATCTAATGAAAATATAAATAGAAATACATCAAATAAAAATTATATTTTATGTATAGAAAACTAAATAGGTTAAACAAATATATTCTTAAAATTATGGTTAACTATTACACAATATATTAAAATCATTATAAAAAATTGAATAAGTTGTTTTTATGTGAGATGCACTAAACTTCAAGAAAAACAATCATCTATCTTATTTTAAAATGCATGCAATGCTAATGAAAAGCATATAATTCTAAAGATATATAAAATTACACGTTATTACTTTAAGTGGGGTTTTGCATAAATTTCTATCACAATTAATTTCTCCATCGGTAATATATTATCTAAAATGTGCATGCATATAGAGAATATTTTGACACTTTTTCATATTTCTTGAATTTATGATAACATTATTTTCAATACTCAATTAACACTATGTACTATACATACATCTTGAATAGTATAAAATGTAGTTAATTCTGATTCAAAATAGTTTATATTTCTCTTTTAGACTCCTACATTATATTAATCAATTAAATATAAAGATTTTCCATATATTGAACTTTTAAATATATTAAGATAAAATCGTTATTAAGTTCAATCATCATTTTATAGATGAAGTGTTTTGTTTACTATAATGAAATTAGAAATGTTACTCTAATGAAAAACATATACTTCCAAAGATATCCAAAATAATACGTAAGTTTTATATAATTTCTATCACAATTAACTTTTTTTAGCATATCATGTAAAATATATGTGCATATAGATAATATATTAGTATTTTTTTCATATTTCTTAAGTTTATGATAACGTCTATTTTATGACTCGTTGAGTGTTATTTTGCATTGAAATTCTGAATGGCATCGATGTGTTAATTTCAAAATTGTACTTTGATATATTATTTTATATAAGTGATTAGAAGCTGTCTCTTATACACATCTAGATGTGTATAAGAGAAAGCTAATAAAAATGTAAAATTTTTAATTTTATTTTTTGGGTTCTTTTTCGATTAATTTCTTGTATTGTTTACTAGACCTTTAATCTACATATTTCTTGATTTATAAATGGTAACAATTGCATTATATTTTTCAAAGTTGTCATGCAAATTCAATCTATATCAACGATTATTTTAGAGTATTTAATAGTATTATTTTATTTGCATAATTTATGTTGTCTATTAAACTACTTACCTACTTATTTTTTTTAATATTGTCATTACTACAATTTATACATAGTATTTTTATAGGTCTTGCAATGATTACTCTAGAATATTTTGGACATGCATCGTATCATGGGCTGAATTTTTTTTACCTCATCAATAGTACTCTAAAACAATTTTTTTAAACATTTGTTGTATTAGCAAATACTTTAACCACTTGTATTATAGTTTCCAAAGTTGGAGCAATACTTTGATATTAAAAAGACGTGTTAAATTTTAATTTTTAATCGGCATATGATTATTAATTTTGTGATTTTTAAATTGGAGAAAAAGTTTAATATTAAAAAGATGTATTGTTGTTATCTAAAAAAAAGAAAGATGTGCTGTTGAATTAAAACAAATAAATTCAAACAAAATGCATAAAGTATTTTGGAGACATTTCATATTCTTCATTTTCTTTTCTGTTAAATATTTAGTGGAGTTGAATTCTTTTAGCAAATGATAAAATCTAATAAGTAGTCTTGCTAGATTAAATATATTACTATGAAATTAAATTTTGAATGTGGTTAACTCCAAAATTATATTTTAATATATTATTACTCTGAAATTTAATTTGCATATATTAAGTATATAAACAAAATTAAAGCTAAAAAAATGTATGAATTTTATTTTTATTTTTTGATTTTTTTCAGTCCTCCTTTCAATTTATTCCTTGTATATGCTTACTAAAATCTTTAATCTGCGTCTTTCTTGATTTATTAAATAGCGTAACAATTGCATTGTATTTTTCAAAGTTGGCATATAAACTCAATCTATATCTGTAATTATTTTAGAGTATTAAATAGTATGATTTATTTGTATAATTTATGCTGTCTTTTAAACTATGTACCTACTTATTTTCTAATATTAAATAAACAATTGTATTATAAAAAATAAGTAGTCTTGTTAGATTACATAGGGAGTATTTTAGATATGTTAATTACTCATCATTAAGCACATGTTAAGAATGAAAGTATTTAATTAATTAATTAATAATATTTTTGACATGAAACTATTTTATTGACGACATACTACATCTGACCAAAAAAAAAATAAAAGAAAAAAAATAGTAGTTTATCTAGGATAGAATTGTAATACTAAAAAATAGGTGGTAGTAATACTTGATGAGGAATTTAATTATATTTTTCTATTGAGAAATGGAAATATATATTTCATTAAAAGTAGGTATTTTTAGGCATCACAAAAAATGAGAGAAACACATAAATATGTTTTCTATTGGGAATTGAAAATTATATTTTATTAAGGCAAGCATTTTAGGTATCACAAAAAAGAGGAGAAACAACTCGCATATACACAAACAGAGAGACACACACCATACCTTAGGATTTTTCCAAGCATGCAAAGTTCTGTACAAGGAGCAACTAATCACCACAATCATAATCTAGACTCCCAATCATACAAACAAACCATAAACATTTTTACAAAACAAGGTATCTAAACATTAGATAACCTTCCAAGACATGATACAAACCCTAATCAACTACACTTGCACGCAGGCCAAAGCAAAAGGTAAAACAAATCTCACACTAACAAAATAAACATACCCTAGCTTCAGGAGCTAGAGTGTATAAGACCAGAATCCCTTCGCCACTTCTGACCCCGAACAAGATTACAAACAGTTCAACTGCACAAGTAACATCAATGAAAGGATGAGTGAGCAAAATAACACTCAATAAATAACACTTTAAATCTGACTATTGAATGTAAAGCATAAAACTAATCTAGTGTTCAACGTGCATGTCATACTGAATTATCAGTTGCATTTTACATTCACTAATGAATATACGACACATAGTAAAGCTGTTATAATAAGGCTTTGGAATAGGATACACTTCACATTCTCAATTTAATGTTGCTGAATATAGTAAAGCCCATTTTATAAGGCCTTAACAACAATATCTGTAAAGTCTTTCTATATACTTCAATCACACAATACAATACTGTAAGCATTACTGTAAAGTGCTCAATCACGATTAATATTCCTTTCTGTATGCTTTGCTAACACGATTCCGTAAGCCTTTCCATAAGATTTTGATAACAAGACAAGAAAGACCGTTCTGTAAGGCTTATGCGTTCAGGAACCATAAGGTCTTTCAGTAGACACAATTACATATCATAAACATTCAATCTCAAATCTCAATAGCATACATGATAAATTCAACTAATAAAGCCAATCAAATGGATCATTCCATAACAAAGCAAATCAAATAAACCCATAATGGAAATAGAACACACACATCACAACCATTTCCGAGAATCACTGAACAAATAGGAATGTTTACCATCTTCAGAGTTTAAGTTATACAATCGATGCCTAAATATACATAGTTTTTCATACTTACCTTGATGAAGTAGCATAAACCTTGTACTGTTTGATTACCATAATCAAACACTAGTAATGCCGTGCACTATTCAGGTATTAACCAATTTTAATGTCAATGCAATGCTTTACCAATCTTATGGCACTATCTCCACTTATGGACATTAAAATGAGGTTTACCAACTTATGACTTTAACATGTTTATGGATGTCTAGACAAGGTATTGTGTGACTTATATGCTTATGAGACAAACTCTAACATCTATTGTGGAGTAACTTAGGTGGTGACACCTACAAGACAATGATTTATGATGCAATATACTATAATCCTATATGCATATTCAATCATGGGTGATTTATGAGTGATTAGTATATTTATCATAAAAAAAATATCAAATGGACTAGGTCTAGGCATGCGCTGCCAAACACTTGTACAAATGAACATAAGGCTTAGTTATGCAATAACATAACATTACACAAGGCGTACTCCATTCACCATTCACAATTCACATTGATGCACAATTCCATGACTCACAAAAAACATTTACTAACACAAAGCTCAATATCAATTTAAAGGCCTAGTATCAATTGCATATCTATTAAGGAACCTTTCTTAAAACCCTGCTTATCTTCATTTTTGCATATTCATTACTGATTGTGAGGAAAATTTTGGATGATTAAACTAGCTAGTGCACATGAACAACTAGTAGGTGATATGAATAAGCTAGCTAGTCAATCCAACAAACCCATGAAGCACCTCACTTTGATGTTTAAAAATCACTGCAAGTGTTAAAACATGTTTTTAACAAGTTTTGGAGGTTCTAGGCAAGTAAAATTGTGGTTAAACACCAAAACTCTTGGCATAAACACTAAGTTCATGCAAAATTCGTCCAAAATAGCCAACCCAGAATTTATGTTACTTAAAAACATGTGATAAAGTACCAATTCAAACCATTAATCAAGGCTGGTCAAGTAGGGGAATAATTTGGCAACATTAATTGTGCACAAACAACAAAATTTTGGCATTTATGATTCTTGAAAAAAATAGGAAACTTTATTACAAAAACCATACAATTATTCAATAAAAACTTACTTAGAAAGTTGGAAAATCATGTTTGAAACACTTTTATACCTCCAATGCAACTTGGTTTCCTTCATTTCTAGTCTAGGGATTCAAAAGTAGTAAAGAGTAGTTTAAGAGAAAACTAGATTTAGAAGTAGTATTAAGCTAATTGAAATGGAAACAGAAGAAGTATTGAACTACCATCTTAATAAGTAAAGTTGAATTTAAAAATATTTCACTTTAGTCCCTCAATTTTAACCTTATCTCATTTGTTAAGTCTAAACTAAAACGAAAATTAGGAAGGGTAAAAAGGTCATTAGACAATCAGAATAGACATTAGTAGATAATTTTAGGAATTATAAGTTGATGGAAAATGTGTGGGTGTTACACTCTCTTCTACTTAAGTGAATTTTCATACTTGAAACTTAATGCACTCCTAACTTGCAAGAAAGGGTATGTATATCGCATTACTCTCAAGTTTCCAAGTCACCAATATCCGAACAAGAAAGTCACACTGAAAGAACCCGTACCCAAGAGAAACAACCCAGTTGCGAAGATTCTATTACTAATGGCAACCATGCAGATTTTTCTTCCCTTACCACTGTCTAAACCTTACCATATAGTCTTGCACCTTAGATCAAAATAATACTTTCGTAACTGGAAAACAAATTACATCTTGTGTACCCTAGACAGCTCAAGCAATATGTCAAGTTGTTATGCCAAATTACCAAGTTGTTCTAATATCTTGGAAGATGCCACTAGCCTTGGATCCAGCTTGCCACTTTATCACTAGGGATTACGTAATTTCATAAGAAGTTATAGGTGCCTTGTTGTGTGAAACCCTTTGGCTCAACTATCTTGTCTACACCCTGTGGATCGATTCGTTGTTGATTTGGAAGAAGCACAGTCTTTGAGTTGATAATTGAACCCGCCACATGCAAGACATGCACCTGACCTCCATTTGCACTCCCTAATGATATCAATAATAGAAATCACACTCTGGAAGGCTAGGTTGAGTAGAAGTTGATGAAGGAACAAAATAAGATCTCTCATTCTTTGAAATTCCTTAGGAAGGGCCAGCAACAACTAAGGATGACCGTGGCCTCACTATGGTTGCTGATGATAGAATACTATGAAGTGGTAGGGTATATACTAATCCTATTTGGTCCTCAATAGCTTGGCATCCAAGATGAGTATCCACATGAGCACTGGCTTATATAGGTTATTGAATTTATCAGTATCAGTTGCAACAATGCCATCCTTGATTTCTTTTTATAATCCTTTCTTGAATTGCTAACATTTCTCAATTTCATCATTCATGATAGCTGGAGCAAACCGTCAGTGCATGAAACCTCTTGGAATATTCGATGATTGTCGTGCAAGAACTCGTTGAAATATAGTGGCTCATTCCTCTGTTCAGCCCGTCTCTTATAAGGATAGAAATAGTCGAGGAATGGCTGCTTGAAAGTTTCCCAAGTAATTGGTCTAGCACTAACAAGCTCGGGGAAAACTCTTTTCCACCATGTGGTAGTGTCTGCAATCAAATAGGGCTTCACTATCAACAACTTGAAGTCTTCAAGAACCCTCATTAATGCCAAATTTTCTTCAATTTCTCCAAGGCCACTTTTCTGCTTCATAGGATCCGGTCTATCGTCAAATGTAAGATTGCCAATCTTCCTCAATGTCATGTAGTAATACACAATTTCTCTCCCCTATGGCTGTAGTTTTGGATTAAGCACTGGAATTATTACCCAATGGTCATGCAGTAATAACTCTTATTTTTACTAATTTATTTATCTTTGGTCAAGCACAAATAATTAGAAGAAAAAGAACACTGATTGAGATCATGGAATTCCTATGGTGACTAGACGAATCACGTTAATCCTTGGTCCAGCATTCGCTAAATTCATGGTGTTTACTAACCGATCATAAATATATGAATTACTTGGTCTGTCTCTTCACATATTTATAAAATCATCCAAATAGTGATCAAGTAGTTGAATGCATTAAAAACATAGTAAATACGCAACCTTTAACAGAAATCTATGATGAATAACAAAAGAATAAGAGTTTACGTCATTGCAATTGCCTACATCTTGAAAATCCTAACTACAGAAATCTAGGACATGATTGCAGCAAAATAATCCATAGCAGCAAAATAATCCATAGAAGTTGAAATAAATGCCATTAAAACTAAATATCAGTATTAAAGAAGAACTAAAACTAAATAGAACACCAAGGTATTGAAACGAGGCTCCTACAGTTGAATTATCACCTCTTTTGGCTTCTATAATAGTATAGCAAAAATAGAGAACTAGAGTTACAAAATTTAATCTAGACTAAGAGCCATAAAAAAGATGCTAAAAACCCTAATATTGTTGGCCCCAAAAGCAACCTAAGAGGGGGGAGGGGGTGAATTAGGTTGTTTAAAAAACAAACCTTTTTAAAGTGCTTAATGGACATGCAACAAATAAATACTTAAGCACAAATGAATATAATAAATATTCAACAATTAAAGCTTAAAGAACAAATATAAAGATAGAGATAGAGAGTATCAAACCAAACTCCCAAACTTCTCAAACTTGGAGTATTTTCACTAGTAGTGCCTCTTCAAAGAAGGTGAGGCAACAGTGGAGGGATCAACAGAGAACTACAAAACTCAACCAATACAACCCACAATATTTTAGCCTATTTCTTTCCAAATAGCTCTTACAAGTGTTTGTATTGAATGCAGTAGTTCTACTCTCTATTTTTTACATTTACAGACTTGGGGGTATTTATAGAAGCCCAAAAATTGCTTCCAACAGCTCTCTAACGGCTATTTTCTGTTTCCTGAGAAATTAGCCGTTTGGTCTTTCGGACGGCCGATGCTGTGAGTGTGCGTCCGAACGAACTAGCCGTTGGACCTTTCGGACATCCGATGCATGGCCTTTGCGTCCGGTCTCTGAGGGTATTCGTTCAGACGTCCGAGGATGCGAATTATCCGAACCTGCGTCCGGTCCATGCAATGTCTTTTGGAAGTATGATCAGACTCTATTCTTCGTCCGAGGCTTCAGGTCCTTTGTGTCCGACGATAATTGTCTTCCTTTTGGACAATTATCAACGTCTCAGAGAGTTTTACTTGGTTGTTTTCTTGATTGTGTTCGGACAATCATTTACGTCCGAAACTCCTTATTTTTCTTGCAAGTTAGGAGCTGTCTCTTAAACATCTAGATGTGTATTGAAACATGATTATAAATTTCTGTCTCATACACATCTAGGTCCTGTTTATAGATATTTGTGAACCCTAGGTGTTAGGGTTAGATATAGCTCAAAAAGTCCACTTAGACTCAAAGGAACCTGGAATCTTCCAAAATCACAAAAGTCATAATGCTGCAAAATAGAAGGTCGACCAACTCAAATTCTGAGTTGGTCGACATGGAGCTCTAGATTCTCGAGGTCGACCTGCCGAGAATTTGAGTTGGTCAACCTTCCATAACTTCTCTGCTATTTTTTGCTCCATTTTGGCCTTTTTCTCACATGTTATTGATCCAGACAAGCCCCAAAACTGTTAAACTTTTGAAACACAAGAAGAACACATTTAAACAATTACTAAAATATGTAAAATCAAAATTGCACACTAAAACCCTTCAAACTTTTGCACTAAAACCCTAAAATAACTAGAAACACTCAAAATTTGCTACAAAACCTAGTCCAAACAAATGCAAGAACTCTCATTTTAGAGGGTTATCATGTGGTATAATGGCATCATGTAACTTGGCCAACTACAGTGACTAGACCGTATCATGATCCTAGATTTCATCTAGATGTGACTGTGAGATGTGGCAGCAATTCCTGTCTGTCTACTTCTAAACAGTGGATTTGGTAGTTCCTTGTCAATCTATTTTTGAGCATCTGTTTGGGCTCCACTAAAAAAACTTTCTTCTCTGTATTCCTTGTATTCAGACTGATATTCAATGCTTGATCAATCTCAATCAGTTCCCTAGTCTGCTTATGAGCAATTGATAGGGTGGCTAGTCCCAAATCCTGAGTTATCCAAAAAGATACTATTCCCCAATACCAAGCTCATAATGATAACAGTTCAACTTATGACTAGACACAGGATCAAGCAAAGCTACGCTCTAGTATCACTAAATGTCACATCTCAAAATTGGGACATTGACATGCCACACCTCAGAATTTCCTAATTATACAAACAAACCATAGTTTATATTTTTACAAACCAGGATATCTGAACATTAAACAAGCTGCCAAGAAACGATAGTTCAACTAATCACCACAATCATAGTATAGAATCCTACTTATAGAGAACATTAAATGGGCTGTTTGTAGCTATGGCATTATGAGGTAAACTACACTGGCACATGGAAAACTTCTCTAAGTTAACTATTTGACCAGAACAAACTTATATACTTTTGAAGAATAGTGCAAATGTGTTTACTCTCAAGAACATCACTTAAAAAGAAATAGTGTATCACCAAAAAAGAGGAGATGAGAAGTAGAAGGTCCTTTACTAATGTTAACACCACTCATGTCATGTCTAGCAATAGCTTGGCTCAAAAGACTACTTAAGCCCTCAGTGGAAAGTAGGAACAAATAAGGAGACTAAGGATCTCCTTGACTTATTTCCCAAGGGGGGCTAAAAATATACACACATATTTCCATTTATATTGAATGAATAAGAAATATAAGAAATGCATTTCACAATCCAAGCTACATATTTAGAACAAAAACCCATTTTTTTCGTAACTTTAGCCAGAAAATCCTATTCTACTGAGGACTGCTTATGACCATAGGCCTTACACATGTCAAGTTTAATGGTTATAAAGCCATGTTTTCCTCTTTGTTTAATACCCATGATCAATCATTACATTGCCCAATATTTGCCTACCAGGAATATAGGCAGATTGAGATTTATCAATACATTTAGACAAGAAGGGCTTTAATCTATTTACTAGAATCTTTGGTACAATTTCATATATAGTATTACACAAATTTATAGGCATATAACATGAGACAATAGTAGGAATCAAAGAAGTGATAGTGTGATCAATTGAAGACAGTAATTAACCGGGATAGAAAAAACTAGACACAGCATTAATAATATCAACAACAATAAAATTATCGATTTTTTTGAAAAAACATGGTGTCATACTATCAAACCTAGGAGATTTATTACGGAACATAGAAAAAACTGCATTCTTAAATTCATCTAAAGAATTTTATTGTTGTTGATATTATTAATGCTGTGTCTAGTTTGTTTAATTCCAGATACGACCTCATCATAGTAGGCGAAGGATGAGAAGAAGTAAATAACTCAAAATAATATGATGATACCTTATCAACAACCTCCACCAACACTTCACATCTCGATTTGTCTTCCTTATCCAAATTCATCAAATTAATTCTCTTTCTCCTTTGAGTTGTAGACATGCTGTGTCTAGTTTTTTCTATCCCGGTTAATTACTGTCTTCAATCTGTCTCTTATGACATCTAGATGTGTATAAGAGACAGTATCTAATTGTTTCTTTAAATCCCTCGCAACCCTAGAATCATAATTAATTGTGAATGTAATATCTTTAATTTTAGTCTTCGGTACTTCAATTTTCTTTCTAGCATTATGATTCTCATCACTACTCCAATCCAAAATAGCCATTTTGCACTATTTAATTTTTTGAGAAATTTGATAGAATTTAGAACCTTGAATTTGAAATCCCCAAGCATTTTCAACATTTCTTGTAATTTATTACAATTAATCCATCTTTGATTAAAAAAAAAATTGAATCTCTTCGTTATGACGAAAATTATTCATTTTGGTATCTAATAATAACATCACATGATTAGAAAATTTATTTGGGATATGACATAATTCTACATAGTCAAACTTTATTCTCCATGAATTAGAGTCTAGAGTTCTATCCAACCTCTCTTTATCAAATGCTAAACCATATCAAGAATTAGCCCAGGTTTATGGCCTACCCTTATAAGGGTAGGCCATACAGCCTTTGAAGTCATAAATTCTCTAAATACTTTGAAAGAACCCTAATTTCAAACCCTGCCATCCTTTTTCTCATGAGAACCCAAAATATCATTAAACTTCCCTATTAGAAGGACATCATTACCCAAATATTTCTCTTTTTGGAAAATATATTAAATTGATTACATCTAACATTATCATCACAACTCATATAAACACAAATACACCACCACACATTACTAAACTAATCCATAATTTCTACATCAATTGAACAATCAATGCTTAAAACAATTAAAAGAGAACCAGAATCATTTCAAACAACTACCGAAGCCACCCTAGATCAACAATGGTGAGAATAACATATTTTTAGTCTCCAAAAGAAATATTGACTAAGAAGAGTGGTATGTAGCCACTTCTTTGTAGCCACTTCTTTTAACTATGGAACTTTCAAGGATCCACCGACTCCTCAACAATTCTAAGATAATACCCTCATTTATCTAATTGGGCCCATTTTAGGCTAGCCACCACCACCTCAGCCAATTTTGAAGATGAACTTACTTGTACCTGGTTTTTTTAATGCTGAGAAATTACCATGGCAACTTTCCAACTCCTAATATGCCCTTCCTCTTTTGAACCATATTCCTAAAAATGAAATCTCCATCTTCTTTTTGCCTTCTGTCATCCCAAGTACCGTGTTGTATCTATCTTCCAAAATAGCAATAGACAGAGTTAAATATGCCTCTAACATATGACTAGCTGGAACAATTTTCCTGGATCAATGTGCTAACTTCTTGAATAAAGATAAAACGTTTTGGGATATGAATATATTTAAAACTACAAAATAATTTTAATTGTCATCTTCATATTTCTCCCTCACAACTTCTTTCCCATCACTAGAAATGCCCACATATGTAGACAAAGCTACCTGTAATTTGTCAAATTCTTGTATTGATGGTCCATCATCATCAACAACAGACTTCTTATTTAGAATCTTCCGAAGCAAACATAAAGATTCATGCCTAACAGATAATTTCATATATGAAACTTTTAACATATTGATTGGAAAACAGGCAGTTGTTTGTTTGATCAGATATTTTTTTTGAACAACCAACCTCATTATGCGTAATAATCCCACAATAGAAATAGAAATAGGCAAATTTTCATCAAAATGAAATCCATCGTGATTTTCTCACTAAGGACACTATTTGACCTTGAATAATAGGCAAATTGATATTAATACTTGTCAAAACCTTCATGTGCCTATGGCCATTGTCTCTATGATCTATATTTGGGATTATCACATTGTAGATTTGACCAAAAACACTTGCAATTCTCCTCTGTGTAGCAACGGTATACCATTCAACATGTATATTCCATAGATGTACCCAATGTGGAGTATAAAGACCATGGCCGTCTTGCCACAATTTTTTCAATACCAGTTTCCAAAGAAAAGAAAATTGAAAGTGATTAACAACCAAAGGGTAACTCCAAGCCATTTGCATTGTGTTCTATAATCCATTAAAACTTACAACTTTCTCGCCAAAAATCCTACCACCAAACTTAGACAACATTCTTCTTATGTTGATGTATCATATCAAATTGATCCAACACATCTAGATGTTATTTTTGATTGACTAGAATAAAATCCTAAAACTTTTTTAACAATTTCTTATCCATCAATTGATGTTGATCTTAATAGGAATGCAGTTATTTGTCTTTTGTTACGCTTTTTTCATTTCTTATAGTAAAATCGAGAAACATAACACAAACTAAAAAGTAATTATCTTGAACAAACGAAATCCTAATTTTCTTTCTTTTAGGGTTTAATTTTTATTAATTTTTTACTAAGAAATTAAAAAAAAAGATTTTGAGAATGAGTAAACAGGAAAAATGATGCAATGAAAGCAAAAGGATTCCTGAGAAAGCAATAGAAATTGACGTTGTAAAATCAAGAAATCAAAAAAGAATCAAACTCTAAAGAAAAAGACTAAAGCCCTCTTGCTTAAGAAAGAAAGAGAAAGTTCTCATGAGAGATAATCTCTTCTTAAAGTTGTCCCACCGGATTTTTCAAGAAATAAATACAATAAATAAAAGTAAAATGATTTTTATGTGTCTTAAAGGGATAAAATTTGTAAATGAGAACTAAGGAAATGGGATGATTATGGTCACAAATTAATCTAGAATAGGAATTTCAAAATAATGTAGATAAGAGCCATCCAATCTACACCAAGAATAAGATCATAGGGCTCTGATCTATGTTGGAAAAGTTTAAATTACCTTATTGCACTTTTCCACTAATATCCGCAAGTGCACAATTGTTAGCGTAAAAGGGTGAAGCTAACAAATCCCACGAGGATTGGTAAACAAGTATCGAGAATCTAGACCAATTTCTATTTAGACAAACGGTTTGTAACGGATTTGGATTTTCAGAATTGAAATTACTAAAGACATAAATAACTAAAATTAAAGATAACTAAATGAAAATAAAGTTGGAAGCAGTTGATAAAAGAGGGTCGAGTGCTAGGTTAGAAATTATCTCAGATTTATCAAATCGCGTGTTAATCAATCAATTTCAATTTTATTTAATGGAGATTCTATTCCCAAAAAGATCTGTCTTTTGATACACGTCTAACCTGTGTTAACATTAGCCTATGACGGATTCAAAACCTTATCTCCTCAGCCAACCTAACCAAAACTAAAGTTAGCTACTCTTTAGATTTGTCTATTTGTGCTAATTATTAGCCGAGTAATATAATTTAGCGATCAATCCTTAGACCTGCAACCCTAACTCCATTGCATCAATCTACACACTCAACACTCCTTGTCAATCATTACATTAGCCCCCTATTTATGAAAATCATGTGACAGGCCCAGGCCTAAAGTAGACCACCCGCAGATTGCAGGTGGTTTATGCATATTTTATCGCAGTCTACGGTTTTGTGAGTGATTTGCCTATTCAGTCATAGATAGCGGGTGGTATTCTGTTTGGGCTGTAGTTAGTGGCTATATCACTACTATCTAGCCATAGTCTGCAGCAAATCTTCATCAACAACCTTCAATTTTTTTGTTCCCTCACTTTGGCTTTCATGTTCTCATTGCCAATTGACCATTTTTCCCCTTACTTCGCCTACACAAGACATAAAACAAAATGAATAGACAAATATATGAATAAAACACACATTTAACCACAAAGAAACCCAAATTAAACAAAACAATCGACTATAAACATCCTAATCATGAATTTACTCTAATCGACTATAAACATCCTAACCATGAATTTACTCTAATCGACTATAAACATCCTAACCATGAATTTACTCTAATCGACTATAAACATCCTAATCATGACTATAAACATCTTAATCAACTATAAACATCCAAATCTTAAAATAGAAGAAATGAGACTAAACATACCTAAAAGCGTAACAAAAGAGGTACTAAAATAACTCTAAATATACTATTATCAACTCCCCCAACTTAACATTTTTCTAGTTCCGAGCTAAATTAACTAAACACAATCTCATACAAAAATAAAGTAGGAATGGCAATACCATTTGGATATTGATCTAGTTGACTTGTCAACCTAGTCCTCATCATGGTCATCCACATGGAATCACATTCCACTTTGGCTGTCTCTTAAAAGTCCACCGAATAGATGTCAAATAAACTTTCTTTGGTATAAATGCAAGAACTCACATTTATCAATTCTATGAGCCACATCACATAATAAATTCCATTACCCATAACTAATTTTAAAGATGTACAAAATTGAGCCTTTATAATTATCAAGAAAGTAAAAGAGTATCAATAGATGTTATAATGCAAGAACAAAAATGTCCCACAAAAGCCAAGCATTATAGTACCATTACAATTGTTTAACTCAAAAACAACAATATAACCTTTCGTAGTTCCTTTATGACCACCTTTTATTTGGGATTTTGATTTTGATTTTCTAGGCTTAGTAAGATGCATTTTCACGCAAGATGACTTGAGACTCTAATTTTACGTAAAGCAAGCTATATTTTTTCATCTTATTTTTTCTTCTTTATTGCTCATTTGAGCATTTAAAGCACATGAGGAATAGCCACAAAAAAATGATTTATATTAACGTAAGTCAAATAAACAACTATAATGAAACCTAATTCTTTGCCATGCAAAAATATAGAAATGAAAATACAAAGGTCTATGTCATGTCTTACTCTATCCCAATCAACAATCACATATAATCAATTCCAACAACTTCAAATAAGTATGGGTATTAAAAGTAAACTAGGTATCTCTCTAATTAAATGAGTTTGTAATTTATACCCAAGATAGCACATTTGATAAAAAATCAAATTTCCTCCATTTTTAACCAAAAATTGTGAAACATGAATGATGTGATTCAATAATTCTAGATTTTTATATCATTGCCAACTCGAAATCAATCCTACTATTAATAAGCCATTCCATTAACACATAACATAACAAATTTACATCAAAACTAACATTAACACACTCAACATTAACTTTAATCTAAATAAACCACCACTTGCCAACATAACACAAGACTATTGCAAGTGGTAACAACAAAAACTAAAAAGTCAAACACATTAAACTAAAAATTAAAACAAAACTCCCCTAACAAATTGTTCATAAATGAGGATGGTCAATCTCCTGCGGTCCTTGATGGTTCAGCTTCAACTCCTGGAGTCGGTCATCAGATTCTCAACATCATCCGGGTTCCATATTCCCTCCATTAGCTGTCTAATTTGACACCATCGGATGTGTATAAGGTTCCCAAGGTGGTTGAGTTGCCACGATAGAAGTCCATTATTTGCCTCATCTCCTCAAAACACTAGCTGTGGTGGATTAGGAGTTCCCATTGCTTATCACTCTTGAGTGGTAAGTTTCTCTCCTTTTTAGTTGCAGGTCTAGACTGGGGTATTGCAGTGGTCCTTGAGGATCTCTTGACAACCTTGATGTGTCCTCGAGACAGCTCTCAATAAATATGGGAATTGTTCTATAATCATTGTGGATTTGTATTGGGTTACAATTACCTGAAGAGCCTTGCTATCAATCGGCGTTGGTGCATCCTATTTCTTCGTAATTTTGATCCATAAACTTGCAAGCTGACACAAATGAGTTATCGAATTTGGAAAACATAATGCCTTAAACTTACTATTTCCATTCCTCATAATTTCTTTCTGGATTTCCTATCCCATATTCATTGTCAAACCCTCTGCATTGGCAAAAATTAAACAAGCCCTCTGAGGGTTAATATCAGTGGTATGTGAAGTAGGCAACATACGCGCACAAACAAACTGCATCTATGCTCTAGCATCTGCATTCAAATATTTTAGCTTAATCCACTTCGTTGCTCTTTCTCCATGTCCCATTTACCCGAACCATCTACCAACACGCTAGCTACCTCATCATAATCAACTTTACCCTCAAAAAATGCGTTGAATTGGTTGTTGGGATTAGTAGGTAAATGGTAGAACTCATTAATAATCTCCTTCCTAAAACTCACCGATGCACCTCTAACCTGGACTACCTGACCCGAAACATCTAAACTATTTCCAATAAATTCACAAACCATGTTTTTATTTGGCACGATGGTAGGAATTTTACAAAAATCTATCCATCCCCTGCATTGAATATTATTAAAAATATTATGACACAACTCATCTACCTCTTGATTGTTTTAAATCCTCATATGACTGAAAAGAGTATCGGGTCAAAACCCCTTTCATATAAAGGATTTATGTAGTTTTGAAGTTTGTCACGTAATTGCTTAGCCTCTAAAGAAACAAAAATGCTATCATCATAAGTATTAATCAATTGCTTTCTCTTCTTCCAGATTGAACAATAAAATCAAATCAACACAATAAAATAAGAAAACAATTAAATTTTCCCCAACTTAATAAAAAACAATCCCAACAATTATCTCACCAAATCAACTAAAATGAACAAGTAATCCACAAAACACCCACCACATGGTTGAAATAATCACAAATTAGAATTCACTAATAAAATCCAAGAAATTCATCCAAAAGTTGAACAAGAACAAACTTACTCAATTCTAGATTTGTGTTGATAATTTTCTTTGTGAAGATCCCAAAACCTTTACCGGTTGCGAGTGGTGTAAGTTGACTTATACCCTTGATGATTGGTTTTGATGAGATAAAGGGTAGAAAATTTTGGTTGGTTAATTTTTAATAATGGAGAAGAATATGGGTAAAAAGAAGAGAGATAATGATGAGAGGTGTAAAATATAATAGGAGAAGAAGATTGGAGAAGAAAGAAAGATAATAGAAGAAGAGGTTTTTTTTTTTCTTTGGAATCACCTACGAGAGGAAAGGAGAGGGAAGTTTGTTTTGTGAATTAAAAAGTGGAGAAAAAAGGATTTTAACCTTATTCGTTCCTGCTTAGACCAACCACAGACTGCGGTTGGTCAAAGGTATATCAGCTGTAGATTGCGGTTGGCATTATGTTTTAGTTGAAGACTGCGACTAAATGCCTTTGCTTACCTGTAAACTATGGAACCTCTATTGGTTCTCCTATAGTCTACAATAGAAAAGCTGGGATCATCTGTAGACTGAGGTGACTTGTTCTACCAGTTCACCAAACACATTTCTTCTTTAGTCTTTCTTTTTGTTGAACTTAAACCTTGCAAAACAAACATGAAAAAATAGTTATTAGTTATTTTCAGCTTTTAATTCACTAAGGTAAAAATTAATTTTAATTAGGTGAGAAATCAAACTATGTCATAAGGAGTTAAAATAAAATGCTTGGGTTGCCTTCAAATAAGTGCTTCTTTAAGGTCATTAGCTTGATTTTATTGTCCGCGCCATTTAGACAACAAAGTGGACCTCTTCAAGCCCACTGTCAAAGATACCTCCACGGTTGTTCTCTAACATCCTCCTTTTTTCTTAGTCGCCAGTTCTTGCACACACAAATTTCCCATAAAAGAATGCTTCTTCTTCCATAATGTTGAACAGTAGTGATTCTTCGCCTGCCCTCAAGGTCACTTGCTTTTGGTCACATCAATCGAGGCTTTCACCATAGCAAGAAATGGTCTTCCAAAGATAATAGAGATGCCATCTACATTTTCTTCATCCGTATCCATGACAATAAAATCAATCGAGAATTTAGGCTTCCCTACTTTGACTTCTACATTAAGATCTTTCCCTCTTGTTTCCACCTTACTTCCATCCGCCATTGTATGACTTGATCACATTCCTTGAGACCTCTAAGCAACAACCCTATATTTCTATAAATCAGTAATGGCATCATATTCATACCCGCACCTAAATCACATAAGGATCTGTCAAAGTAAACGTCACTAATAAGGCAAGATACAGTGAAACTTCTAGGATCTTTCTTCTTCTTAGGTAGTATGTTGAGGAAGTTTGTTGCAAATTAAGGCATTTTCCATCATCTCATTTAGTCTCCCATTACGTAGGCCTTGTCTTCATTTTAGCATGCTCCTTGGCTTCTTGTTTTCTACCCTCGACATCTCCTTAGTTTCACCTTCTAAAGAATCAGCATATTTCCCATGTCCAAATACTTTAAAAAGGTCACAAACTTGCAAATAAGGAACAAAATTCCCATATTTATTGAGAGAGGCTTATGAGCATCAATAAAGAAGAACCATCACTTGATTTCTCTAAGAGGTTTCTGCTTGTACATAATTTTCACTTCCAAGGGTATTGGGCCTCTTATTTGTTTAAATCATATCAGTTCTACCTAATTGTAATGCTGGAAATTGAATAAATAGAGCTCTTTCCAAGCATTTTTAACACCTCTTCCTTCATTTCTTCTTACCAAGCTAGTGTTAGGATGTCTTCTTCATCCTTGTGTGGTTTAGTTAGAGCTTATTCTGAGATTTTAGTCATCGAAAGGTGTTCTGACATATTATCATCCAGTGGAGAACGACGATCTTCATACCTGCAAGTGCCATTAGAATTATCCTGTCTCTTATACACATCTAGATGTGTATAAGAGACAGTCCCTTGATAAGAAGTATCCTAGCAGGTTTAAAGGTGAGGAAATCGATGACCGACTCACGCTTGTAGCTTCTCTCTTAAATATCTATTTTTACCTTCCTATAGCTAAAAATGGTCTGCCTAGAATCAAGGGCATTTTTTTGTTTGTTTTTCATATCCAAGATGATAAAGTCTACTGGCAAGTAACACTTCCTCACCTTAACTTGTAGATAAGGAGCAGAACTCCCATATTTATTGAGAGAGGCTTATGAGCATCAAATAAAGAAGAACCATCCCTTGATTTCTCTCCAATGTTTCTGCTTGTACATAATTTTCACTTCCAAGGGTATTGGGCCTCTTATTTGTTTAAATCCTATTAGTTCTACCTAATTGCTACTGGAAATTGAATAAATAGTGCTCTTTCCAAGCATTTTTAACACCTCCTCCTTCATTTCTTCTTTCCAAGCTGTTAGGATGTAATTCAGAAGACATCCTGTCTGGTTTAGTTGTCTCTTATTTGAGATTTTGAAGAGTCATCGAAAGGTGTTCTGACATATTATCATCCAGTGGACATCTCGAACTTCATACCTACAAGTGCCATTAGAATTATAAGAATTTTATAAGATTGTAGATGTGCTTCTGAGATAAATAGGAGGAAGTATAAGAGAGTTAAAAACAGAAACATTGACAGTCTGATGACCGACTCACAGTAGTAGCTTCCTCTCTTAAATATCTTTCAATGCCTGTCTAGTAGCTAAAAATGGTCTGCCTAGAATCAAGGGCATTTTGTTTTTTTTTTGTTTGATGATTCATATCCAAGATGATAAAGTTTACTGGCAAGTAACACTTCCTCACCTTAACTTGCAAATAAGGAACAAAATTCCCATATTTATTGAGAGAGGCTTATGAGCATCAATAAAGAAGAACCATCACTTGATTTCTCTCCAAGGTTTCTGCTTGTACATAATTTTCACTTCCAAGGGTATTGGGCCTCTTATTTGTTTAAATCATATCAGTTCTACCTAATTGTTGCTGGAAATTGAATAAATAGAGCTCTTTCCAAGCATTTTTAACACCTCTTCCTTCATTTCTTCTTACCAAGCTAGTGTTAGGATGTCTTCTTCATCCTTGTGTGGTTTAGTTAGATACTAGACTGAGCTACTAGACGGGCATTGATAGATATGCTAAGGTGAAAGGAGATTGACCTGTCTTCATACCTGCAAGTGCCATTAGAATTATCATCAATTTTATGAATTACCATCACCTTATCATAAATAGTAGGAAGTATAAGAGAGTTAAAAATAGAAACTCAGAATTGACAGTCTGATGACCGACTCACAGTTGTAGCTTCCTCTCTTAAATATCTATCAATGCCCGTCTAGTAGCTAAAAATGGTCTGCCTAGAATCAAGGGCATTTTTTTGTTTGTTTTTCATATCCAAGATGATAAAGTCTACTGGCAAGTAACACTTCCTCACCTTAACTTGTAGATAAGGAGCAGAACTCCCATATTTATTGAGAGAGGCTTATGAGCATCAATAAAGAAGAACCATCCCTTGATTTCTCTCCAATGTTTCTGCTTGTACATAATTTTCACTTCCAAGGGTATTGGGCCTCTTATTTGTTTAAATCCTATTAGTTCTACCTAATTGCTACTGGAAATTGAATAAATAGTGCTCTTTCCAAGCATTTTTAACACCTCCTCCTTCATTTCTTCTTTCCAAGCCAGTGTTAGGATGTCTTCTTCATCCTTGTGTGGTTTAGTTAGAGCTTATTTGAGATTTTAGTCATCGAAAGGTGTTCTGACATATTATCATCCAGTGATGACCGACTCACAGTAGTAGCTAAATCTTAAATATCTTTCAATGCCTGTCTAGTAGCTAAAAATGGTCTGCCTAGAATCAAGGGCATTTTGTTTTTTTTTTGTTTTCATATCCAAGATGATAAAGTTTACTGGCAAGTAACACTTCCTCACCTTAACTTGTAAATAAGGAACGAAACTCCCATATTTATTGAGAGAGGCTTATGAGCATCAATAAAGAAGAACCATCCCTTGATTTCTCTCCAAGGTTTCTGCTTGTACATAATTTTCACTTCCAAGGGTATTGGGCCTCTTATTTGTTTAAATCCTATCAGTTATACCTAATTGCTATTGAAAATTGAATAAATAGTGCTCTTTCCAAGCATTTTTAACACCTCTTCCTTCTCTCTTACCTTTCTTCTTTCCAAGCCAGTGTTAGGATGTCTTCTTCATCCTTGTGTGGTTTAGTTAGAGCTTATTCCGAGATTTTAGTCATCGAAAGGCGTTCTGACATATTATCATCCAGTGGAGAACGGCGATCTTCATACCTGCAAGTGCCATTAGAATTATCATCAATTTTATGAATTACCATCACCTCATCATAAATAGTAGGAAGTATAAGAGAGTTAAAAATAGAAACATTGACAGTCTGATGACCGACTCACAGTTGTAGCTTCCTCTCTTAAATTTCTATCAATGCCCGTCTAGTAGCTAAAAATGGTCTGCCTAGAATCAAGGGCATTTTTTTTTTGTTTTTCCATATCCAAGATGATAAAGTCTACCGGCAAGTAACATTTCCTCACCTTAAGTCGGTCATCAGACTGTCAAAACTTCTATTTTTAATTCTCTTATAAATGAGCATCAATAAAGAAGAACCATCCCTTGATTTCTCTCCAAGGTTTTTGCTTGTACATAATTTTCACTTCCGAGGGTATTGGGCCTCTTATTTGTTTAAATCCTATCAGTTCTACCTAATTGCTACTGGAAATTGAATAAATAGTGCTCTTTCCAAGCATTGTGAACACCTCTTCCTTCATTTCTTCTTTCCAAGCTAGTGTTAGGATGTCTTCTGCATCCTTGTGTGGTTTAGTTAGAGCTTATTCCATGATTTTAGTCATCGAAAGGCGTTTCGACATATTATCATCCAGTGGAGAATGGCGATCTTCATACCTGCAAGTGCCATTAGAATTATCATCAATTTTATGAATTACCATCACCTCATCATAAATAGTAGGAAGTATAAGAGAGTTAAAAATAGAAACATTGACAGTCTGATGACCGACTCACAGTTGTAGCTTCCTCTCTTAAATATCTATCAATGCCCATCTAGTAGCTAAAAATGGTCTGCCTAGAATCAAGGGCATTTTGTTTCTTTTTTTTTTTCCATATCCAAGATGATAAAGTCTACTAGCAAGTAACACTTTTCCTCACCTTAACTAGTAAATCTTCAACAATGTCTTCAGGGTACTCACACTTTTATCTGCTAATTGGATAGACACATTTGTAGGTTTCATCCCTCTACCATTCAACTTTTTATAAATTGAAAGAGGTATCAAATTGGTTGTCTCCCCGAGATCACATAAAGCTCTTCCAAACTCGACTCCTCCAATAGTACATGGGATAGAAAATGAACCAGAATCCTTAAACTTTAGAGATAGCGTATTTTGGATGATTGTACTACATCGTTCAGTCAAACACAAAATTTCATCTCCTAATACCTTCCTCTTGTTGGTCAATATCTTCTTCATGAACTTGGCATATTTAGGCAAGTCCTCAAGTTATTCCATGAAGGGTATGTTGATTTCCATCTTCTTGAAAATCTCAAGAAATCTCTTGAACTTCTTCTGATCATCCTCACCTTTAAACCTGCTAGGAAATGGAATTCTTATCAAGGGATGGGTAAGTTGAACTTTAGTCTCCCTCATGGTGCAGGAATTTTGTTTTTTTCTACTACATTCTTTTTTACCTAGGCATCTTCATTTCTACTATTCTTTTTCTCATTTTTCTCACTTTTCTCACTTTCCAACTCAATCTCTTTCTCATCTTCTTTCTATGCCTCAACAACTTTGCCACTCCTCAATGTGATAGCCTTAGCATGCTCCCTAGGGTTAGTTTTATTGTTACTTGGCAATACTCTAAGCGGTCTCAACACCATACCCCTCACTAATTATCCCACTTGGTTCCTTGATCCTTGACTAAAGATGTCAAGTTTCTGATAAATCCTCTAAACCCCTTACCTTATCGTCGTTGGATTTCATTACTGGGTGAAAGTATTTTCCAACTAATTAGGGGTGTGAAGTGGATGTGCATGCATCTACTACTGCGGTTATCGGTATTGTTGGAACAGGGGTTGAACAATTGAATTCTGATTTTGTTGATCACCCCATGACAAATTCGGATGATTCCTCCATGCCTTGCTGATGTACTATTCTAATGCTCCTGTACTAATTCTGATTTTGGCCTTGATTATCCATGTTGTTCACTTGCTCTTGATCTGCAATAAAAGAATTAGACAGTGTTAGTAAACTACACTGGGCATTAGGGTGGTCACATGAACAAAAATCATAAATTAGTGCCTAAATGTAGCCATGACTTTGACTTTCATCTCCTCCATCTCTGTTAATGCTGCCATCTGTCTATCCATAACTTCTTGTTTAGCCATCACTATATACCAAGTGTTTAACTTGAGCACTTCTCTCCTTTGCTCTCGGGCTTGCGTTGTTGAAGACTTGAAATAGTTATTGAACATCTTTCCAATAAATCATGTGCCTCTTCTGGAGTTTTATTTAGCATGAGGGACTTACTTGACGAAGTATCAATTGACTCACGGTCTCTTGAAGCATCCCATTGAAGAAGATCTCCATTTGCATCCGTAAAGGCAACCCATGATGTGGCCATTTGTTGAGCAAATCATTGTATCTTTCACAAGCCTTGCCACAAGGTTTTCTCCATATTACTGATTGAAAGTAGTAATATCATTTCTTAGCTTAGCTATTTTTTATGGGGAAAAAATACTTTGACATGAATGCCTGAGTTAATCTATCCTAAGTGGTAAAAGTTCCATGGTTATACCCTTGCAGCCATAATTTTCTTTTTCCCTCAAAGGAAAGGGAAATAACCTCAATTTAAAAGCATTTGCTAATACACCATTTTGATTAAAAGTATCACATGCTTCTTTAAAGTTAATGAAATAGCAGTTTTGATCCACGTTGTACAATCCCGAAAATATAGCATGCTGTTGAAGCATGGATATAAGTCTTGGCTTGATCTCGATGTTATTAGCTTGAATTAGAGGTGGTACGACACTTGACGGAGATTTTCCAGAAATAGGCTGGGTATAATCTGCCAACAGTCTATTACGAAAACATACATTTTGTCCGTTTCTTTCAAATTCTTCATTATTTTCCACATCCTCTGCATCACCTAATTACATCACCGGTTGAGTCTCATGGATTTCTTTCATCAGGCATATCTGATTCTTCCTGTTGTTGTTGCTGTAGCACTTGTCTCCTTAATTGCCTAAAAGTCCTGTCAATTTTAGGATAAAAACTTGTAGGAGTTCAATCAGATCTGTGCATAAACTATCAAGTACAAGGAAAATATTATGAGCAAAAATTTATATGACATAATAATCAGTAAGAATTTGATGGAATTCTGGCTTGTGAAGAAAGTAGTTAAAAATAAACAAATCAAAATAAAATCTAAAGTAGGAATTGTTTTAGCGTCTCAATATTGCCTAACAAAAGTCCCCGACAACAGTGCTAAAAACTTGATCCATGTTGGAAAAGTTTAAATTACCTGACCACACTTTTCTACTAATAATTGCAAGTGGACGGTTATCTACGTAACGTGATGAGTAAGGGTCGATCCCACAAGGACAGGTAAACAAATACCAAGAATCTAGACCAATTTCTATTTAGACAACCGGTTTGTAAATAATTTGGACTTTCAAAAGTAAAATTACTAAAGAAATAAATAACAAAAATTAAAGAAAAATTAAATGAAAATAAAGTTGCAAGCAGCTGATAAAAATGGATCAAGTGCTAATTTATAAATTATCTTGAAGATGTTATCGAATCGCAGGTTAATCAATCAATTTCAATTATATTTAATGGAGATTTTATTCCCAAGTTCTCAGATGATTATCAAAGCCTTTGATAATTGAATCCTATCAAATTAATTAACTAGGGTTTGAAGCCTTAATTTGATAGGACCAGATTGACTAAAATCATGGAATAAGCTCTAACTCTGTCTCTTATACACATCTAAATCAACTAATCAATTTTGCCATCTTGGTCTGGAATCATTAGCCTAATGAATTAACACGGCCTATGACGGACTAGATGGGCATTGATAGATATTCTGTCTCTTATACACATCTTGACTTTACTACTATACACGCTTAGGTATAACCTGTTAATTACATTCTAAAAGTGTGATATAATTTAGTATTTTGGTAGATTTACTATTATTTTGTGAATGTTAGCAGGCTTCTCTTATTACACTATTTTATACAGCAATTCATGGTGTGTAACCCTAAAGAGAAAACAAATTAGTTTCTTTGCTAATAGTCATGAGAAATTGATAAACAAAAATTAAAAGTACAATTGTAAATAAATGAATTAAAACAAGTTACTAGAATTGAAATCGTCGCAAAAGAACCTGAACTGAATTACTTGAATTATCAAAATGTTGAAAATCAAACTAAGAAATTAAAGGGTAATTTAATTCTAAAGTATTGGAAAGTAGTTCTTCAATGCCTAGACAAAATGCTGAAAAGAAGTTCAGAATGTCATTCTTTTCAATCCTTACATCAGCCCCCTATTTATAAAAACGTGTAATAGGCCTAGGTCCAAAGTGGACCACTCACAGACTGCGGGTGGTTCAGTTTTTTTTTTTTCACAATCAGCGGCTCACTGCCAAAGTGCAAGTGACTTTGCCTATTTAGCCGCAATCAGCAGGTGGTATTCTGTCTCTTAAGCCGCATGCAGCATCTATTTCACTATTGTTCAGCCGCAGTCTGTAGTTAGTCTTTATCAGCAACCTTCAATTTACTTGCTGCTTCATTGAAGCCTCCATGTCCTCATTGGCAATTGACCATTTTGCCCCTTACTTCACCTGCACATGACAGAATGAAATGAATAGGCAAATATACTAATAAAATACACATATAACCACAAAACAACCCTAGACATTACAAATAAACTATAAACATCCTAATCATGAATTCACTCTCCTAAAACACAACAAATAAGACTAAACACACCTAAACACTTAACAAAAGAGGTACAAAAAATAACTCTAAATATGGAGTTATTAGGCCCTAACTAAATTATATGTAGTGAATTGGTGGTTCTGCATTTCCTAGGTTATTTTGGGAATATAGCTATTGCAAGCAAGATATTCCCCATTAGCCAATTCACCTTGAAAAGTTTGGTGTTTTTTATTGCCTTAAAGCATAAATTGGCCATTAAAGGCTTGATCAAGCCTAGGAACTTGTGTGCTCTACCCCCATCTCACAGTATTGTGGCCTCTGTCCTTAATTACTGCCTTGAATCTTAATGGTGTTGTACGTCTTCTTCCTGATTAAAGAGTGTATAGAGAATTCCACTTCATTATTTTGATAGGAGTTTATTTTCTCTTATTCATAACTATCCACTATATCCCACAAATATATGGTGTCAATATGGTTAGGGCGATTGAAGATCATTCCCACTAGGACTAAGCAAACAAGTACTAAGAGTCTTTGACAATTTTCTATCTAGATAACACGAAATGAATGTTTTGGATTTTATGAAAATTAAGGTAGCAATAGATTAACCTAATTACGAAATACCACACAATGAAAATTAAAAGATGAGATTTAATCATTTCAAAAAAACTATGTTATGTAGTAGGCTGGCTAATTCCTAAAATTACTCGACTTTGCCTATCAGCCTGTCAAATTACGAGAATAGTAGATTATATTCCCAAAATTTAACCCAGCTCTAATCCCTCGCAAAATCTAAGTTTTTCCAATCTAATTGAATAAAGTGTGGATCTCTCCTTTACTTAATTCCAATTAAGTCAGATTTATCCATGTGCAATTATCTAAGAATTGACTTGGCAATTTGGTTAGCCACGATCTCAAATTAAACCAAATCTAATAATCATGATTAGTCTATGACAGAGGACTAACTCAAGTATCACCTTGTCCAACCTACCCAAATTAAAAGGTAGCTACTACGTTCTCAATTTGTCATACTAAATTGATTACTACTCGAGAAATATAAATCTTTTGATTAATGGTTCCTTTGAGTTATCCACTGGTAATTCGCGTTACCCATAGCTAACCCTAATGAAATTATTGCATCATTATGGTAGGAAAAACTAAATAAATGTTGAAATTGCAAGAAATCATCTCTTGGTTATGACTAGGGTTTTTATGGAATCGATTTCTAAATAAAAGAAATAAGTACTCTAGTGGAGTACTTGTAGAAATGATATCTTAAATAAAAGTTGAGTGGAGTTCTTGAATTGAAAATGTAAAATCCAAAGCCAAATGAAAGTGTAAATCATGTCAAGCTAATGCCATCACATCTAGATGTGTATAAGAGACAGGTTGAAGTTTCTTGTCTAATAATTGCAAAAGAATAAGTGTCTAAAATTCTAGAGCAATGTAGAAACCATAGATGAAACTAAAGTGTCTTTAATTAAGGCTGATTGCTCAAATGACAGTTACTCGGGAATTAAATAGCACGCGACCCAAAACCCTAGACACATGATACCTCTTATCAGGTAAGCTGGTTATACCTGGGACCTTGCATCAGGTGAGGTAAATTATATTTTGATGCTAGCTTCCCAAGAGAAATGGCTCACCTCAAGTGAGCCAGCTGTCTTGCTAATTTATAGTTTTGCCCTTTGAAATTTCGATTTATCGTTTCGTCCTTCTGAACCCTGCAAACAAAAACAAAACACCCTAAACTACCATTTTTACTATGATTAAACACAAAAAGAAAAATTAACACACAACCTCGCAAAAACTTGACCTAACATATCGACTATTACCCCTTAAACAGTACAACCAAGACTAAAACAACACAACTTATGCCAAAAATAATGACAAATAATTTTTTTTATAGATCTATTTTGTTTCCTCTATGTTTGAGCCCCTTGGTCATAGATGTACTTATAAAGCACATACAGGAGGAAATAGCATGGTGTATGTTGTTTGCAGACAACATTGTTTTAGTAGATGAGACAAAAGAAGGGGTTAATGCTAAACTAGAAGGGGTTAATGCTAAACTTGAAGTCTTGAGAGAGGCATTTGAGTCAGAAGATTTTAGACTTAGTTGATCAAAGACAGAATATATGGAATCTAAGTTTAGCAAGGATGCATGTAGAAATAGACTAGGGGTTAGAATCGGAGATCACGAGATACCCATAAGTGAAACTTTTAAATATTTAGGTTTAGTTCTTCAAAGTAGTGGTGGCATAGATCGAAATGTCACATATCAAAAAAAACAGGTTGGACAAAATGAAGAATGTGGCATCGGAAATATTATGCAACCACCAAAATTCCTTTCAAAATTAAGGGTAAATTTTATAGAACACCAATTAGACCAGTGATGCTTTATGGATCTGAATGTTGGGCAGTGAATTACGCACATGAGAAAAAGATAAAAGTAGCAGAAATGCAAATGTTAAGATAGATGTGTGGGAATATTAGGATGGGCAGGATATGCAATGAGCATATTCGTGGTAAGATTGGAGTAGCACCTTTTGATAAGACAATAAGAGAAACATGCTTAAGGTGATTAGGTCATGTGCTAAGACGGCCAATAGATACGCCTATTAAGCGATATATTTTAGATAGGGTAGTCAACATAAGAGGGGTAGGGAAAGATCGAAAAAGACTTGGTAGGTAACTTGTAGGAAAGATATAGCTCAACTAGGAATTAAGGAGAATATGATTCATGACAGAGCGCAATGGCATAGCAGGATTCATGCTACTGGCCTTACTTAGTGGGAATAAGGCTTGGTTTGTTTGTAAGAATTTGTTTATGTTTGAGCCCCTTGGTACTCTATAGATTACCCCTTCTCATCTTTGTCTTTGAATGTAATGCATATATTCCTTTCGCTTTTCATATGGGTCCAAGAAATATTTGTCCCCGCATTTAAATTAATTACAAATGCCTCTTACCTTGTACTGTGAGCGATGAGACACCCTTACCGTGAGTCAACTTATACCGACTCTATTTTAGCCAATGCTTCTTACTAAGTATATTATGAATTTCTAGAAGTTACCTTTGAAATCTCAGTAAACGCATAAACCTCTCTCATTTTCTCGTCTCGTTGTACTCATTTCCTAACCTCACTACTACCTTTCTCCCTCCATCTCTTATTCTCCTCCTAAACCCTCTGCCGTGCCATTCCATAGTAGCCAACTGCCTAAACTAGCTTTCCCATACCATTATATCACACCTCTCTCTCAGCCTCGTACACATCCACACACGCCACAACCACCATACTATCACACTACAATCTCTCTATCTCACAGAAAACTTGAAACCAATTCCTCATAACACAATTGAACCTCAACCATTTCAACATGCGAGATTTGAAGGTCCATCGCGGTGCATGTACTCATTCGTTCTAAAAGGATCCAATTTTTTTGGGGCCATTGGGAGATCTGTAGGATTAAGATCTCTACTTGTATAAGTTTTCCTTCATACCTGTTCTTGATACACATCTCTAAACCCTTTATCAAGATGTTGTATGTTGTCTTGGTGGAGGGTTGCAGTTTTCTTGGTAGGGGGAAAAGGTTGTTTCAGACTAGTGGATTTTGGGTTATGGAAATTTTGGAAGAGGGCAGATGAGGGCTGGTCACATGAAAGGTGGGAGGAGAGATGGTTTGGAACTATAGAGGAGAACAAGGGGTTAGGGTATGGCAACTTGAGGAGAGATGAGATAGGAGAGGAGGGGGGAGAATTTGGGGTGGCAAAGAAGGACGAGATGGTAGTTTGAGAAAGGGAAAGGAAAAATTGAGGGTTTGAGGCGGTGGTTGAGCGATAGATTCTAGGAGTAGTTTGATGGTGGAGATTTGATCTTGAGGTTTGTCCAAGCTACGAAAAAAAATGATCTTTGGCCAAATGACATATTAACTTAACCAATTGGCAATTGGTTAAGTTACATATGAATTTATGGGTAATTTTGTTTCTTCACTCGATCTGTATGTAGGGTTTAATATATTTAATTTTTAAGGGGTATTTGTCATTTGGCCAAAGATCATTTTTTTTCGTAATTTGGACAAACCTCAAGATAGGTAAATGTAACTAACCCTAGAAATGTGTCCTCCTACATTGAATCTTCTTGGGTGTTATTTTCCTCAAGACAGATAGAGTTTTCTTGAGTCTATTTTCAACAAGGTTTTTCTAACAAAAATTATGGTTAGCACTTAAATCAGACTTAAGGATATTAATGGTCCATAATTAAGAGTGGCTTGAGGAACGTGAATAGTGATGGCCTTCTTCTTGACATATGCTTCAAAAACATGTTCTTGGAATAACAATCTCAAACACTCTCATCTAAATCGAAATTTTAAGAATTGTGTCATGATTAAGAGAGACAAGGGAAGAAGATGAGAGGAAAAATAGAGTAGTTTGTTAAAAGAATGATCAAGATGCAATTACCATTTCCATGACATCCCCAATCTATCAATTAGCAAACAGAAGCTAGTTCAACAACTTTAGTGACATTAATATTAGCAGGGATTAATTATACTTTACATCCTCAATTTTCCCCAACTAAGACTGATATTGTCCCACTTAAATTTAATCTAAAACACCACCACTAAAACTAGCAGATTTTAGGTGCATTCATACTCAGTACTTTTATAGGGGTCATCGGTGAAGGTAGTAATGACTAATTCCACTTTGCACCCCTAACTTATTCCAATTCTCACTTTGCACATTTAGTTCCAAATTTTAGGCACATTGCATCTTAAACTGCTATATCTATCTCATTATAATATAACTTTTAGTAGTATTGACAAATTTGACATATGTTCCACTTTAGATGCATGATGTGCATGGTTGAAACATACGTTAATTTTGACAATAACATTACAAATTGATCTAATGCAAGACAAAACTAAGAATGAGTTATATAACATGTTTATAATAGAATTCAGAATAAAAATGAGAACCAGGTTAATATAAAGGAGTATAATGTAGATTTAAGCATACTAGTTAGGGAAAATACTTAGGCACGCTCGGTCTTTGGTCCTACTTGTAGAGCTTGTGCTGTGAATTATGAATCATATAGAATAAATGACATCAACTGATATAAGTAAGATTTTATACCATTTAATACAGACCGCATGGTTTACAAGGGGGGTCAAAAGACCAGATCTATCTAAGTATTTTTCATTAGCAAATAGACATTTTACAAACCCCTTCTCATTTTTTTTTCCTTTTTTTTCTTTTCTTTTTTCTTTTTGTCTTTAAACACCAAAACTTCTTCAATATGGATAGAAAAAGAAAATACTATTGTTATGAGATGTGGATGAATTTCAGTCACAATTATTTATGACTGCGTTTGGATGGAGGTTTGAAGTGGATTTTGATTTCAAATCCATATCCCTCTTACGTTATCCAAATAAGTTAAGGACTTTAGATGGAAATTTGAAATCCACCACCAAGTAAGTATGGGGTTTTAAAGGCTAAAATGATTAGATTTAAAATTCATCCAAATTTTGAATTATTTATGTCTACCCATTTCAAATCTATTCATTTAAAATATTATTTACAAATCAAATCTAGAGAGAGGTCCCATTCAAACAACTTTATATTTACTTACACCCAAGTTCAATTTGGAAAAGGTTATTGGCAGTCCACATCGCATATAATTTTTTTCGCCCTTAGATGTATATTATATTCATCCAGATTGTAAGTTTAGTCAGCAGTCTGTATAAGAAAAATGACAAAAAGTATCAAATGCTTTCCTCAAAAACTTCTTGTAAACTAAAGCAAAACTTGTCTATTGGAAGATTCTGAAATGGACTCGCTCTACATTGCTATGTCACGGAATTCAAGCCCCAAATTTAGTCATATCACCCTTATCACCCATATATAAGTGATGTGACTAATTTGATCTAAAAAACTCAAAATGACAAAGTAGTAGCAAGTGGTGGAGGAGCTGAGTCAACAATTCTATTAGTCCTAGTCAGCAATTCTAGAAGTTTGTTAGAAGATTACTGGTCGTTGTAATATTCATTTTCATTCATTGATTGATTGGTGTCCAAAATAGACCATAAATAGGAAAGAGAATATGGATTAATCTATCATTGTGTAATGATTGTAGTGTTTTCTCTCTCCTAATAAAATCATATTCTCTCTTTCCCTAATTTCTTTCTCTCTTTCTAGCGTAACTACTTTGTCTTCTCAATCTTCATAGAAATCACTAGGGTTTCTCATTTTCAAACCATATGTGAACAAATAGGTATTTGAGCTTCTCCTTGCTTGGATTATGAAAGTCTAGAAGCCATGGCTAAGGGACACAATCTTGAAATCGTTGGAAGATCAATTGCACAAACAAGATGCCCAGATTCAAGGGCTGTCTGGAAACCATGGTGACAAATAAGAAGCATTTGGAAGAAAGAATGGAGGCCTCAAAATTCAGAGTTGAAGACTTTGATCACTAGACTCACTTCTCAGTTGTCTATTTTTATGAGGAATTCCCATTGTGATCGTGGAATCATGGGAACTGGGGGCTCGTTAATAGATAGGAACTCTTTTGAGATTGCAAGAGAGAAGTTTGGAGGATAAGGTATGGGAGGTGACAGATCTACGAAACTGCTTAGAAATAATGGCTTGCCAAAAATGGACTTCTACACCTTTCGGTGAATTAACCCTAGAGAATATATTGGAAATGCCACAAATATTTCCAATTGTGAAGCAACAAAAGGTGGATTTAGCAGAGATGCATCTACAAGGTCGAGTAGATGTGTGGTTCCAAGGATTTTGTGTAGGCAATTCAAGAATTTCTTGGGAGTAATTTGTGGAAGAATTGAGAAAAGATGAAATAAAGTTTGGCGAGATCTGTCTCTTATACACATCTAGATGTGTATAAGAGACAGGGTAAGCAGACACACCAAGACAAGTTTGAGAAGTTGAGGGCGAAACCATGGTAAAGGCCCCAGTGTTGTCTAAGTTTTTATGTCTCTTACTTCCTCAATGGTTTCAAAAGAAGTCTCTAGGGTTCTATAGTTTGAAAATTATTCGATGCTTTCAGATTGTCTACTTGAGTTCTAAGAACATGCCTATAAGTCCACCTTGAGATGGCAGAAAGCTTCCTTTACTTATGACCAATTAACCACCACCACCACAGAAGTTCTCAGTTCTCAATCTAGGAGGGAATTCTTCTGTTAATCATATTGTAGAAGGGCAGGGGAGGAAGGGAAGCAACCATCCCTTCAATAAAATAGATGACCCCTATGGTAGCCTATAGAAAGGCTCAAGGGTTTTGTTTAAAATGTGGAGATAAATATGGGAAAGGGCTTATTCGTAAGAACAAAGAGATCCACATGTTGGTTATGAAGGATAAGGAGAGAGGTCAAGATTATGTGAAGGAAGATTATACGGAAGAGGTGATTGAGTACAAAGCAATTCAAGCCAAGAAGGATGTGGAAGTTTTTGTTCATGCATTGACTGGTTTGTTGCAGTAGAGTACAATTAAGTTGAAGGGAAACTTAAATGGTACCGATGTTAGTATTCTCTTTGATGGGAGAAGCTCTCTCATAGTTTCTTGAAACCTTCAGTTTCCAGTAAATGTGGCTTAAAGACTGATGTTACCAAGACCCTTCAAGGTGAGGGTGGCTAGTAGGTAATTCTTAAGTTGTAAGAGAATAGCCCTTAAGTTGCCTTGGTCTATGTAGGGACACACTTTTCTCATACCCTCTACTTACTCCAAATTGAACCCTGTGATATGATTCTTACAGTAGGTTGGATGATGGCATATAGTCCCCTCACTTTTGATTTCAAAAGTTTGCAGCTAACTCTGACAAAAAGAGAGAGTAGGTCCTATTACAGGGGGATTCAGAGCTAGATAATATTATGATTAGCCAATGAACATCTAGATGTGTATATGATCAAGAAAGAAAAAGCAACTTGGCAGGATTCCAGTCTGCTTTCCTCTGGAGTCATCCATTCCATCTCTCCTAAAATTGATTCATTGTGAGTTGAATTCAAAGATGTATTTGACAAACTCCATAGCTTACCCATCCCAGAGAACCTTTGATCACCAAATAACCCTTCAGCCAGATGCCAAACCCTTTAAACTTACTCTTATAGATACCCTTATATATATATATTATATAAACTAAAATAGAGAAACAATTCAAGGAAATGCTCCTAAATGGCATTATTCAAACCAACCATAGTTTCTTTGCCTCTCCAGTCCTTTTGGTTAAAAGAAAGATAGAATATGGAGATTTTGCATAAACTATAGGTAGCTCAACAACTTGACCATCAAGGAAAAATTTCCAATACCCATAATAGATGACATACTTAATGAGTTGTTTGGAGCTAAAGTCTTCTCTAAAATTAACCTCAGAGCTGAATATCATTAGATTAGGATGAAACCAAAAGATGTTCCCAAGACAGCCTTTAGAACTCATCAGGGGCATTATAAGTTCCTTTTGATGCCTTTTAAATTACTAATGCCCTTTCCACCTTCCAATTCCTTATGAATAACATTTTTTCACACTTTTTAAGACACTTTGTACTTGTTTCTTTGTGATATCCTTGTATATAGCCCCAACCTTGATACACACCTCTGTCATCTTAAAACTATCTCGGGAAACTTGAGAACCCAATACTCTTTGCCAAAGCCTTAAATGCATCTTTAAAGCATCTTTAGATAGCCACAGGTAGAGTACCTTGGCCATATGGTGATTGGAGAAGTGGTGGTAGATCCTGCCAATGTGGAGTGTATACTCTCTTGGCCTATACCTTGTGATTAGAAGACATTGAGGGAGTCATAGGCCTCACAGTTACTATAGAAGATTTGTAAAACACATATGGTTATATAGCTTGCTGAAAAAATACATTTAATTGGAACTATGAAGTTGATGCTACATTCCTGAAGCTTAAACTGGCCATGAATAGCACACCAGTCCTTGCATTACCATATTTCACCATGACTCTCACACTAGAAATTGATGCAAGTGCTAAGGCATATCTGTATTGAACACCACATCTAGATGTAGCCTATAATAGTCAGGCTTTAGATGGTTAATGAATTAGGGTCTCTCCGTATATGAAAAGGAGCTATTGTCACTAATTACTACAGTCACCAAGTAGAGATGCTATTTGTTGGGCTCTCACTTTGTAATCAATACAGATCATGAAAGCCTAAAATATCTTCTAGACCAAAAAATTTCCACACTACTTCAAGAAAAATGGCTTACCAAACTGTTGGGATTGGATTATGAGATCCAATTCAAGGGAGGAAGGGAAAATGTGGTGGCTAATGTACTTTCTAGAAGGTGGGAAGAGGGAAGTGGAGGTCTTCCACGGGTGGGGAAAGAAACTCTTCATACATTAACCACTACCAGACCTACCTAGTTGAAAGAAGTATCTAATTCCTATTCTAGAGATCCTAAAACAATTGAGTTACTTATGGAATTGTGATAACTCTGAGATTATAGTTATTTTTGTGTGTCTTTTGATATAAGTTTGTTCAATTAGTTATATTTGTCGTGTTTTAGGTTAGTTAAGCTATGTTTAGGATGTTCATAGTAGTTGTATTGTTTTAAGTTGTTTTTATAGTTAATTGTGTGCTTTAGTTGGTATAATTTTCTATTTATATTATTTCATATGTTTTGTGTAGGTGAACTAATGAAAAATGGACAATTGGATGCAATACAAGGGGCTAAAAATGGAAGAACAAGAAGATGAAGCAATCCTAGAAAAAAGCTAGCCGCTGACTATGACTGGACCAAAGCTAATCAAGTGCTAACAGAACCATGCCTACTGACTACGACTGATTGCAATATTTCACTCACTGTCAGCAGCTTACTTGTTGACTGTGCCTGGACCGCAGTAATTCAATCACTGATTGCAGTTAGGCCGATTTGGGCCCGAGCCTTTTCAAAGCTTTTTTGTAGATAAAGGATTTATGTAATGCTCAAAAGGAGTGACTCTCAAACTTTATTTTTCATCTTTTGTCTAGGGTTTTAGACAAATATTAGGGTTATTTAATTCTTCAATTCCATCAATTAATTTTTTCGACGTATGGATCGTTCAAAGCATCCGGCTTGTGCTGCTTTTGCAATAATATCGATTCTGTAACTTTGATTAGCTTTGGTCCAGTCATAGTCCTGTCTCTTATACACACACATCTAGATGTGTATAAGAGACAGGGATGTATAAGACTATCTCATATGATCCTATTAAAGTATTTGACTCAATATTCTAGTTCGAATGACGGAATTAATTAGTTGGTTCACCGAGTGTTCCTAGAAAGAAACTTGAATTCCATGAGGATAATGACTCAAATTGGTTTGGTAGGCAAGAGATGGTTTCTCAAACCCTAGTCAATTAATTTAATAGGATTCAATTACCAATTGATTCGAGATTGGGTTGAAACATGGGAATGGAATCTCCATTAATTATAATTTAAACTAAGTGATTGACCTTGTCAAGATTTAAGTAACCCAGGATAATTGCTAGCCTAGCATTCGACCCTTTTTTGTCCATTGCTGCAAGCTCAATTCGATTTAATTGCTTTCTAATTTCAATCTTTTAATTATTTTGCACTTTAATTTTAAAATTCAATTCTTTGCAAACTGATTGTCTAAATAGAAATTGTACTAGAATCTCAGTACTTGTACCAGTCCTTATGGGATCGACCCTTATTCACCTTACATATATTGATAACTGTATACTTGCATTTATTAGTGGAAACGTGGAATAAGAAAATATTAACTTGTCCAACATGGATTAAGGTTTTGGCTTTGTTGCCGAGGACTTCTGTTGGCAATATCGAGACGTAAAAAGAATTTCTACTTTAGATTTTTGTTTTTGTTTATTTATTTTTAATTACTTTTTTGTGGGCCATCATTCTATTAATTCTCTATGCTCATTGTGTTATTTAAAGTGGTACTCGTAATGGATCCCTTGTGCTTGATAGTATATGGACAGATGACTGATCGAATTCTTGTAAAGCTTGATCTGGAAATTGGTAGAACTTTTGGGCAACTAAAGAGACAGGCTCTATAGTAATGACAGGTAGATATGGTTGACGAAAGGATTCCACGTTAACATGTACGACAGCACGCTGTACCACCGAGTAATCGGGAGCAAATAGAAGAATGATGGAGAATTTTTGGATAATGTTCAACACTTACCTCCACGTAATAATAGACCATTGGGAGATTACACTAACCTACTTTTGGAGGATCTCAGTCTAGTATCATACGGCCTCTAATTTAGGCAAATAACTTTGAGATCAAGCTAGGTTTTATATCCATGTTTCGGCAACATACAATGGTTTTGGGACTACATAGTGAGGATCCGAACTCCCATTTAATCAATTTTGAAGATGTTTGTGATACTTTCAAGTAGAATGGTGTGTCATCAGATGCCTTTAGATTGAGATTATCTCTCTTTTCTTTAAGGGATAAGGCAAAATTGTGGCTGCAAGTTATAAAGTAAAGCAGTGGACTTTTACGACTTGGAATAGATTAGCATAAGCCTTCATGCCAAAATATTTTTCCCCATCAAAACAACTAAGAAAGGAATGATATAACTTTTTCAATCAACAATACATAGAAAACTGCAATGAAGCTTGGGAAAGATATAATGATTTGCTCAATAAATGTCTACATTATGGATTGCCCCTATGGATGCAAATGGAGATATTTTATAACAGGATGCTACAAGAAACCTGTGAATCAGTTGATGCTTCGGCATGTGAGTCCCTTATGTTGAATAAGACATCAGAAGAGGCACAAAAGTTATTAGATAAAATGTCCAATAATTATTTTAAGTTTTCAGCAGCACAAGCCGGAGAGCAAAGAAGATGAGTTCATGAGTTGAATTCTTGGGACGCAATGTTGGTTAAGTAGGAGGTTACAGATAGACAGATGGTAGTATTTACTAAATAGATAGAGGAAATGAATGTCAAAGTAGTGACTATGATGTAGCCACTCGTCTGCAATGCTCTTGTTCAAGTGACCGCCCTAATGGTCAGTGTAGTATATTAACATTATTTAATTCTTCTTATGCAGGTCAACAGCAAGTGAACTACATGGTCTCTCAAGGCAAAAATAGAATTAGTATAATCAGAATAATGCCTTCAACAACACATAGAATCTAGAATGGAGGAATCATCTGAATTTATCTTAGGGTAATCAACTAAATCAAAATTCAAATGTTTGACCCCCATTTCAGTAGTATCAGTAACCACAGTAATAAATGCATGCAACTCCAGTTCAAACACCAAATAATGTAGAGAATACTCTTGCTCAATACATGAAATACAATGATCATTGAGTGAAGGGAATAGAAGATTCGGTCAAAAATTTCACAGCTAGGTCTAAAAAAATCTAGAGAATCAAGTAAGGCAATTAGTGAGAAGGTTGGTTGAGAGACCACTTGGAGCTTTGCCAAGTGACACTATGGCTAACCCTAAAGAGCATGCAAAGGCAATCATATTAAGGAGTGCCAATCAGTCGTAGTCAGTAGGCATGGTTCTGTTAGCACTAGAGAACATGCCTAAATATGCCAAGTTCATGAAGCAAATATTGACTAATAAGAGAAAGTGGCTTGGAGATGAGATCTTATTCTTGACTGAAGGATGTAGTTCAATCATCCCAAAGAAACTGCATCTAAAGCTTAAGGATCCTGATTCATTCTCCATTCAATGCGCTGTTGGAGGAGTAGAATTGAAGAGCTTAGTGTGATCTTGGGGAGTCTATCAATTTGATGCCATACTTTATCCATTTATAGAAAGCAGAATGGTGGAGTGATGAAGTCTACAAATGTGTCTCTTCAATTAGCTGATCGAAGTGTGAAATACCCCAAGGGTATTGTTGAAGATGTACTAGTCAAGGTGGGAAAGTGTTGCTTGCTAGAAACTTTCATCATTCTTGACATGGAAGAAGATAAAGAGATGCTGTTAATTCTTGGCAGACCATTCCTAGCTAGAAGAGGAGTATTAATAGATGTCCAAGAGGGGAAGTTACAATTGAGAGTCGATGATCCGGGTGTATTTTTAACTATTTTAAACTTCCTTCTATTTGTGATGAAGTGGTTGTAATTAACACGATTGATGGTAGTTCTTATGGTATTTGTAGGGAAGAAGACCTTCAATATCTACCACTGGACAATGATCGGTAAAAGCAATTGGCGATGACCAAAACTCTGAAATCGCTCCATCTAATGGTTGGAAGGAAAAAAAAGAAATTCTGACATATGAGTGGAAAGAGCGAATGATGGAGGAGCGGTATTCAAGATGGTTGGCAAGAGCACGATTGTTGCAATTTCCACTGGAGGTTACGTAGAGTTGATAGGTTTTAAGCGAATGAAAAGCCCAATACGTTTGGAAGTACAAATCATATATGAGAAAACACTGTGGAGAGAAATTGAAGGGTAAGTTCTCTTCATCAAAGCTCATATGCTTCCTCTCAATAAGTATGGTGGTCACTCGCGGGTTCATGATTTATTGAAGGTGTTTGGACATGAAAAATATACTGATTTATAAGAAGGTGAAACCAAGGAGATGTCAAAATAGGAAATTCAACAAGAAGCCAAGGAATGTGCTCAAATGAAGGAGAGACTTAGGCAACAGAGTATCGATGAGATGTTTCTTGATGCATTAATCTGCAACAAACAACTTTTAAGTATATTGCCTTAGAAGAAGAAAGATCTGGGAAGCTTTACCATGTCTTGTCTTATTGGTGATGTTTACCTTGATAACCCAATGTGATCTAGGAGCAGGTATACAATATGATGCCTTTACCTGTTTACGAGAATATAGGTTTGAGAGGTCTTGAAGAAAGTGATCAAGTCATCCAGTTAGCCGATGGAAGCAAAATGGAACCACTAGGGGAAATACATAATGTACAAGAAAAAGTGGGGAAACTTAAATTTCTAGTTGACTTCATTGTAATGGATATAGATGAAGAAGACGCGGATGGCATCTTTGTCACTCTTAGAAGACCTTTCCTTGCTACTGCAAAGGCATTAATTGATATTGATAAGGAGCAAGTAACCTTGAGGACATATGAGAAATAACTTGTGCTCAATATGATGGAGAAGAAGGGGCATATTACTATGTATGGTTTGATTGTGCTTGGGCCGATGGCCGAAAGTGTATACAGATTACGGATTAACCAAAGAGGTACTTTTGACAATGGACTTCAAGAAGTCCATTTTTTCAAATAAATGGTCGTGAAGAGTAGTAAAGTCAAGCTAATAACTTTAAACAAACACTTTTCGGGAGGCACAACTCAAACATTTTAGTTTCAATTCCTTTATTTTTAGTTTAATTTTTCAATATAATTTTTACATAATCTGAATTAAAGCTAAGAATGTAATAACTCTAGTAAACTAAAGTTATTTTGCTTCTAAATTATGGCATTTTGTTAGTTTAATCTCAATTTTTGGTGTCAAATTAAGTGTTTTAATTTAATTAGTTGCATTTACATTTATTGTAAATATCATGAATTTTTAATCAATTTTAGTTAATTTGATTACTTATTTAGTTAAGTGTATTTGCAGGTTAGGAATCAAAAGATAGAAGTCAAGATTACAAAAATTCGAAGGCCACTTGTGAAATTAATCAAGAATTGAATACTTGAATTGAAATAGGCTTGATGTCACGACATGGACTTTTGATGTTGTTACATCGAGGCGGAGAATGGTTATGTAATTTTCAACTTGATGTCGCGACATTGAAATTCCATGTTGCAATATCGAGGCACGGGTAGTTTAAGTAATTATGACATTTGTTTTGTAATTTTTGGCCAACAAATTTCTATTCTTGGCTTGTAAAACACTCCAATATATATAATAGGAAAATTATGTGAATGATGGTACATATAGTGGTAGTGTAGTTAGTTAATTAGAGTAGTGGAAATAGTAGTGTTAATTAAACTCTAAGTTTCTAGTTTAATACAAAATTTTCTTTCTTTCTTTACTTTTTTATCAATTCCTAAGCAAGGTTTTAAATTTGAATAGTTAGTCTTATATGGGTTAACTAGATTGATTTCTTATTGCTTTCTTTAGTTAGTTTAGATTAATTGCATTCTAATTCTAGTTTCAATTTAGTTAATTAGATTAATTTTAAGTGCTTTCCTTTACTTGTCTTTAGTAGGTTGAAGTAGTTGATCTTCTAATTAGTTGTTAAATTGCTCAATTTACTTGTTTTAGTTGACAGTTTGCTTTATAGTTTTCTTTAATCACATGTTTAAAATGGTGAATTTTATTGGAGTTAGCTTTCCCTTTATTATTGAATTGCCTAACTATGCAAAGGCCCCTAAATCCTAGTAGTTGTTAATCCGGCAATCTTTGTGGGAACGATCCCGCTCACCACTACTATCGAGCATTGTATACTTGCGGGCGTGAGGATAGAAGTTACAAATTAGCACGGTTTTTATTACTGGTTGAATTAAAATTGTTTTTATTCTACCCAAGTTAGATATCAAGGAATTGGTGCCGTTGCTGGATTGTCCTTGGTATCTTTTTTTTATTAGGAACTTTTCGGTGTCAAATAGATTAGGTTAATTATTTTAAGTAGTTAATCTTAATTTTTACTTAGTAGTTTTGCTTGTTTATGTTAGTAATCTTAGCTTGTGAATTGAATTGGCACTTGTGACTAATTGATTGAATTTGCTCTTGTAGTGCATGGTAAGAAAAGATAAGGGAATTTGATTTTCTTAGACAACGAGTTTAGTTGTAAGTCTTCGATATGATACCTAACTTTCACTAGACTAGATATCGTCTATTGGTTTTAAGATTTTTTTTTTTTGTGAAAGAGAAAGAGTTAAGGGAAATTCAAAAAGCAAAAAGAGCCACAACAAGTGTTGGAGAGAGTTGAAATGGCTAATCATCAACAAAATCCAAGACTTGGGAATAAGAAATTGAGTAATAATGGTGATGATGAACAAGTTGAAGGGATTGGAAGTCATGGAATATGAGCCAATTTTAATGGAAGACTGGGGAATAATGGTAATGGAATTCATGAACATGGTAGACCTCTTAGAGATTATAAGACAAAACCGAGTTTCGATGGAGAAAATTCTAGTATTGCAAGGATGCCCATTCAAGCGAACAATTTTGAAATCAAGCTCGCCTTAATATAAATGTTACAAACACATGCCATGTTCGGAGGTAGTCCTAAGGAAAATCCATACACACATTTAATGAACTTTGAAAAAGAGTTAGACACATTTAAATTCAATGGATTCCATTCAAATTGTGTGCGTATGAGAGTTTTCCCTTTCTCATCGAGAGATAGAGTAAAGGCGTGGCTTCAATCATATGCTCAAGGGTGTGTCTATTCACTTTTGATTCCAATTTGCCCAAGCTGTCTTGGCCAAACATCTAGATTCCCTCAAGGACCGGCAAACTCCGTAATGAGATTACTTCATTTAAGCAAGATGTTGGTGGAAGTTTGAGTGAGGCTTGGGAATGTTTCAAAGAGATGTTAAGAAAATGGCCCTATCATGCTATCCTTCTTTGGTTACAAATCCAAATCTTCTATAATGGGTTGTCACATGTAAGAAACTAAATCTATTGTTGATGCATCCACCGATGGCTCTATTTCTTATCAAAATGCCGGAAGAAACTCAAGAGTTGTGTAATAGAATGAGCCTCAAACTATTACTACGTGGCTTATAACTCACTGGTGGTTCAACAAGAAGTCAATCCAGCCAATGCCTAATAAGGTGGTGTGTTGAATTTGAATTTAAATTATATCTTTCTTTCTCAACAAGGCATGTCTATGAATGTCATGAATAACTTCACAAGGGCTTTGGAGAATTTTGGGAGACCAAATACCATGAATAACTTTGGCTCTTCATTTCAATCAACACTTGTGTGTGACTTTTGTGGTGGTGGCCACTCAATGGTCAATGTGAGGTTCCTTTTGGCACAAGTTAGAAAAATGAACTATGTATCTAGTCAACCATCATCCTCAAGGAGCTTTTGGAAATACTTACAATCCTTCATGGAGGAACCATCCAAATGTTTCTTGGAGCAGTTCCAACAACCAATAAAATTCTTAGATCTCTCCATACCAACACAATTCTCCCCCTCAAAATTTTCAAAACCAATCTTCAACTTCTTCATCTTATAGACCTTATCAACCACCTCACCAACGAAATTTTCAAGCCAATTCCTATCCATATCAATCAAATTCTCCCTATCATAACAATCAACCAAAGCTTCAATTTCAACAATACAACCCTATACCACCCATGAATTACAATCAAAATTCCATACAGAGGGTGATGATCTCCAAGTACAATTTGAGAATTTGAGGAGAGAAAATGATAACCAAATGAGGGTGATTAAAAACTAAAAGAGAGGGGTATGAAAATTTGACCAGCTATGACAAGGAATTTGGAGGTTTATTGGAATAGTTCAAGGCAACAAAATGAAATTCCTTTGGGTACCTTGGCAAGTGATACAATTCCCAATCCAAGAGAGCAAAATAGAAGGGAACTTGTAATGCCATATCTTTTAGGAGTGAGAAAGTGTTGGATGAGTAAAATGAAAAGCATGAGGTTGAAGGCACTTAAACTGCCTTGAAATAAAGGCTAATTGATCCAAGAAAGGAGAAAAAAGAGAAACAATTCAACCAATTCCTTGATATGTTTAAAAGCTTAATTTTAATATTCCTTTGGCTGATGTTCTCATCAAGATGTCCAATTATGCTCGTTTTATAAGGGATCTTTTGGCTAGAAAACAGAAATGGGATGATGATGAGAGAGTATGCCTTGATACTAAACGTAATGCCATTGTTCAACAGAGATTACCCCCTAAACTCAAGGATCCCATAGTTTATCCATACCGGTGAACATAGGAATTCAAACGTTGCATCGTTCACTATGTGACTTGGGGGAGAGCATTAGTATTATGCTTGTTTCGAAAGCTATTTACAACAAGTTGGGAATTACCAATATAAAACTGACCAAATCACCACGTAATTGGTAGATTTGTCTGAAAGGAAACCATATGTCTTGTTAGAGGACGTGCTTGTTAAAGTGGACAAATTTGGTTTTCCTAATTGATTTCTTGGTGTCAATACTAGACAAGAGAGTGAAATTCCGTTGATATTGGGGAGGCCTAGAGAGTGAAATTCCATTGATATTGGGGAGGCCTTTCTTATCCACCGCGCATACTTTGATTGATGTAAATAAAGAGAATTTGGTTTTACAAGTTGATAATGAATTAGTTGAATTTCATGTATTTGAATATAATGATAATGTTTCCATTTTCAAGAAAGTTGTGCTAACTATTCCCTATGGTTCATTTGTTGATAGGTTTGAAGAGCATATATCCAAAGTGGAGAAAAGCAGTTCACTCGAAAAGGTGGCTGAGGCAAAGAAGGACTCAAAGATTGACTTGAAGGAAAAACCACCCAATGATAGGAGTAAGTTGAAAATAAACCAAGAGCTTGTTTTACAAGAGTGTAAAAGTGAGGTTATAAGCGAAGTTAAACTATGCAAAAAGAAGAAAAAGAGGGTTTACAAGCAAATTGGGGTGATCATTGATCCATCGATTTTGACAAAATCTTGAAAGAAAGGACTTGTGTATGAGAGAACCGGGAATCAAATTCAATCATAGAGAAGAAAGGCATCAAGTTTTTTCCATAGAAACCGAAAGGAAAAAGATGGCATACCATCCTATGTTGCTTTATTTGATAACCATTGCCATAGTCAAGCTAGTGACTATAAAAGAGCGCTTCTTGGAAGGCAACCCAAGCCTTTTAATTCCTTTAATTTACTTAATTTTAGTGTTCTTTTTGTTAATTTTGATTTGGATTGATTTTGGTTGTTTTTAGCCAAATTTTAGTTTGAAAAAGATGATTTTGATTTGAATAAATGGTGCTAAAGAATGAATGAGAATAGTCTTCTAAACTTGTGTAGTTTCAATGTTTGTAGGTGGTGCATAGAATTGAAGAGAAGTGGTCCCTCAAATCTGTCAAATTTTCTAAGTGTTCCTAAAACAGGTCCAAATCACGACATTAGATTTGATGTCATGACATGATTGGTTGACTATGGACAACTGTCTCTTATTGGAATCTCCAAGAAACTTTTGGCTGACAGTCGCGACATCAAATTCCACGTCAGATATCAAACGTGAACTTCCTAGACTCAAGACCATTTCAGCTAGACTCGATGTCACGAATGGGATTTGATGTCGTGACATCAAAGCACGTGTAAGGTACATGTATTAATCCATGTGATAGAATCACTTTCGATGTCGCGACATCAAAACGCCTTTTGAAAATTCACTTTTCAGTCCATGTCGCGATATTGAAAATGATGTCGCAACATTGAATACGGGCAGAACAAAATTTTAAACGACGTTTTCTTCTTCTTCTTCTTCATTTCTTCCCCAAATCATAAAACCCTAACCGTACACTCCCAATTTCTTCCTCTTCAAGCCATCTTTTGAGCTTGGAATTTTTGATAAATTGTGGGTGATTATTGGGAACATCTCGGTGCAAATTTTTGGTGATATTTTGTACTATTGTGATTGCGAATTGTTTGGGCTTTTTAATTGTTGTGGTGAATTATCCGTTAATTGATTGGGAATTCCTAAATTGGTAAAAAAATTTGGTGATTGTTTGTTCTTGTTCTTGGCTGTGGAATTGAATACATTTTTAGGAGCATTTTAATTGTTTCTGTTGAAATTACCTGAGAAAATGAAAGAGAGGTGTTTATGGTAGTGGTGGTAGAAGAGGAAGAATTAGTGATAGAGGAGAAAATCTGAGAAAAAGAAAGTCGAGAGAATGTACAAATGGTATAGGTCTGATTGGCGAGGCAAGTGGGGCAAATGACACCGAATGTGATCTCTTATACACATGAGATGTGTATGCTCATGCTTTATTTAAGGTCAATGAAAGGCATGAGGTCATTAAGTAGAGGGGTTTTGATTTATCTATGCATTGGAAAGACTATGAAGATGTGAGAAAGGAAATTGAAAGACAACTTAGAGAGAGAAAATGGGAAAGATTTGAAAGAAAATGTGATTCTGGATACACAAAGTTAGTTAAAGAATTTCATTTTTGTGTGATTTAGAGATGGTAAAGTCAGAGTTAGAAGTGTGTTGTTGACTTTAGTGCTGAAAAGATTTGTAATACTTTAACACATATTCTGTTGAGAGTTTGGAGTATAGAGAGAAGACAACTTAGAGAGAGAAAATGGGAAGGATTTGACGAAAGAAAATGTGACTCTGGATACACAATATTAGTTAAAGAATTTCATTTTTGTGTGATTTAGAGATGGTAAAGTCAGAGTTAGAAGTGTGCTGTTGACTTTAGTGCTGAAAAGATTTGTAATACTTTAACACATATTCTGTTCAGAGTTTGGAGTATAGAGAGTTTTTAAATGACATGGTTCTTGTTAAAAATGCTCTATGCACTACTAATGTTGATTAGGTGATGAATACTAATAGGAAAAAAAAGCTTAAATTTTCTCACAGTGGTCTATCGTTATTAGCCAAGTTGTGGCTCTATTTCATTAGTGATAGAATTTGGGGCTCAAACTAAATAAGTTATATTCAGGGAGATAAAGCGTGCCTTGTTTATGCCATTCTTCAAGGGATAGCTTTCGACTCAATTTGTAGTTTGATTAGAGAGGGTCCTTTGATATTGGGAGGTCCAGGAGACCTATTTTTTATGCACTGAGTTTAATCACTCATTTATCTATTACTACAAGATGCCCATTTTATACCAATATAAATTCTTTTCATCCTGAAAGCATTGCAAAAATCCCATGCTACCAGGTTGTGTTTGTAATGCCCCAATCATAGATGAAGAGTGCAATAAACTGCAAGGGTACTTGACATATAGCCAACTAGTCATTCACAATAACTTGGCACCAATAAGAGAAGCTCTTAGGACCACCTCACCCAATACATGGGTACAACCTCCACCGCCTCTACTTTGGCATTATGGTCCATCTTGTGGATAGTCGTACTACATACCACCAGAGGTACCGCTGCATCAAGTTGATTCTTAACAAGTTGGTACCGATGGAGCACAAATAAGGAGTTCGAGGAAAGTCAGTACAGCAAAGCAGAGGATGATCATAAGGAGATGAAGCAGGACAAAATGATGAACAGTGACAGATTTTGGGGACTTCACACATCAATCTAGATAAGACACCATTCTACAACTATGCTTCATGATTTATTGACTTGAGGGATTTAGAGACATTTAAAACAATTTTTATTTTCATTTCCTTAGTACTTTAGTACTTTATCATGTTTATTTTATACTTTTAGATATTTTGGTTTGGATACTTTACTTTGGAGTAGATTGGCTAAGGATCGTAAGTTGACGCCAAGTGACTTATAATTTATGCTTGACTTGAATTGATCATTTTGATCTTTATGGATAAATGCTTGGTTTGAACTTATTGTATTCTTAGTTGGTTTATTTGCTTGAGTTGTGATATTGGCTAAGGGCCTTAAGCTAATGTCACGTAGATTTTTTTTGATACTTCAATATTGGAATTGACTATTGTGAGCTTATTTGATTCATTACATGGCATGGTTTAATGTTGCCCTTTGTAAATCACTTATGTGTATAATTTTGCTAGAATATTGTTATGTTTATTTTGTTCTTGCTTGTAGAAGTAGTTTTTACATGTTATGAAGTTTGAATTTTGGGTAAGTGGATGAATGAGTGTCTACCGAAGAGAAAACATTTGGAAGACTTATCAAATTAATAAAAGTGTGAATTTGGAGGTGATCTTTTCATATGTCTGGGATGGTCCTTTTATGTTTGTATGTGTGTGTTTGATGGCCCATGCATGGAAACTTGATCAATTTAATGCTTGTTAATGAAACTTGACTTTCACTACTGCATAACTGAACTATTTAAATTGGGCATTTCACGAATTTCAGTGTGTGTGAGTGGTTCCTTTGTAATGGAAGAATTTAAAAGCTTGATATTACCATTTTCAAAAAGAGGGACTACTATTTTGGGAGAAATTCATTTGAAATATTATTTTTGATCAAATCATAAATATTGCTTTGTTGGTTGATTTACTTTTAGAAAAATTGGGTTAAATTGAATAGAAGAAAATTAGGACATTTTGTGTATTTGTATATGGAATGTTATTCTAATTTGTGAATGACTGGTATTAGATATTAAATCTTAAGTACATTTTACTCATCTTACTTGATTTAGGTTCACGTGAAAAAATATATTTTGCATTTAGGAATAAGTCGAGTACGAGATTCCAACTTGTACCCATTTTGTTTCTCCGAATTAAGTCATTAGAGCAGTAATAAAGCAAGTACAATATTCTGCCATGTACCCATGTTGTTTCTCCGAATTAAACCATTAGGAATTATGTTTTAGAATACCAACATATTGAGACGGAAAATTTATAACACTTATCATTGATATCATATTGCTCATTCCCTAATAGATTAATGTTCCCAACTTGGGTGACATGTGCATAGAGGTAAATTCCTAATGAACTTTTATGTCTATGCGATCTTGTCGGGATGGTTGAACAACTTTGTAATACTCGCGATTTGAGAAAAAATGATATTTTGATTGAATAGAACTTATTTTTTAGGAACCTTTTTTAGAATGGTTATTGCTTAATAATTTCAAGTTTTGTGTATTAATTGAAATTATGATCTAATTTGGAAAAATTAGAAAACTTGGATTGACAAATTGAAATAGTTCAATTACCATATGGTATTTGAGTTCCCTTGAGAGAATTCCTTATTGTTCATAAGTGCATCCATTATTCATCTTTTGTATTGTCAATATGGTGGTGTGAGTGTTTTAATGTTTAGTAAAGTCCTTTTTATCTCTTGTTTTGCTCAAGACTAGCAAAACACTAAGTTTGGGGGTGTGACAACTCTAGTAAATTAGACTTATTTTGCTTCTAAATTATGACATTTTGTTAGTTTAATCTCGATTTTTTTTTTTGTGTCAAATTAAGTATTTTAATTTAATTAGTTGCATTTCACAGTTGCATTTGCATTTATTGTAAATATCATGAATTTTTAATCAATTTTAGTTAATTTGATTATTTATTTAGTTAAGTGTGTTTGCAGGTTAGCAATTGAAAGATGAAAGTCAAGATTACAAGAGTTCAAGGACCACAGTAAAATTAATGAAGAATTGAAAACTTAAACTGATTTTTATCTTATGTCTCTTATCAAAAAAACATAATAAGAGATTTTTGATTTCCTCTTAATTTATCCTTTAATTCTCTCTTAATTTGTCTTATGGTGTTTAATTATTATGTGTTTTATGCATTTTTGAAATACAAAGAATGAGTTTTAATATTATTAAGTTTTTAGATTTTTCAAAAAAAAAAAAAAAAAAAAGTTCAGCGCGTGAACAGAACCGCGCGTACTGTTCACGCGCCGTACTGTCAGCTTAGCACATCTAGATTTGTATAAGAAAAAGGTCAAAAACTATATTAGTTTTAACCAAAAATACTTCAGATGCCCATACTCCCCACATGACAAGGAATGGTCTTTGACCATTTTTACACTCAATCCAATTCATTAAAAGCACAAAAAATCAGTCTAAAGAGGAGGAGAAAAAATTTTCTGCAGAAAAATTTTCTGAAACAAAAAAAATCTGCCAAAACAGCCAACTTTGAGCTAAAATTACATACGATCAGAGACAAATTGTGACTAAACTCAAAGAACTGTCGCAGTAGAGGGTACCTGGAACTACAACTTATATTTTGAAACACAAAGAAAAATCGTCAATTTGGAGGGTCAACAACGTGGTATAAAAAGGCTGTTGGTCCAGAGGATTTTATTGTGCAATCGGAAAAATTTCTTAAGTCTGGAAAATTAGATGTGACAACCAAATTTGAGCCAAGATTTCAAGCGATGGAGGAGGAACTGGAGTAAACTCAAAGAATAAAAGTTATAACCTGTTTCTGGAGCTACAACTTTTATTTTCAAATCAGAAGCAAAATCATTAAACTTGTGGGTCAAAAGCGTGGTGGCGAATCAGAAAAACTTACCACTATTACATAAAAAAAAAACAAAGGTTAGAAAATTTTATTTCCATTTTACTCCTCCAGATTTCAGTTTTTTGAATTTTAGCCCGAGAATATTTTCTCAAATTACATTTAGGCCCTTCTGATAGGGCCCATTTGGTGCCACGTCATCGATGACGTGGCACGTCCCAGATTGCGCCACGTCATCGATGACGTGGCATTTCAAAAAAAAAAATCCAAAATTTCAGAAAAATTTTGTTTGCATTTTGGCCCTTCCGATTTCAGACTTCTTTATTTTTAGCCCTCAAATAATTTTTTTTATTTACATTTAGGCCCTTAAGAAATTTTCTTTAATATTACTGGTTTTTTTTCTCTTCAAATTTCTTCCAAATTACATGTTTTATGTCAATAACCACCAATTTTTGCTTTGATTTCTGTTTTGGCATTTTAATATGTTTTAATTACCCTTTGATTGTGAAATTACTGTTTTGCCCTTATAAGTATTTAATTGTAAATAGACAAATTTTGATCTTTGCACATTTTTTTATTTAATTGATTTTGTGATGATTGGTGCTTTATTTTAATGTTTATTGGTCTCATTATAATCATTTATGCCTTATCTTATTTGTTAAATTATGTGAATTTACTCTTTTGCCCTCAAATTTTGGATTAGTTGCACAACTAGACGTTAAATATTTGAATCAAATTCAATTCAGCCCAGGACTTAATAATTGCATCAATAATATAAAATTGGGCTAGAAATAAACTCCGCGTGTATAATAACACTAATATGTTTGCTTCCTTGGGAATTAAAAGGCACTACAAGCTCAATGTGTGTGACTTTTAATTAGACCCAGCTAAATCTACTGTCACAAATGTTAATATTTACCATTTATTTTCGTTTCCTCATTAACATGTACATATTTTATTACTTTTAAACTATCTCAAAGCACACGTATGCTACAAAGCCGGCAATAATGAATACTAAAATTGAAAAGAGAAACGCGATAAAATCACGCAACCGGTCCATCATAATCTAAACGAATAATATTATTGTCATTTTCCCTGTCTCTTATACACATCTAGATAAGAGACAGGCACCGGTGGGACCGGCACCGTTAAATGTGTTTGGATCGCCCAAATATACAATTCATAGTCGCATTGAAGGTCCCGTTATGTAATAGTAAATAGGTGATTCATTTAAATTTGTAATAGTAAGTAGGTAATTTATGTTTGTAAATTGTAAGTAGGATTTTTGCATTCAATCACCTATTTCACGAGCACCACACGTGGCGACGGTGCCGGTCCCACCGGTGCCGGCCAGACCGCGGGTCGGTAGGCGCGCGGTAAAGGGGGGCGCGACAGCGTGGCAACTCCACTGGGAACTTTGAGAATCCGGGCGCACGATTTTAACGCGTTTCTCTCAATTTTACCCAAAGTCGTTCATTATAAACCGGCTAATTTTTACCCATTTTGTGTGCTATGTTACCGGCTCTATACCTCGTTTTGTGTGCCATATGCTATATGTTACTTTATCTGTTCTTTTCAATTAATTTACACTTGTTTTAACGTATTTCACCATTTTGCTGTCTGGTGTGCCGATTTACGGATTTTAGGTCTCGTTTTATGTGCCACATGCTATCTGTTACTTTCTTTGTTCTTTTCATATTCTTTTACACTTGTTTTACTATATTTCACTATGTTTGCTGTCTTGAGTGCCAATTTGCTCGATTTAGGTCTCGTTTTACGTGCCATATTCTGTCTACTTATGGTGTGATTTGTTCTTGCTTTATTGTACATGGTTTAATATATCTGACTATTATACTTGTTTGTGGTTAATTTGGGGGAAATTTTTGGGGTGTTGGGGTGCATCAAACCTTTTAGAGCCAAACGCGCTAAAATGTGTGAATCTTACCGCCTCCAAGTGAACACAGCATAACACATGTNTTTTCTTAACAGTTTCTTTTCTCATTTATTGCATGTCCTATTTTTGTGGGTGTCGTTCCCACATTCCCTGTAGGAATTAAGATGATCTACCCAGATATGCGGTCGTGACACAATGTGCACGTAACGGTATCTGTGGCGATCACCCAACCACCGACGATAAGGCCCATTGGAATTGACGGATTTTATTTTTGGGCCCAAAGTCTGAAGGTTCGGGAACCAAGCCTATCTAGATTGCATTAGTAAGCCTAGCCTCATGGTCATATAGTTTAAACCATAGGGCAGAACTGTGTGGACCTTGTTTAGGACACTAGACACGAGGCGGTAAGACCCACCCATTTATCTGGCTTGTAATAGTAAAATAGCCTTACAATTTTTGTTATGTAATAGTAATTAGTTTTTCTGATTCGTATGATTTATATTGGCCCTGCAATTTGTATCTACTTCCCGCAAGAAAGAATAAATTTCAATTTTTGCATTGCATAAGCCTTAGGTAGGGTCAAGGCATATGGTTGTCAAGCCCTGGGCTAATAGGAGACCCTTCCCTACAACATGTTTTCAAAGTTTTATTATCCCTTGTGTGCATGTAGGCTAACCCCACCGATGTAGGGCCACCGTAGGCTACTTATTGCATATCATTAGCCGTAGAAGGGATACCTTATCGGATACCCGTACATAGAATTGCATACCTATCCCTAGGTACATAACCTACAATGGGATTTGCAAGATTGTGTGTTCATTTTATAAAGGCTCTAAAGGGGTACCACCTCGTAAGGCTAACATGTATTTCATGCGAGATGAGTTGCAATGCAAAAATTGAAATTTATTCTTTCTTGCGGGAAGTAGATACAAATTGCAGGGCCAATATAAATCATACGAATCAGAATGTATAATCACAGGTTATTGAGGTCACCTAGTATGTCTGGTGCATAAAAGCCAGATTGAACCATCTAGATGCTTTATAAGAGTGGAGACACACGAGGCAGCTGTGTTCAGATTCGGGAATTTTGAAATGGTGCCCACACTAGAGGAAGAATCACCTGTTATACTACCGTCCCTAGGTACTACAAGGGACTTCTCTTTGTTCACCGGCATATCCGAGGCCACAATACCAGGAGGACCCGAGGCTAGTTCGGTTACTTTGATGTTTTTACACGAGCACTTTGGCACAAAACAAGGATTTCACAGAAACAAGACTCATTTTTTGCATCCCACTGAGGAGTCCTGGGCCCAGAAGCGAGTCCAGGTTTTTGCTCTAGCACTGACCAGTGCATATATTTTTCCGAGGTCGGATGGGAGGATAGCATTTAGGACGGTACGGATGTTAGCCGATTTGATACATGGCGTCGGTGGTCGAGACCTTACCATAATCCCTACTATTCTAGCCGACATATTGGTAGCTTGTACAAACTGTCAGAATGGAGTCAAATTTTTCAAGGGTTCAAGCCTGTTATTGCAAGCCTGGTTCATGGAGCATTTGGGGCGACGAAAGATCGGTCGTCATGATTTTCGGCCTGGGTGTGTTCTGAATTGGGTACAAAGTCACATCCGTTTGTCAACCGGGCGATCTTGAAGGACAAGGAAAAGTATATACACTGGTTATGTATCAGCTGTCTCATACACCATCCCTAGATGTGCTATAAGAGCCTCGGAAACCACTGTCATGCACCGAGCCTGCAGTCTGCTAGCCTTCCGTTCATACCCTTGGTAGGAAATGAAGGCATTGTTCCCTACATGCCTTTCCGGGTCTTACGTCAGTTTGGGAGGGTTCAAACAGTACCTCCAAAATCAGCGACTGATCGGTTCAATATTATGTTTGACAAAGGGATGCGGCCCGAAGCAATACCAGAAAAGGCGAATATTTTGTCAGCGTGGGCATCCAGACGTGCATGTCAGGAGTCGTTATACGATCCACAGCAGCGTGGAATTTCAGCGACCACAGCTCAGTATGATGCATGGTTGGAACATTTGCTTAGCCGGCAACCGCAAGCTGTAATAGACCCTTCAGAAGAAGTTGCTCGATTGACCGCACTATTGACAGAGGCTAAGGACAAGGAAATAGTAGAAAAGGAGATAGCTCTAGATAATCACAGGCAAGCTTACAAAAGACTTCAAGAACAGCAATCCTGTATTCTGGAAGGGACCAGTGGGGATCAAAACCCGAGATGGCGAGTTGCGCAAGCAGATGGAATCTATGATGGCTGCTATGGCCGTATGAACCAAGAAATGCAATGGTACAGGCAAATGCAATAAATCACCCCGCCAATCAGGAGATGCTACCTCCTCATATTCCTAATCCCGGCATAGGGATGCCGCTACCCCTACCACCACAGAATCAACCTCCTCCAACTCCCGTGCCACCACTGACAGATCCAATTCCACAACCACCACCTCCTCTTGAGTTGGAGTACACCCCGGGAGAGAAAGCTGAATTAATGCCGCCACCACCCCCTGTACCGACTGTCAATGACGCCCTATTGAAAAAGATGGAGCGGTTAGATAGTTTCATGAAGCAGCAACAGGGGACAGATAAATTTGGAGCTATCGACTACCAAGATCTATGTCTATTCCCTGAGGTGCAATTGCCGCCAAAATTTAAAATCCCAGAATTTCCAAAGTACAATGGCACTGGAGATCCAGTAGCTCACCTTAAAATGTTCTGAATCACTTGCTGGGGAATCCGACAAGCGACCCTCGGATAGCAATGAGGGTAAATGCCAGAAGCCTGGAATGAGATATCGAACATCTCATGGAATTTAATGTCTCTGATCCCAAAAAATTGCAGGATTGGACGGACTTGGCAAATGCTTTTGTGAAACAAGTAAGAGTTATAGCCGCAGCCTCTGAGCCCAACTGCTTTAAGCTCTAATGAACTTAAAAAAGAAGCCCTCAGAGGAGTACCGTGAGTATGTGAAAAGATGGAGGCGTTAGCTGCCAGTGAGCCCACCTATGATCGAGACCGAGATGGTCAAACTTTTTATTGATGCACAAGAACCTCCTTACTATGAAAGGAGTTGACCGGGTCTATTATACAAATCCTTTTCAGAAATCGTCCAGCAAGCAGAGGCTGTTGAAAGGGGCTTGAAAAGCGGGAAAATTATTGACATGACGGCTTTCAAACTTCAGATAGAATCCATGCAGGGGAGCACGTCTGTAGCTAAGAAACCCCTGAGCAAGGGTCAAAGAAGCTTGACAAGAAGAAAGAGGAAGTGACTTTTATTTTCAACCAACCCAACCGCCAACCACCACGCAATTTCCATCAATATCAAAGACCTAACCCACAACTCTTTTATGCACCACCTCCACTACCACCTCAATACTATCCTCAACCCGTATACCAAACACAAGTACAAGTGCCCGTGCCTAATCCACAGCTCCCATATTATAATCCAAGACCACAACCCTCAAACAGTCAAAGACCCAACCAGCCAAATAACTTCTCTCCACCAAACCCCAACCAAGCCAGACCACATGACAGACCACCCCGCAATTTCACCAACTTGGGACGGCCCATCGAGCAACTATATGAGCAGTTGAGATCGGCAGGGAGATTGAATCCTATAGCTCCTCCTCAGTATCCGAGGAGTTCCGGATAGGTTTGACGCCAACGCCCGCTGTGCCTATCATTCTGGAGCCCCAGGGCATTCCACGGCTGGGTCTTTGACTGTTTGAGGGAACACAATGTGCAAATAACATTGGATTATAATATGGGAGCTGTGGATTAGGCACGGGCACTTGTACTTGTGTTTGGTATACGGGTTGAGGATAGTATCTGTCTCTTATACACATCTAGATGTGTCTGGCTTGGTTGGGGTTTGGTGGAGAGAAGTTATTTGGCTGGTTGGGTCTTTGACCTGTCTCTTATACACATCTAGATGTGTATAAGTTGGTGAAAGCCGAGCCTTTTATCATAGACGTGGATCCGTTTGAGGTAGAACCCCAAGATCCCGTTGTGATTGAACTACCAACACAATTGCCAATTGAGAGCACACATGCAGTGCCGTGGAATTACCAACCCTCAGCTGTGATAGTCGGTCGAAAGTCAGTTTCTGAGGAGGAAGTGTCTGTCACGAGGTCAGGCCCTGTCTCTTATACACATCTAGATGTGTATAAGATCCAGACCCATGGTAAAGAGCCTATGCAGGCCCCTAAGGTAACAGACAAAGATGTAGAGGTCTTTCTAAGATTGATCAGAAAAAGTGAATATTCGGTAGTGGAGCAGTGAATAAGATGCCCTCACAAATTTCTATGCTCAACTTATTGTTAACATCCGAGCTACACAGGGAGGCAGTATTGAAGATTTTGAGTGAGGCCCATGTGTCTCGTGACACTCCCACTGACAAACTTGCTGGGTTAGTGGGCAGTGTGCTGGCATCAAACCAAATTTGTTTTTCTGATGATGACTTAACTTCTGAAGGGAGCGATCACAACAAGGCTCTATTCATCTCGGTTAGATGTGTCAAATTCATCCCCAAACCCTGTCTCTTATACACATCTAGATGTGTATAAGAGACAGCTTTAATACCCATATCTAATGCCATTTAATGCCGTGCGATTGAGGAGAGATGTGTATAAAGAGAGCTGAACAGGAAGGTCGAGCATTGCCTATTGCCATTCCACCTCTTAAGATTACTTTTTCACGTTCTACCGCCATTATGGCTCCTGATGCAGATGAGGCCGAAAATGAGGACCTAGATGTGTTATCCAAGGGATAGCCGAATTATTTGCGGGGGTAATTATTCAAGAGCAGGCGGAGGAGGATGACACTGAGCTGCCATTTGCTGAGATCGACCAACTGCACAATTGGACATCTGATGATCTCCCTATTCACAGGGAGTTTCGGTAAATTTGAAAGGATATTATTTTTAGTTTTGCTCCTTTTAATTTCATCTTTGTATGTATGTTTCGTATTTTTTTAAGCTGTTTTGTTTATGCCATCTAGTCAAGGAATAGGTGCATGCACAGCATTGTATTCATGATTCATCTCGTTCATTTGTTTTGGAGATGAATCTTGAAAACAATTCAATTAGTAAGGCAAGTACAATCATGATATTGCCTTCCTCATTCATCTTATTCATCTATTTTGGAGGTGAATTCTGAAGACATTGATTTTTATAGGATGGCCATGAATGTTAAGTTTATGTTCTCTAGGATCACTTGTACAAATCTTTGATTAATGAGAACTTTTTCTTCAAGATGTTTTAGCTCATTTTGTTTTCTTTCATTTCATACTTTATTTTCTCCCAGATGGCCCAAAATCAATGCTTTTGATCCTTCGGATACTACCATTTATGAGGCCGATGAGTGCAATTTTGATATCACACCTGACCCTATTTCTACACAATCTGAGAGTGATGAGGACGAGTGTGATATTGAAAATGAATTCGGGCGACATGAGGAAAAACCAAAGCCTAACTTGGAAGAAACAAAAACGGTAAACATTGGGACAGACACGGACGTAAGAGAGGTTAAAATCAGCGTATATTTTATCGGGTTTCCATTTCTATTAACCTGATAAACGAATTTCAGGTTTGTATTTCTGTATCAACCGATAAACGAATTTCGGCTTTCATTTCAAGTTTACATTACCCGACAAACTCACCGTTTGGGTTTTCATTTCACTCTTGTTACCTCGATGACACAAAGTCGGGTTTTCATTTTAATTTATATGTCTTTACCCCGATGACATAAAGTCGGGTTCTCATTCGTTATCATTTATATTTACATACCCTTGCCTTGATGATACAAAGTCGGGCTTTTAATTCATATTGCTTGTTGAGTTTCATTACCAGTGGCGTTTGCATGTTATGTCAAGTTAGTTTTCTTTGTCATTCACAGCTACGTTTCATTCGAAATCCCTGTACTCCCGATAAACACCAGATCGGGATTTCATTCTTGTTTTCAAGTTTCATTTATGTCTCTTATGGTTCATTTCACTGGAGTCTTTTTATTCATTTCTTTCCCCCTAATAAGGACGTTTCCGCTCTGGATGAATAGATAGATCTAATCTCCCCAGTGTGTTTGTCAAGATGGTGAATTTCCCCTTCCATGACCTCATGAGCTTAAGGTTGACATGTGGCAAATTTTGTTGCACAATTGACATATCATCCAGTCATGCGGTGGTCTACAATCTTTGCCTAGCAGTATGAATTCGATCCTCTTCGACACTCTGGCAAAGAGGGGCAAGCTGTAGACACCTATTTTTCTCCCGCAAGTTCTCCCCTATTTTTACACTTTTAATTTGACTCTCAATTTTCTTTTTAATTTCCCTTTTAATTTCTTTTTAACCTACTTTTTGATTTCCTCTTAATTTATCCTTTAATTCTCTCTTAATTTGTCTTATGGTGTTTAATTATTATGTGTTTTATGCATTTTTGAAATACAAAGAATGAGTTTTAATATTATTAAGTTTTTAGATTTTTCAAAAAAAAAAAAAAAAAAAAGTTCAGCGCGTGAACAGTACTGCGCGTACTATTCACGCGCCGAACAGTCAGCTCAGCAGAGCGAAAAATGTTTTGGCCACGTTTTCTCTGCGTTTTTCACCCATTTTTCACCAAAAATTTCAGATGATGATACTCTCCACATGACAAGGAATGGTCTTTGACCATTTTTACACTCAATCCAATTCATTAAAAGCACAAAAAGACAGTCTAAAGAGGAGGAGAAAAAATTTTCTGCAGAAAAATTTTCTTAAACAAAAAAAATCTGCCAAAACAGCCAACTTTGAGCTAAAATTACATACGATCAGAGAGGAATTATCTGTCAAAGACTAAACTCAAAGAACAAAAGTTGTAGAGGGTACCTGGAACTACAACTTATATTTTGAAACACAAAGCAAAATCGTCAATTTGGAGGGTCAAAAATGTGGTATAAAAAGGCTGTTGGTCCAGAGGATTTTCCAGAAAAATTTCTAAGTCTGGAAAATTTTCCAGACAACCAAATTTGAGCCAAGATTTCAAGCGATGGAGGAGGAACTGGAGTAAACTCAAAGAATAAAAGTTATAGAGGATTTCTGGAGCTACAACTTTTATTTTCAAATCAGAAGCAAAATCGTTAAACTGGTGGGTCAAAAGCGTGGTGGAAAACTTTTTTTCCAAAATCTCTTAAAAAAAAAAAGATGTGTTAAGAGACAGATTCTGTTCTCCATTTTGTTCTTAGAATTAAGGAAAGGCATGTTTAGCCTGAGACTTATACATATCTAAATTCAGAAGTCCCTTCTGATAACTTATAATTTGAAGTGCCACGTCATCGAAACGTTGCACCTCCAGATTGCGTCCCACGTCATCGATGACGTGGCATTTCAAAAAAAAAATCCAAAATTTCAGAAAATTTTTTTTTGCATTTTGGCCCTTCCGATTTCAGACTTCTGCATTTTTAGCCCTCAAATAATTTTTTTTATTTACATTTAGGCCCTTAAGAAATTTTCTTTAATATTACTGATTTTTTTTTCTCTTCAAATTTCTTCCAAATTACATGTTTTATGTCAATAACCACCAATTTTTGCTTTGATTTCTATTTTGGCATTTTAATATGTTTTAATTACCCTTTGATTGTGAAATTACTGTTTTGCCCTTATAAGTATTTAATTGTAAATAGACTTTGATCTTTGCACATTTTTTTATTTAATTGATTTTGTGATGATTGGTGCTTTATTTTAATGTTTATTGGTCTCATTATAATATTTATGCCTTATCTTATTTGTTAAATTATGTGAATTTACTCTTTTGCCCTCAAATTTTGGATTAGTTGCACAACTAGACGTTAAATATTTGAATCAAATTCAAGAATTCAGCCCAGGACTTAATAATTGCATCAATAATATAAAATTGGGCTAGAAATAAACTCCGGCGTGTATAATAAATTACTATTTTGCCCGTCTAGTTGTGCAACTACATCCAAAATTTGTGTGACTTTTAAAAGAGTAGCTAAATCTACCTGTCAAATGTTAATATTTACCATTTATTTTCGTTTCCTCATTAACATGTACATATTTTATTACTTTTAAACTATCTCAAAGCACACGTATGCTACAAAGCCGGCAATAATGAATACTAAAATTGAAAAGAGAAACGCGATAAAATCACGCAACCGGTCCAACGCCGGGTCCTGGGTGCCGAGGGAAATTCAAATCCATCCTAAACCGCGTAACTCAAGAAAATGATTTCGGGAATCCTGTTGTAGTTATGGGAAGGTTTAGGATGGATTTAACCTGTCTCTTATACACATCTAGATGTGTATAAGAGACAGGACACAAAAAATACAGGACACAAACACCGGTGGCGACTCATCTTGTTTTCCCTAGTTTAGATTGTTTTTATACAATTCATAGTCGCATTGAAGGTCCCGTTATGTAATAGTAAATAGGTGATTCATTTAAATTTGTAATAGTAAGTAGGTAATTTATGTTTGTAAATTGTAAGTAGGATTTTTGCATTCAATCACCTATTTCACGAGCACCACACCTGACAGGAATAATTTTTATTTTCTTTGATTTACATTTTCATGCAAAATTAGTTACTTCTATTTCAATCTTTTTATAAGTATGTAGCATTCTTGGTAATTTAGTGATTTTGAGTTAAAAAATTCTCCATTTCCTTGCTTTAAATTCTAGTAAATTTTTGTGGGCTTTCTTTATTCTATTGAAAAATATAAAAGTATTTAGTTTCAATTTTTTTTTTTGGCAAATTCTAGTTTAGATGCTTTCTTATTCCTTTCTTTAGTTAGTTTAGATTAATTGCTTTCTAATTTCAGTTTCAGTTCAGTTAAATTAGAGTAATTTTATGTGCTTTCCTTTACTTATCTTTAGTCGATTAATGTAGTCGATCTTCTTGCTAGTTGTTAACTTGTTCAATTTACTTAGTTTAATAGATAGTTTGCTTTATAGTTTTCTCTAATTACATGTTTAAAATGGTGAATTTGATTAGAGTTAGCTTTCCCTTTATTATTGATTTGCCTAAGTATCCAAAGGCCCATGTTATCTACCCTACACTACTAGATCTATTACCGTATACTTGTGGGCGTGAGGGTAGAAGTTAGGTGTTAGCAAGGTTTTTATTATTATGTTTAGTTGAATTTTTTTAATTCTAACCAAACTAGAGAACAGAATGGCTAATTATCATTTTTCTTGTTTGTTTCATAGTTTTTGAAATTAATGAGAAAGTATGAAACTACAAAAAAAAGACGGTTTGGTAAGCTGGCTAGAAAAAGTCAGCGGTTGATCCAAGGTATTTTACCCGCTGACTACGGATAAAGCAAAATGCTACCCGCAGTCTATGGGAAATCTTAGTGTAACCTTCTGCTGACTGTGACTGATACAGAAAGCCAATTGCAATCAGCAGTTGATATAGCGTGGACCAGCCATTGACTATGACTAGCCCAGACATGAACTAAAAGGGTTTTAAACCCTTCATTCTAGTTTATTCCCTAAAATCCAAACTTCTCTTTTTTTCTTCTTTCCATAGGCGATTCAAAGCTGACCAGAAAAAGAAAAAATAATATTTTCTTTCTTCTTCTTCTTCAACCTTGTTTCTAAAACTTTTTCCTTTTCTTTCTTCTCCACAAATTATTTTTCTTCATTATATTTGGCTCAACTTTGCTTCAAAGTTTGGAGGAATTAACCACTCGAGTTCAAGGGGATAAATTCGTTCATCACAAAAGAGGTATGAAACAGTCCAAGGCTTCAAGTAAGATCATTCCTATTTTCTTTTGGGTTAATTGTTGTGTTAGTTAGTTGAATTTCTTTGTGATTACTTTGCTTGTGTGGCAGTTGATGGTTGGTTTAATTTGTTTAAATATTATTGGGACTATTTGTTGGTTAAGTGAGGAGGAAAATTTATTCAGTTGACTATTTTGTTGATTGTTTAAATTGCTCAATGGGAAGGAACGAAAACAAATTGATGATAATGCCTTTGATAATAATGTGTTCGTATCATTTGAGGCCAAGAAATTGCTGCATGACAAGCTGCAAAATAGAGTGAGCCCCTTGTAGGAGAGGGGGATAGATTTAAGTCATGTTAGAATTGGGAATAAATATGATACCTGTTGAACCCAGTTATGATACTCATGTTTTGATGATGACCAAATCGTACTAATGGTTTGAAAACAAGTGTGCAGAAAAATAGGCAGGTTCGGACTCAAATGATCATCCGAACAAAACAACCAGAAGACTCCACAGACGCAAATGACTGTCCGAAAGAATTTGAAGCAAGTCTCGGACGAAGAACAACGTCCGATCATATTTCCAGAAGATTTTGCTTCGATCGGACGCAGGTTCGGACGCATCCTCGGACGTCTGAACGTATACCCTCAGAGAACGGACGCAGTGTCGGACGCAGAGGTTAGCAACCACCGTCCGAAAGGTCCAACGGCTAGTTTTCCAGTAAACAGAAAATAGCCGTTGGAAAGTTGTTGGAAGCAGATTTTTGGCAACTATAAATACCCCTAAGCCTGAATTAAATAGTACAGAGAGGTGTAAAACTCTTGGCTCAACTAAAGGAAATTAGTGTGAGCAAGAGTGATCCTCATTTGTGTACAAGAGGTTATTGTCTCACCTACTTTGAAGAGACTTTTAGTGGCTAAACTTCAAGTTGTGAACTTGGTAGTTGCCTTGTAAGAAGCTCATTGTAGTTGTAAGCTCCCAGGTTGAGAAGCTTGGGAGTTTGGTTTGATTCTCTTAATCTCAATATTCTTATTTTTTCTTTAAGTTTAAATTGTTGAATATCTATTGTATTCATTTGTGCTTAAGTTTTTATTTGGTGCATAAAGTTTGAATTTCTATTAAGCGCATAAAAAGGTTTGTTTCATAAACAGGGGTAACATGACCTAATTCACCCCACCCCTCTTAGGTTGCTTTTTGGGCCAACAATTGGTATCAAAGCATTGGTCTCTTTATTTTTGCTTAAATTGCATTAGAGTAAAGATCATGGCAACCAATAATGCCTTGTTTTTAGAGGGGCATTCTATTTCTAGACCTCCCATGTTTAATGGAATTAATTTTTTTAATTGGAGGGAAAGAATGAAAATTTTTGTTCAATCTATTAATATTGAATTGTGGTATATTATTTATGAAGGTCATTTTGAGGCAAATATTCTTGATGAAAATACTCATAAATTAAGGCCCAAGACTAGATATGAGTTAAATGCACAAGATAAAATAAATTTATCTTTAAATTCTAAAGCCATTAATATTTTGTATAATGCTTTGGATGTAGATGAGTTTTCTAAAGTACAAGGTTGCATATCGGCCAAGGAGATATGGGACAAATTGAAAAAAATCCATGAAGGAAGTGAAGATATAAGAGAGCAAAAGAAGTCACTTCTTGTGGCTAAATATGAATCCTTCAAAATGGAACCTCATGAGAACATTGACAAGATGTATTGTAGGTTCAATGATATGGTAAAGGATTTGAAAGGTTTGGGTAAAGAATATTCCTTGGGTGAAAAGAATAGAAAATTTTTGAATGCTTTACCTAAGGAATGGGAACCTAAATCCATTGCCATAGAAGAGTCTAAAAATTTAAATTCTATGCCTATTGATTCATTGATCAATTCTCTAACCTCCTTTGAATTGAAGTTGAAATACAAGGTACAAGATGAGGAGGCAAAGGGAAAAAGAAGCATAGCATTTAAAGCTTCAGCAAAAAGGAGAAAAGACTCTAGGAAGCCTTACTTCAACAACTTCCAAATCACTTGGGATGATTGCAATTCGGATGGAGAGGTTGAAGAAGAATATGAGGAGGCTCAAATGGCTTTTATGGCACTTGGCAATAATGAGGTATCCTCTGGTTGTGATTCTTGTGATGATTCATGTGATAATGATGATGATGATCTGATGTTGAATCGTTTATTTTTAAAATGCATGAATGTTTGAAAGAATCATATGCTAAGAACAAAGAGTTAAAAATTAAAGTTAATACTTTATTGAGTGCCAACTCAAAACTTGTGCATGAAAATAATTCTTTGACAAAAGAAAATGATGTTTTGAAAGAAAATTTGTTGGAAAAACCAAGATCATGGAAGAACAAGCTTCATTGAAGAAGAGATTAGATGATGTTGATGATATTTTGAAAAAGAAGAAAGAAAATGTTTTTGAAAAGAAAAGAACTAGAAATATGTTTTTGAACAAAAATTTTATCACCTTTAGAAAAATTGATTTGTGCTTTGTTAAATCTAAATCTTCTTTTTATGGCAATAAGAATATTAATTGTAGTTATTGTCATCAACATGGTCATATAAAGAAAAATTGTTATGTTAAAAGAAATGAAAAATTGGGAATAAATTCTACTTGGGTGATTAAGCATGTTACTAATCCAATTGGACCCAAGAAAGTTTGGGTACCAAAAGTTGTTGCTTAACTTTGTATGTAGGTATGCTTGGATAGCACCAAGGAATTCAAGATAGATTATCTATGAAGGGTGGTCAAGGCATATGAGCTAAGATGATATTGAAATGGGTAACATCAAAAATTTTGTGTGCTTTCATTTATCAAGTTGAACTATGTTCTCTTGAATATTACTTATCTATGTGTTTGAATTTGTTTAGAATGCCAATTTTTGTCTATAATAAGTCACTACTTGCAAAAGAAAGGGGGAGCATTCTCTTTTTTAAATGGATTATTTTGCAAGAAATTGCTCACATTTGCTTCATTTAGTTGAGGATGCTTTTGGTAAGGAATTCATGCAAAAATTGTTTTGATCATAATTCTTTGCATGAATTCTCTCATTCTTATGGAACACATATTCTTGAAGGGAAGAATTGTTTTGCATAAATTAACTCATTCTCCGTGTACTCATTATATTCATCTTTCAAGAGGGAGAATAAACTTAGGGGGAGCTTGAATTGCATTATTTTTCTTATGTTTTGATAATGCCAAAAGGGGGAGACAATAATTCCAAAATTCTCTTGTGTTGTACTTCATATTTTATGGTTGTTTTTTGAATTGTCCAATTATTTTGTCATCATCAAATATGGGGAGATTGTTGAACCCCATTTATGATACTCATGTTTTGATGATGACCAAATCGCACTAAAGGTTTGAAAACAAGTGTGCAGAAAAATAGGCAGGTTCAGACACAAATGATCATCCAAACAAAATAACCAGAAGACTCCACAGACTCAAATGATTGTCTGAAAGACAGAGCTTCGGACGATGATAATCGTCCGACACAAAGAATTTGAAGCAAGTATCAGACGAAGAACAGCATCTGATCATATTTCCAGAAGACTTTGCTTCGATCGGACGCATCCTCGGACGTCCGAACGTATACCCTCAGAGAACGGACGCAGAGGTTAGCAATGGCCATCCGAAAGGTTCAACGGCTAGTTTTCCAGTAAACAGAAAATAGCCGTTCTCCATCTGTCTAGGAAAGTTGTTGGAAGCAGATTTTTGGCAACTATAAATACCCCTAAGCCTGAATTAAATAGTAGAGACTTCTACATTGATTACAAGTAATACTTGAGCTATTGGGAGAAATAGTGGGTACAAGTGTTGTAATAGTGTAGGTAGTTTTGTGAAAAGAGCTTAGAAGTGTAAGAGTTCTTCAAGTGTAATAGTGGAGAGATAACAATTGTAACAAAGGGAGGTTGTCAGTGTAAAACTCTTGGCTCAACTAAAGGAAATTAGTGTGAGCAAGAGTGATCCTCATTTGTGTACAAGAGGTTATTGTCTTTGAAGAGACTTTTAGTGGCTAAACTTCAAGTTGTGAACTTGGTAGTTGCCTTGTAAGAAGCTCTTTGTAGTTGTAAGCTCCAAGGTTGAGAAGCTTGGGAGTTTGGTTTGATTCTCTTAATCTCAATATTCTTATTTTTTCTTTAAGTTTAAATTGTTGAATATCTATTGTATTCATTTGTGCTTAAGTTTTTATGTTGGTGCATAAAGTTTGAATTTCTATTAAGCACATAAAAAGGTTTGTTTTAGAAACAACCTAATTCACCCCTCCTCCCTCTTAGGTTGCTTTTTGGGCCAACAATACCAATGAATTGCGTCGGAAAATCATTAATAAAATTCAAAGTAGGATTGCAAGGATTTTTCTAAAACTCCCAGTATTGTGGCAAACAAGAACATGATCTATGAATTCATATGGAATAGCATAGAAACAAGGGACTATGTTGTTAAGGTTAGGAATATACTAGAGAATTTCAGCCTTGAAGTTATTAATGAGATCTACCATCCACCCACCAATCCCAACAACCAATACACTCAGTTTTTGGAAGGCGACATTGATTGTGATGAGGTTTTTAGTAAATTAACTGAAGATTGGGGTCAGGAGATATGGAAGAGGAGCAGTAGAAGTGAATTAGGATAAAGTACTTGAATACGAAGGCCAGGGTTTGGACGTAGCTACTTCGTTCTCGCATTCTACCTACTTCACACACCACTTATGTAAATCTTGATCAGGCCTATCTTATTTTTTCCATAATGAATGGGTTAACCATAGATGTTAGATGGGAGATTCCACTAAAGATTCTGAGAAATGGAAATAGGAAGCACAAGGCACTTTTCTTTCCTAATTTGATTACTCAATTGTGCCAACTTGCAGGTTTGTGAATTGCGACTACAAAGAAATGGGACGTACAGACACCAATTAACAACAAAGCTATTCAGGCAATCGTGAACCAATATAAGTCTGAATTCATCATTGTGCAAATGAGGTATGGGAGAGCAAGCAGCCGAGGGGGGACAAAGAGAGACAATAAGAGAGACCTTGGGGACCATTTCTTGTACCCCTGCACAAGCCTAGTTCCGATTTTGTTTTCTATCCTCCATTTAATGTTAAGACACAGAGGGAGCTCTTCGTCTATTACAGCCAGTGTTTTGAGGAAATGAGACAGAAGATGATTTCCTACCATGGCAACTCAGTCACCTTGGGAATTTTGATCCCATGACTCACTGGCCGCAGACCACTCTACAACCGGAGTGGAATTATGAACCCCAGACGAGGTAGAGAGAGAAGGACCAAGAATAATACAAGGAGGAGATGAAGTCGTGCCATCCGAGACTGAGTTGGAGATTGACCACTAATCTGCACAAGTTTTGTTAGTTGTTTGTTTTTTTATTTTTATTTTATGTGTTTGTTATTTAGTTTTTGTTGTTTCCCATTTGCCTTGTTTCTTTGTTTAAGTTTAGTATTGTATGGGCAAGTGGTAGTTTAGTTGATTTGTTTATGTTTAGTTATTTTCATGTTTAGTGTTTTTATTTGTAATGTACATTTTTTAAGTCTTGTGTTAATAGGATAGCATATTAATATTGGGATTTAATTCTAATTGTCAATGATATAAAAACCTAGGATTTTAGGTTCACATGTTTCATGTTGTACGATTTTGTGAAAAAAAAAAATTTTTGTTAGAAGTTAGAATTTATACTAATATTACTTCTTAGTTATAAATATTTGAACTCATCTATTGCTATTGGAGAAGAGTCACGTGATTTATTTTGATACCCATGCCAATTTGAAATTGTTGGAACAAGATTCTTTGTAGTTGTTGAGTAGGATAGAATAGGACATGACGTAGGCCTTTGTATTTCATTTGCATATTTTGCATGGCAAGGTATTAGGTTTTGTTACATTTGTTTAATTGATTTATGTTAATATAACCCATTTTTTTGTGGCTAGTTCCTTAAGTGCTCTAAGTGCTCCAATGAGCTTAAAATTAAAAAAAAATAATAAAAATTGATTGCCTTACGTAAAATGCGTAAGCATGGTAAGAAACGAGAATCATAAGGTGGATTGCGTGAAAATACGTCTTGTAAACCTGAAAAAAAATAAAATTAAGAGCCAAATAAAATGTGATTATAAACGAACTACGAAAGGTTCTATTACCGTTTTTGGGTTAAACAATGGTAATGGTACTCTAATGCTTAGCTATTGTATGATATTTGTGTACTTGGATGATATGGTCTATTGATGTATAACCTCTTTGCCTACTTAATAGTTATAAAGCTTCAATTTTGTGCATATTTTAAATTTGGGTAGCAAAACTTATTACGTGATGTGGCCTATATTATTAAATGTGAGTTCTTGCATTTGTAGTTAAGATATTGTATTTGACATTTGTTTGGATGGACATTTGGTGTGAGTAAAATTGGAACGTGATTCTATGTGATTGGTCGAATGTGGATTAGGTTGATGAGTCATTAAATCAATTCTATTTTGATATTGCCATTCCTGTTCCTATTTTGTGTTTGTGTGGGATTGTGTCTAGTTAATTTTACTAGGGATTAGCAAAATGCTACGTTAGGGAAGTTGACCACTCTAAGTTTAGAGTTATTTTTGTGTATCTTTTGATATAAGTTTTAGTCTATTTAGTCCTATTTATCATGTTTTAGGTTAGTTAAGTTATGTTTAGGATGTTCATAGTAGTTGTGTCGTTTTAAGTTATTTTTATAGTTAAATGTGTGTTTCTGTTGGTATAGTTGTCTATTTATGTTGTTTTTATGCTTTATGCAGGTGAACTAAGGGCAAAATGATCAAATTGGCAGTGGTGCAAGTGGCTAAAAATAGAAGAATAAGAAAATGAAGCAATCCTAGAAAACAGCCAACAGCTAGACCAAGGCTAATCAGTTGCTGTCAGAGGTTGAAACTGAACCATGCCAATTTGATCATTTTGCCCTTAGTTCACCCTGTCTCTGCTAACTTGCTGATGCACCTGGATAGCAACAATTCAACCGTTGATTGCAATTGGGGCAATTTGGGCCTGGGCCTTTTCAACGTTTTTTATAAATAAGGAATTTATGCAACATTCAAAGGGATTGATTCTCAGACTTTCTTTTTCAGTTTTTATCTAGGGTTTTAGACTACTTTTAGGGTTATTTAATTCTTCAATTCCTTAGATTAATTTCTCGACTTGTGGATCGTTCAAGGAATTTAATTCGAGTACTTTTGCAATAATATTGATTCCAGTATCTTGTCTTTTATTTATTTAATTGTAAATTACCTTTTATCTTTATTTGTCAATTTAACATGTCTGCAATCAATTCAATTAATTTGTTTTTGTTTCCACACATCATCAATTGCTAAATTAATTAGGTTCAGGTATGGATGATGCAATTATTTATGGGTAAATCTAATTAAGGGTTAATCATTAAATTATGTTAATAGGCTAATAATTAACATAAATAGACAATTTTAGAGATTGATCACCTTAGAGTCGGTTAGGTTGGCCGAGAGAATAAGGCTTTTGAACCCCCGTCATGGACCACTATTAAACTATTACGCTAATTATTCTAGTTTAGGATGACATAATTAATTAGTTGACTCACTAAGTATTCTCAGAAAGAAACAAGAATTCCATGAGGATAATGACTCAAATTGGTTAGGTAAGCAAGAGATGGTTTCTCGAACCCTAGTCAATTAATTTGATAGGATTCAATTACCAATTGCTTTGGGATTGGGTTAAAACATGGGAATATAATCTATATTAATTATGATTTGGTGCTAAACTAATTGATTGACACAAGATTTAAGTAACCTAGGCTAATTGCTAGCCTAGCATTCGACCCATTTTTATCCATTACTACAAGCTCAATTCAATTTAATTACTTTCTAATTTTAGTCTTTTAATTATTTCTGCATTTTAATTTTAAAATCCAAATCCTTTGCAAATCGACTGTCTAAACAGAAATTGTGCTAGAATCTCTGTACTTGTACCAATCCTCACGGGATCGACCCTTATCACCTTACTATATTGATAACCGTATACTTGTGCATATTAGTGGAAACACGGAACAAGAAAATTTTAAATTGTCCAGTGTGGATCAAGTTTTTGGTACCGTTATTAGGGACTGCAGTTGACAATATCGAGACGGTAAAACAATTCTTACTTTAGATTCTTATTTTTGTTTATTTATTTTTAATTACATTTTCATGGGCTATTATTCCATTAATTCTCTATTGGTCATTGTGTTACTTAAAGTGGTGCTCATAATGATTCCCTTGTCCTGGATAGTATACCTATAATTAATAGTATATGCGTAGGTCTGATCGAATTCTTGTAAAGTTTGATCTGGAAATTGATAGAACTTTTAGGCAACTAAGGAGACAAGCTCTACAACAACAATAGGTAGATATCACTGACGAAAGGACTCCACATCAACATGTAGGACAACACGCAGTACCACCGAGTAATCGGGAGCAAACAGAAGAATGATGGAGAATTTGTGGATAATGTTCAAGACTTACCTGGATGTAATAATAGAACATTGGGAGATTGCACCTAACCTACATTTGGAGAATCTCAGTCTAGTATCATACCACCTCCAATTTAGGCAAATAACTTCGAGATCAATCCAAGTTTGATATCCATGTTTCGGTAACGTGCAATGTTTTTGGGGTTAGTGAGGATTCGAACTGCCATTTAATCAATTTTGAAGATGTTTGTGACACTTTCAAGTAGAATGGTGTGTCATCGGATGCATTTAAATTGAGATTATCTCTCTTTTCTTTAAGTTACGATGGATAAGGCAAAAGTATGGCTACAAAATTCGAAGCTGGGGATTTTTACAACTTGAGACAGATTAGCACAAGCCTCGATGTCAAAATATTTTTTCCCATAAAAAATAGCTAAGCTAAGGAATGATATAACTTTTTTCAATCAACAATATGGAGTAACCCAAGATAATAATTTAAATTAATTGATTGACCCAAGATTTGAGTAACCCAACATAATTACTAGCCTAGCATTCGATCCATTTTTATCCATTGCTTCAACCTCAATTCAATTTAATTGCTTTCTAATTTTAGTCTTTTAATTATTCCGCATTTTAATTTTAAAATCTAAATCCTCTGCAAACCAATTGTCTAAATAGAAATTGTGCTAGAATCTTGGTACTTGTAACAGTCTTCGTGGGATCGACTTAGTTACACTACTATATTGATAACTGTATACTTGTGAATATTAGTGGAAACGTGGGATAAAAAAAAATTAACTTATCCAGCGTGGATGAAATTGACTATTCAAGCTGGATAAAAATACTGTAAGAAAGGTATTATCATTTATAAGGGAAGAGTATTTATTGGAGACAGGAAGAATTTAGGCAAAGGATGCTGAGTTCCATGCATGATTCTTTATTGGAGGACATTCAGTAATTTTGGAACCTATGGAAGAATGAAGGGATTTGTCTATTGGTCAGGTATGAAGTAGGACATGGAAGAGTTTGTCGAACATTGTGATGTCTATAAAAGCAATAAGGTAGAGAATTGCAGTCCACCCGATTTGTTACAACTTAAGGTCCTAAGGAGGGTTGGCAAGATATATAATAGATTTTGTAGAAGGATTGCCCAATCTCTTGGCTATGATGTGATCATGGTAGTGGTAGATAGATTCAGTAAGTACAATAATTTTATTCTAATGATTTCATACTACATTGTCAAATCTGTGGCAGAGGTGTACTTTGAGTAGATACATAAGCTGCATGGACTATTGTATGGTACAGTGATTGATAGAGATAAGATTTTTATGTGATTGCCGTGCATTTTTGCAAGAACTATTGAGTTCACATATTTTATATGACTTCTTCAATTGATACAAGGTCTATGGGTGTACTAATAGACTCATGCTACTAAAGTATTCTCCAACTTGGAAAAAATATCCAAAACACATGTGGGTCAACCACCATGGAGCATTTTCATGCGTATAGAATTCATATTATTGTGTCATACATTTCTTTGTTCAAAAAGAATCAAGTCATACGTGTAAACATGTAAGTGATGTGGACGTATACCAACAGAGAAATTTATACCAAAGCGCCATGCATTGATCCGGTGCAATTTAGATTTGGCCAATGTTATTGCTACAACATTATTTGTTAAGGCAAATATTTAACTAGATCCGATCTTTAGTCTCATTTGTAAATTCTGTGGTGTGAATTAAACCTTAGAAAATCTATCACATCAACTGATGTACGTAAAAAATTTTAAAATTTAATCATGACGACAGAATTTATAGGTATGGTAAAAAATCAGGTCTATTTGCCTAAATATTTTCCATTTGTTAATACCACAGCTAAATTTTTTTAAAAGACAAAAATACCCATCCACTAGCCAAAGCTCACACAATCGGACGCCTGGTCACCTCCGCTTGTGGCCCGTCCGTCCCTCTCCCCAAGTTCCAATCTTTCAAAGCATTTGACGTTGTCGTCGACTCAGTGCCACCAGACGATAAAACCAACGACTAAAACTAATTGCAGGCGATCATCCTCCCTTTCTCATCATCCTCCAGATCACGAAAGTAATCACCTATGCGCCATTAAATATTTCAAGATCTGAGCTACTCTGCCGTTGAAAATCGAAGTATCTAAATAGGTAGTCTGGAAAATTCCAACCCAAGCACATGGCTTAATAGGTAGTCTGGAATTTTCCAACCCAAGCACATGGCTTAATAGGTGGTAAAATAGATAAATAGATGATTCGTGCTTTTACTTAAATAAATTTAGATAAAATTCATCCAATATATTAAAAATTATTTAATAAATAGTGTTATTTAAATGGATTAAATAGATAATGGATAAATCATTATCTATATAAAAATTATTTAAGTTTGTTTTTTGTCCAATTTTCCTCACCTCACATTACCTCTTATACATGCACACGCACATTTACAATCATTTTCACACGTACACAAATTTGCATATACTTACACACATTTACACATACTTACAAATATTTCCACACATTTACATAGTTTTACACACATGCTTGAACATATTTTCACACACACATGCTTACATATTTTCACGCACACTTACATACATTCATATATGTTTTAAAGAAGTTTTGATGTGGAAGACTTCGCTTATCTAAAGTTACAACCTTATAGGCAAAGCTAAATTGCCAATAGGAGGAACCTCAAGCTATCAGCAAAATATGATGGACCTTATGAAGTACTACTAAAGGTTGGATCAGTTGCCTATAAGCTCAATCTGCTGGCAGGAACTTCCGCTCACCTAGCTTTCCATGTGTCAATGATAAAAAGTCTACCAAAGGTATTTTGTATTCTACAGTAGTTCCCATGTTGTCCCAACTTACTATAAAAGGAGAGATCAAAGTACCTAAGGAAATTGTTGATCAATGGGTTATAATTAAAGGTAGACAGTAGGGCATTCAAGTGTTGGTTCAGTTGGAAAACCATGCTCCAGAAGGTGCTTCTTGGGAGAAGTTATCAGCTTTTAAAAGGCAATTTCCTGAGTTTGCAATTCTTAATCCTAGAGACAAATAGTATCTCAAGAGTAGGGAAGTTGTAAAGAATTCAAAATGAAAAATCAGCAGCAAGTGGTGGCTAGGAGCTAAGTAAGCAATCTGGTAGTCCTATAATCATCAATTCTATAAGTTAGTTAGGAGATTCCTGGCAATTGTGATATTCAATTTCATTCATTCATTGATGTTGTCCCAAATAGACAATAAATAGGAAAGATAATATGGATTACTCATTGAGCAATGATTGTAGTGCCTTCTTTCTCTTAATAAAATCCTATTCTCTTTATTCCCAATTTCTCTCTGTTGTACTCTACGTTAACTGCTTTCTCTTCTCAATCTTCATAGAAACTATTAGGGTTTTTCGTTTCTAGACCATTTGTCATTAAGTGAATCATGAGATTTACAGTATAATATCATAGACCAAATTTATATAAGAATGACTCTGTTTGCTAGTAGAATCCTGAACATGCACATTGCTTCTAGGTTGCCTTCAAGAACTAGGTTAGACGAGTATCTGTAAATATGCAATTCAAGATTTTCCGGTCCTATTTCACCATGGTGGGATGTTTTTTCGATGGAATTTTAGTTTTTTTTTTTTTCATAATTGGTTATCCATGGTTAACCAAAGTAGGTACCCAATACAAAATTGTTTCATAGCAATATACTTGAGAAGTGAAATATTTAGGTAAGTTTAATCTAATTGTTTCATAGCTATATATTTAAAAAGGATTCACTTGCAAATCTTGTGACCACTGAATAAGTCACATGACCATGTGATGTCAGATAATATCACTCTTGTGATGTATGTTGATATAAGGCAATCTAACAGTATAAGACTAATTTAGTTCTTTATCTTTGGGGTATCAATTAGTATGATCTCTTATCTATAACAATAGACTAATTTGGTTTTTTATTTTTAGAAAAATTAACTAATATAATGCTAATGATCGAAATTGTAGACAAATTAATGACGCAAGTGACGTATTATATAATTACGTAACCGTTAACCTATAATAGATGTATTGTTAATGGCTCTATTAGTTTGTTTAAAATCTCTATTACAAGTTTTAGATTAATTAAATTTTTTAAGAAAAAAGAATTAAGTTGGTATTTGTGATAAATAAAATATCAAATCGATCGATATGATAAAAATAAAGAATTTAATTGTGCTTTTTCTCATAATCTGACATCTTATATTTTTTATGAGTTCACATATTTTATATGTCTTCTTCAATTGATACAAGGTCTATGGGTGTACTAATAGACTCATGCTACTAAAGTATTCTCCAACTTGGAAAAAATATCCAAAACACATGTGGGTCAACGCACCATGGAGCATTTTCATGCGTATAGAATTCATATTATTGTGTCATACATTTCTTTGTTGTTATTTTCATATCATACGATAAACATGTAAGTGATGTGGACGTATACCAACAGAGAAATTTATACCAAAGCGCCATGCATTGATCCGGTGCAATTTAGATTTGGCCAATGTTATTGCTACAACATTATTTGTTAAGGCAAATATTTAACTAGATCCGATCTTTAGTCTCATTTGTAAATTCTGTGGTGTGAATTAAACCTTAGAAAATCTATCACATCAACTGATGTACGTAAAAAATTTAAAATTTAATCATGACGACAGAATTTATAGGTATGGTAAAAAATCAGGTCTACCTAAATATTTTCCATTTGTTAATACCACAGCTAAATTTTTTTAAAAGACAAAAATACCCATCCACTAGCCAAAGCTCACACAATCGGACGCCTGGTCACCTCCGCTTGTGGCCCGTCCGTCCCTCTCCCCAAGTTCCAATCTTTCAAATGCATTTGACGTTGTCGTCGACTCAGTGCCACCAGACGATAAAACCAACGACTAAAACTAATTGCAGGCGATCATCCTCCCTTTCTCATCATCCTCCAGATCAAAAAAGTAATCACCTATGCGCCGTTAAATATTTCAAGATCTGAGCTACTCTGCCGCTGAAAATCAAAGTGTCGATGTTTTAGACTTCACAAAACCTACCGAAAGAATGTCAGAGTTCTAATTGCATCGACAGAAACTGGTAACACTCTAAGATAGCTACTGAGAATAAATCGGACAAATCCAATGAGATAGTCCCTAAAACTAGAAGAAACTCGGAAGAGAAATTTATCCAGCAATAATTTTCGATGGCGTTTGAAAACATTGGGCAGAATCCTTGGCAATGGAAGAAAGGGGACGGTGATTGGGGCAGGAGATGGTATAATGACAAGTGAGAGATTTGCAAGAGAGAGGACGGGGATCGGGAATGGGACGACAGATAATTAGGGAGAAGATTGTGGGGCTCAAGAGGTCCAAAATGGTTGGGTGTGAAATTGTGCTGATTTTTGCTAGTGTTGTTGGATGAGAAAGACAGGTCTGGGTGGAAAATTGAGGTGGTGGGTGGAGTTTACAAGCTTAAACCCTAAACCGATGTGATTTTGGGTAGTTTGATGTTTTGGTTATTGAAGGATACTTTTGTTTTTTTAAAGAAATTTAGCTGTGGCATTGACCATCAATACTATGGCAATAACATTTGCCTTCAGAATTTTCCCCAACCACCGCATCATCCCCACAAAACCCTATGCTGGTCACCCGAGGTCCTCGCATATTTACACATCAAACAGCTTTAGCCAGGACTAGTCTGGAATTTTCCAACCCAAGCACATGGCTTAATAGGTAGTCTGGAATTTTCCAACCCAAGCACATGGCTTAATAGGTGGTAAAATAGATAAATAGATGATTCGTGCTTTTACTTAAATAAATTTAGATAAAATTCATCCAATATATTAAAAATTATTTAATAAATAGATTTAAATGAAAGATTAAATAGATAATGGATAAATCATTATCTATATAAAAATTATTTAAGTTTATTTTTTGTCCAATTTTCCTCACCTCACATTACCTCTTATACATGCACACACACATTTACAATCATTTTCACACGTACACAAATTTGCATATACTTACACACATTTACACATACTTACAAATATTTCTACACATTTACATAGTTTTACACACATGCTTGCACATATTTTCGCACACACATGATTACATATTTTCACACACACTTACATACATTCATATATTTTTGCACACTTACACACTCACATTTTCACACACATATGTATACATACACACACACTTATACATATTTTTACACACACATATTTTCACACACATACTTATACACATTTGTACACACACAATTACACATATTTTTACACACACACACACTTATATTTTCACACACATGCACACAGACAGACATACTTGCAAGCAGACTTACACAAACACACATATTCACACACATACGTATGTATATATATTTTCACACACACATTTTCACACACATACATATTTTCACACATACATTTGTAAATTAAGTGTGTGTTTGTGTAAGTATATTTGTGCAAATGTGCAAGTGTGCATACATGTAATTATATGTGTAAATGTGAAAAATTATGTATGTAAATATGTGTAAATGTGTGTGCGTGTAAGTGTGTATGTGAAAACATATAAAAGTATGTGCATGCAAGTGTGTATAAATGTGTGTAAGTGTATGTGAACAGGTATGAAAGTATGTGCGTGTACGTGTCTGTGTAAATGTATGAAAGTGTGTGTAAGTATAAGTGTGCATGTGAAAAAGTATGAAAGTGTGCCCGTGTAAGTGTGTGTGTATAATGTGTGAAAGTGTATGCAAATATGTGTAAGTGTGCGTGTAAATATATGTATAAATGCATGTAAGTGTGTGTGCAATATATGTGTAAATGTGTAAAAATGTGTAGATGTGTGTAAGTATGTGTGCATGTAAGTATGTGCACGCGTTTAAGTGTATATGTAAAAATGTGTTAAAGTGTGTGTGTGTGTGTGAAAAAGCATGAAAGTGTGTGCGTGTAAGCGTGTGAAAGTGAATGTAACTGTGTGTGAAAATGTATGTAAGTATGTGTGTGAAAGTGTTTGTGTCAAAAAAATGTGAAAGTGTGTGCGCTTGTAAGTATATTTGTAAATGTGTGAAAGTATGTATATAAATATGTGTAAGTGTGTGTGCGTGTAACTGTGTATATGCAAATATGTGATAGTATTTGTGTAAATATATGTACGTATGTGTGAAAAAAATATTAAAGTGTGTGTGAAAGTGTGTGCATGTAATTGTGTGTGTACATGTGTGAATGTGTGTGAAAGAGTGCATAAGTGTGAGTGTGAGTGTGCATGTGAAAAATGTGAAAGTGTGTGGGAAAATGTGTGCGTATAAGTGTGTGTAAGGTGTGCATGTAAGTATGTGTGTAAACGTGTGAAAGTGTTTATGTAAATGTGTGTAAGTGTGTTTGCACGTGTAAGGGTGTATGCGAAAATATGTGAAAGTGTGTGTAAGTATGTGTGAAAATATGTGAAAGTGTTTGCGGGTAAGTGTATGTGTAAATGTGTGCAAGTGCATAAGTGTGTGTAAGGAGGGGTTTGTTTTCTCTTTCTATGAGGGGTTTCTTCTTCTCATTGGAGAAGCTACCATTTACTACTCTTTGTCTTAAACATTTCAAAACTTCTTAAATTTCAAAACCCACCATAATCAAGATCTAGTTATCCACAATTTCTCCTTCGTTCTCCTAGATTCTAGATATCTACGAGAGCTTGACATCGTGCAATTAAGCAGACTGTTGTGAAGAAAAAAAAAAGGAAAAAAAAAAAGAAGGAAAAAATAGAATCTTTCTATCTGTGGATCTGGATGGCCGTTTATGACTTGATTTATTGTCTTTAGTTGTGTCAAGTATTTTATCTAAAAATCTTATCTTTTCCAACCCTTTATTTTTCTCTGGTTTTGAATTTAGGTTTTGTCTTACTTTAACACCTTTCTATCTTGATCTACCAGCTTAGGATTCTCTAGAATTGCAGGTCTTTTCTCTTTTTCATTACAGGTTTTGTAGAAGGAAGGCATTTTTCTGCTTCAATCTATTGGTATCCCCTTTGAGATGGCGGAAGAATTAAAGGAAGTAATGAAAAGATTCACCCTTTCGGAAGAGGAGATTGCTGGTGCAGAACTGGAGAAGAGAGAGTGCTAGCTGACTGTCGCAGAAGCCTGATCAGAAAGGTGATAGGGGAGAAGCAAGTCAACTTTGTAGGGATCAAGAACTTTGCGAATCAGGTTTGAAGCTTCCCTAAAAATCTTAATGTCATTGAAATAGGCCATAATATGTTCCAGTTTGGTTTTGAAAATGAAAATGATCTGAATAAAGTATTTAGTAGAAGACCTTGGATTTTAGATAATCAGCTGATAGTTCTTAATAAATGGGAAGCTGGTTTTGAATCTAAAAGGTACATGTTTAATTCTTCTCCTTTCTGGGTCCAAATATGGAATTTGCTTCCACTACTGCACTGGGTAGCTAAAGAAACAAGGCTAAAGATTGGGAAAAGATTTTTGGCAGTAAGAGATGTCATCATTCTTGCGGGGGGTGGTAAAGATGGAAAACATCTGAAAACTAGTGGATGTAGATATCTCTAAACCCTTTTTGAGAGGATCAATGGTCAGATTGGATGGGGAACAAAAATGGGTTAAGTTTAAATATGAAAAGCTACCTGATTTTTGTTATCACTGTGGTATATTTGGTCATTCATTGAAAAACTGCCCAAATAGGAATGCTAACTATGAAATTATGGAACCTCAATTTGGCAACTGGTTGAAAGCAAGTTCTAACAAGTTTTCAGGAGGATCTCCAAGAAGTTCGACCACAAAACCTAGTCTTGAAGCAGTCCCTCAACTCCAAACTCAATGTAACGAAGGACAATCCTCTTCAGCAGGTCTTGCCCAAAACAACATCCCTAGAACTCAGAATCCATCAACCCTATCTAACCATGACAGTGGAGGAGAAGATTCTGTCTTTGCCTCAGTCAAAATTTGGAATATTGATGATGGCTACCACTACTCTTAATTCTAGTCAGGATTTTGTTGAAATGGTTTGATCTGCACAAGAAATTGAGTCTGGAAAATTAACCTTCTCTGATGGAGAATGCAGCAACCTGATACTGAGCAAAAAAGCCAATCAGACACCAGTATTGAAGGAGAAGAAACCAAGAGGAAAGAGAAATCAAGGAAACCTAGGATCTTACCTCCATCATTTAGAAGACCTCTAGCTGAAATCTCCAATAACAGAATGAATGAAGACAAGCAGAATAAGAGGAAGATGGTACATAGAGTGGAAGATTGTGAGATGGAAATGGAAATTCCAGAGGGCCTAAAAAGAAGCAAAGTGGTGGAGAATAACCTTGAATTCTTTTACTCTTGCTGTGAGGAGGGAGAGGACCAACCTAACTGGGCCCCCAAATGATCAATGAAAGTAATGGTGTGGAACTGTCAAGGTTTGGGGAGCCCCTTAACAGTTCCCCACATGCAACTCAAGGAGAAATCTTTTCTCCACTCTCCGGATGTTATCTTCCTTTGTGAAACTAAAAACAAAAAATCTTTTTTGGAAAAAGTTAGGAAGAGAATAAATTTCAAATATCTTTTTGTGGTTGATGCTTGTAGGAAGGTAGGGGGACTAGCCATGTTCTAGAATGGCAAGGTTAATGTTTGTGAGGTTCTGTCCACCTCATTCACTATTGAAATAAAGATTTGAAGATGGAGAGAACAACAAGAATTGGTGGATACTTGGTGTGTATGCAAGTTCAGATCATAAAATCAGAAAAGAGCAATGGAGAGTTATTCAGAAAAGAAAGATTTTGTGGGGAGAGAACTGGTTAATTGCGGGAGACTTCAATGATATCAAAAATAGTGGAGAAAAATAGGGTGGAAGGGTAAGAGAGGACAAAACCTATCAAGATTTCAACATCTTCATTCTCAATAGTGAGTTGTTGGAAGTAGATTATGTGGGAGACCCTTGGTCCTAGACTAATGGGTGGGCACTCATAAGGTGATAGATTGATCAAACAGAGATTAGATAGAGTGTTATGTAGTTTCCCTTGGGTCCAATATTTCCAAAATGCTAAATATGACCACATTGAAACCCAATCCTCTAATCATTATATCATTGTACTTAACACTGATCCTACCATATCAAGAAAGAAGAGGAGATTTCAATTTGACAAAAGATGGATCAGTAAGCCAGGCGTTCAAGAGGTGATCAAAAAAGCTTGGAGTGCGGATACAAAAGGATCCAGATGTTTCAGAGTGACAAAAAATCAAATCCTGTAGAATAGCACTTCTAAACTGGAATAAAGAATCATATAGAAGTGCAAAAGTCAAAATCAAGGAATTGAAATCCAAGCTCCAGATGCTGAAGGAGTTTGATTCTCTGAATAAGAAAACTAAGAGAAGCCTGCTAAAAGTTGAACTATCCAAAGCTTACCACGAGGAAGAGCAATTTTGGAGTCAAAAGGCTAGGGTTAACTGGTTGAGAGATGGAGATAGAAATACTTGCCATTCTTCCATGTCTTTTAACTAGAAGAAGAGTGAACTCCATCAACAAATTACAGAGGATGGATGGATCATGGTGTAGAGGGGTAGAAGATATCCAAACTGAATTGGTCAAGTACTATGAAAGACTTTTCCCCTCTAGCAACTTCACTCAATTTGACCAAATACTTGAGGGGATACCAACCAGAATAAACAGTCAAATGAACGAATCCATCACAAAACCTTTTGATGAAGCTGAGATTAGAGCTACTATTTTCTCTATGGATCCTAATAAAGCTCCAGGCCCCGATGGTATGTCTACCCTTTTCTTTCAAACTTATTGGCATATCATTAAAGATGACATTGTTGTTGCAATTCATAGTTTCTTCCACTCTGGCTTTTTGCTTAAGTCTATAAACGAAACTGTCATTAGTCTAATTCCTAAAGTTCAATCTCCTAGTAACCTGACCCAATATAGACCTATAGCTTTATGTAATGTTTTGTATAAAATTTTGTCCAAACTTCTGGCAAAAATAGGCTCAAACCCTTACTTAGCCACTGCATTAGTGAAAACCAGTCTGCTTTCATAGCTGGTAGACAAATTTTTGATAACATTATCATTGCTCATGAGTGCATGCATTTCTTGAAAAATAAAAGGACTGGCAAAGATAGGTTTTTTAGCTTTAAAACTTGACATGGCTAAAGCCTATGACAGGGTTGAATGACCTTTTTTGAGAGCTATTTTGAGCAAATTTGGTTTTTGTGAAAAGTGGATTATTTGGATTCTTGCTTGTGTTTCAAAGATTTCTTATTCCTTTAATGTAAATGGTGACAAAGTAGGATACATTAAGCCGACTAGAGGCATTAGGCAGGGAGATCCTCTATCCCCCCTATCTTTTCATTTTTTGTTCAGAATCTTTTTCTAATCTTCTTAATCAAGCGTGCAGCAAAAATGAGCTAGCAAGGATGAGGATATGTAAGGATGCCCCAGCTATCTCTCACTTGTTCTATGTAGATAACGCCATTATTTTCTGTAAGGCCTCTTTCAGCTCATGGACAAGAAGCTTTTAAGGTGGCGGAGATTTTGAGAGCTTATGAAACAACAACTGGACAGCTAGTGAATATGGACAAATGTGCTATATTCTTTAGCAAGAACACAAAAACTGACCTACAGATAGATGTCTGCACTATTCTGGGGAGAGTGAAGAAGGTATCTCAGGGAAAATACTTCGGCCAGAATCAGATTTTTGGGGCAATCAAGAGTAGAGTGGCGAGGAAGATACAAGGGTGGAAATGTAAATATCTTAGTCTGGCTAGAAAAGAAGTACTGCTAAAAGCTGTAGCATTGGCTATGCCAGTGTACACCATGTCTTGCTTTGAACCCTCAAATAGACATTGTAAAGAGATAAATAGTATCATGGCCAAGTACTGGTGGGAATCCAACGACAATGAAAAAAAAGATGCACTGGATCAAGTGGAACAAGTTATCAGAAGAGAAATGCAGAGGTGGGATGGGATTTAGAGACATAAAACTGTTCAATGAGGCCCTTTTGTTGAAGGACTATCTGGAGATTCCTTACTTAGCCAAATTTTCTAGTGTCCAAGATTCTAAAAGCAAAATATTTCAATAAGGAGTCCATACTGTCTACTCCAGTCCCTAGAAGTGCATCTTGGTTTTGGCAGGGAGTGGCTAGTGTTAGAGGTAAGTTCTTATCTAATTTAAGAAAAAGAGTTGGAGATGGAAAAACAGTTAGTATCTGGAACTGATGTTTTCCAAACCTTATTTTGATGATGACATAAACACTTAACTATGTAAAACAAGCTTTTGCAGGAACAGATCTTTCGGACGCACAGGACAGTCCGAACCAGGACAAAACTTCTCGGACGCAGTGCATCGTCCGAACAAAGTGACAGAAAGAATGGGATCCTACTGCCTTTCTTTCGGACGCTCAGGACCGTCCGAAACCTCTGTCGGACGAAGGACCGGACGCATGCTCGGACGTCCGAACGTAGTCTCTCAACAACACTGAAAGAAGATCGGACGCTTCCTCGGACGCATTCAATCCCTCTCCGTCAGTATTCCGGACGTCCGAAACCCCAACGGCTATTTTTTGTGTATTTATTACTTAGCCGTTAGGAAGTGGTTGAAACCACTATTTATTGCTCTTATAAATAGGGGCTTTAACAACCTGAATAAATCATCTAATACATTGAATACAAGCCTAAGACAAGAGTAATTTGAGTGCAAATTGACTATAGTGGTTTGTTGTATTAGTGTGAAGTTGTGAGTGCAATTCAACTTTGAGTGGAGTGATAATCTTGTATGAAAGTGTGGTTGTAAGTAAGAATCTTGGCTCAACTAAAAGAGTTTTAGTGTGAGCAAGAACTTACCAACTTTGTAAAGATTATTGGCTCACCAAGTGTGTGAAACATTCAAGAAAATTGTCACTTCACTTTGCTAGCTTGAATAATGTTTATTCAAAGTTTCTAATCTATTATACACATCTAGTTAATGTATAAGATCTGCATTTGAATTTGAAAAGGTTACTATTTTCTGAAAGCATAATTTTTAGAAACCTAACGTTCTTTCACCCCTCTCTTAGGTTGCTTTGGGACCAACAGGAACGATAACTGGCTACCTGAGACTGAGGTTGGGAAGATTAAATCCAGAAAGCCGGATAACTGTACATTACAAATGGTTGACTAACTCATTCTTGACTTCAAATGGGATAAAGAACTCCTCAATACTATCTTCTGCCCCTCTGTTATTGTTAATATTTTGAAAATTCCCATTTCTTGGACCAGGAAACAAGATAGATAGTACTGGAATCAATTTGCTAGCGGAAACTACACCGTGGAATCTGGTTACAAATGCTTGAAAAGTATCGAGGAAAACCATAACACCACCAAGACAACTTCTGGAGAAACAAGCAGGAACTCTTCTCAGAAGGAGCTGTGGAACTTCACTTGGAATTCAGAAATAAAGCATAAAATCAAACACTTTTTGTGGAAATGCCTCAACATAATTCTCCCTACTAAGGAAAGGATTTTCAAAAGAATTGAGCAGGACTCACTTGGCCGTAACAGATGTAGGGCCGCCATCAGGAGGAAACTATAGAGTATATTTTATTTTTCTGTGACCATGCCGGAGAAGTTTGGAAAATTACACCTTTACAATGGGATGGTTTGCGAGATGTAAGGGGGAATTTTTGGAAATGGTGGGAGTTGGTGAAACAAGCTTCAGATGAGAGAGAGGATAAGAAAAGGGTAACCTTGACAGCTAATATACTATGGCAAATATGGAAGCAGAGAAATAAAGAAGTCTTTTGCTAAGAAAGCTGTTTCTTTTATGATACAATGGATAAAGCAACAGAGGCATGGAGTGATTTCCAAGCAGCCCAAGGTGGTACTCAAGAAGGTAGCTCTACAAAAACATCATCACTCAATCAGACATTTGACAGAAGAATATTGAACCAAGAGAAGTATAACATTTGCACTGCAATCTCTGAAAATGCTATGACCAACAAGGTAGGAATAGGCATGATTTGTAAGGATGATGAAAGAAAATTGAGAAGAGTTTGGGTCGTATGTCAAGATAGATCCTTGAGGTAACAAAGCAATAGAAGCAGAGGGCATCAGATCAGCAATGATCAAAGCCAGAGATGCAGCATGGAACCATGTGCAGATTCTCTCCTCTAATAATGCAGTCATGGACAAACTGGCTTCAAGGAATTGTGAGGATACGAATTTAGCAAATATTCTGGAGGATAATATTAAATTGAGTGATTTAATTTCTAAGTGCTATTTTACCTGGATTCCTAGGAATTGTAATACCTCAACTAATAATTTAGCTACTTTTGCTTCCAAAGTAACTGCTATGGTAGTCAGGTAGCTTTCCCGGGTGGCTCATTGAGACCGCTCAAATATAATTGGAGTAGTTACTCCTCCTTGTATCTTTTGTTCATTGTCATATCTAATACAATATCTCTTGCCGTTTGAAAAAAAAAAAGTATAAGTGTGTGTAAGAGTGCGTGCATATAAGTGTGTGCACGTATAAGTGTATCTATGTAAATGTATAAGTGTGTGTGCGTGTCAGTGTATATGTAAATGTGTGAGTGGAGTGTGTATGTAAATGTGTAAGTGTGCATGTAAATGTGAATATGAAAATGTGTGAAAGTGTGTGTGAATATGTGTGTAAGTATGTGTAAATATGTGTGTAAAAATATGTATAAGTATGTAAATATGGGTCAAAATAAATTGTAAGTGCGTGTGAATTATCACTTTGTAATAATTTTGTTGTAATTAAATGGATTTATGTAAATTAAATGGTTTATTCATTAAAATTCATATAATAAATGATTGTAAATGGATAAATTATTTATATCCATTAAATATTTTAGGATCAACCATATCCATTTAGGCGTGAATGACTTTGGATAATAAATAGATTTAGATCCAATTGTCACCTATAAACAAAAGCATACCCCTTCCTTACCATAATAGAAGTTTAGTACTAATTATCCAGTGTTAATCCAATGTTAATTTATAACACTAATGCTAATTATCAGTGTTAATTCAATGACACTAATAATTTTAAATGACTGTCAAAACATCCAAAAAAATCATATATGAGCAGCTAAAATTTTAATACACATTAGTTCTTTATTGATAACGCCAATAAACACTGAAAATTTTGATATCACCTGTCACCTTTTTTTTATATAGAGACTATGGAAAATATCATTGCTTTGCTACTGGCTCAAAATACGAGAAATTCTTATATGAATCGAATCCGTGGTACTCTTGGTCAATATTAAAACATATCACCTACCTAAGTGATGTGATATAATAGGTGCAGGGTTTTAGCATAAACCACGATATTCATGACACTATGTCATGAACAAAATCTATATAAGAATTTTCCCTCAAAATACCATATACCGTAATTAGTCCGCAGCCAAGAACTTTCACCTACTTAGGTGATGTGAAATAATAAGTTATTTGTTTTAACATGAACGAAAAGGTTCATGACACTTTATCACGAATAGGATTTATGTTAGAATTTCTCCTCAAAATACCATACACCGTCATTAGTCCGCAGCCAAGAACTTTTCTATTGGCATTTTAATGGAGACCTTCTGTTGTTACCGTTAATTGTTTTATTTTTGACAATATTTCTTTTCAAGTAGGAAAGCTACGGTGCCAGCTAGAGAAAATACAAAAGAAAAGAAATACGTATTACATGAACATTCATCCGTGGCTGAGCATGAATAATAGGGCAAGTAGCGTCAGATTTGCATAAACAAATTATAGTAGTGAGTGAAGCAACCATTCTCAATCGACATCGATGGAGAGGCAGTCTTCCTAGTTATATTACAAACCATAGGTTGATACATAAGGAGAATACTCAAGTCCAGCTCAAAATATGAGAGAGAGAGTGAGTGAGAGAGAGAGAGATGAGAGGACGAATGACGACCTGAGTCCTAACCATGGTGGTTGTGATGGGGAAGAACCCAAAGGGACACAAAAACCTCCCTATGGGTAACTTCCTGATGCATTTGAACTCCTGCACTGTTCCATTCAATACTGGAGTTCTTCAACGGTTGATGAGAATGTAAAATCTACCTACGTAGAGTAAAAAAGAAAAGAGAGACTGATCTAATACTTTATCCCTCCTATGCAGAGCTTAATAGAAGAAAAGAGGCTAAAACTCCCAAAAGTTTAGCCACTATGAGTTTACAAATGGAAAAACAGCAAGATCTACAAACAACTACTTGCCCTTACCCTAAGGACAGCATGGTCGTCTGCTATCTCAGACACTGATTTTGTGAATGTTGAGGGGGAGAAAAAAAAACTTTTAGCAATGGTTTAAATGAAAAAGAAAAAACTTTGAGAATAAACATGACTAGTCACAGTTCTAAAAGTTCAAGACTAGTTAAGAGAAACAAAAAGTCAGGGGCATACCATCATCCCCCATGATTTCCCTAATGAGGCTAGAGCTACCACTATAAAAGTCTACATTAATGGCAAAGACTAACAAAGGTGGAAGCGTCAGCTACAAGCCCCTAAGCCATTACAAGATTAACATAACTACTTGTTCAATTTACAAAATAAGAAATTACTACATATTATGGGGTCTAATCTTTGAAGAGCCTTTTGGGGCTAATTTCAAAATAGCTTTTACTTGGCCTTTCCGTAGCCAAGTTGTATCGAACATATTACAACGACCAACACCAACAACTGAGCTCTTCAAATGGCTCAAATTTGTTCGGTGATGATGATAATGAGAATGCACATGCATGCATGCAATGCAATTGCTTTCTTTCTTTGGTAGGAACCTTTCCTGCCAAGAGAAGCAAAGGGATGGAGACATCGAAACATTTTCTGATCTCCAAATTTTGATGAGGTGGCCCCTATGGGGGGCTTCTCAAAATGCATTTGGAAAACCCAAACTCATCCACTTCTTGGGAATACAAATGGGATCTTCCATATGAGAAAGAAGAGGAAGAGAGAGCAAGAGGATGGAGAACCATGGTTAGGCCAAAGGTGGCTTCTGATGGAGTATAAAGCAGGAGTAGCTTGGAATTCATCTTTGCTGACCATTGAACTGAATGAATCTGTTTAACGATGAGGAATTGTTGCATGATGTAGAGCCATGGTCACGCCTGCGGCACAGCAAAACAAACTGTCAAGGATATTAGTATCGCTTTTTTCCACAAAATTCTGATCACATTTAAGAAGATAATAATATGTATAATCAAGGTATATTTTCATGCTAAAATCCAACTCGTATATATAAATAAATAAATATATATATATATCAGGAAATGCAAGACATCTCTGCTGTCTCCTATCCTCGTCCAGTGGTTTTTGCGAACATTAGTGAGCGTGTAAAAACTTTATAGCATGGTGAAAAGCTACAGTGCATCCTGTATTATCTTTCACCTTTTTTCTTTTTGAAAATGGTTGCATTTAGAAACCAAATAAACAATTAAAATCGACGAATATTAAGTCAGTTCTTTCATGTTCAAATAAAAAAATGAGTCCATAAATTCAAATTTAAGTTAGGAACAATTAGTGGGTGCAGAAAGCAATAACAAATGAAGAGGCTGAAGACAATGTTGACGCAGCGTCCGAAAATAATTTGGTACTTTACTTCATTGTACTGGTTAAAGAAATAGGATATGCTCCTTTATTAGATGTTTTTCTATTAAAATAGACGGAATAGTGGTTGTCACAGTGATCATATATAATTCCATTCCATGCCCACTTCCAACCGTAAGAAATCCAAAATTCAACAAACCCACCCTACCAAACGTTAAAAATTCAATAAATTAAAAGTAGCTAGGATGCTTGTTCTCATCTGATGTACAATTACTCCCGTGGACCTTATTTGATTTGTCAATAATTTTTTGTTAGGAGGCCTACTCTCTGGCCCCACAGACCATGGCCAAAGTCATTGTACACAATACACTGGTGCATTTCATTTACCAATACGATTTTCCAACAAACCCAACAACAAAACAAAATTAAATAAAAGTAGCTGATCTTTATTCTCTCATTTAATATTAATATTATGAATCTCTCAATTTATTTCTGCATATAAATTCACATAAGCATGAAAATATGAATTTCAATCGGTCCTAAGCTATCTCTGCACTACATCTGCCACTTCTGTCAATGCCAAAAATTTTGATACAAATCAAGACTAATTTGGGCATAACCCTATTTCTGAAGGAAAGCTATTATTTTAAACTAAAATAAAATGTTAGTACAAGGAATAATTAACTAATCTAAACAGCAGGTGGAATAGTGAGTTAAAAAGCCAAAGGGAGCACAAGAAAGTGTAATGTAACAAACCTGATTGCAGTGCTGGGGTGGTGGGCGCAAGCGAGATAGGGGTACCAGCTGCAGCACCATAGTGTTGAGGGTAAGCTCCAGCTGAGTTATAGGCGGCTGAATACTGGAGGAGATGATGAGGGTACTGCATGCCGTAGCTGTGGCTGGAAGTGTAGCTGGTGGTAGCTCCTCCACTGCCCTCCCCAAAATTCAGATAAGGGTAGAAGGCAGCTGCAGCTGCTGCTGCTCCGGTTATCATGGACATTCCCCCAGTCCCAGTTCCAGTTCCATATACTGGATACTGGGCAGCTGTTGTCCCACCATATAGGTACTGTAGTAACCCTGAATCGACAAAATTGTAACACTGTTAAACTAAATCGAGGTTCATTACACCTACAATAATACAAGCAGGATCGGTGGATTTAACCTGTATTCATACTAATAAACAAATTAACTGAGGGAAAGAAGATCTGGTTAGTTATAGAAATTTTTTTGGATATGGTAGCTCTTGTTGAAGATTCATCTTATTTGTTAAAAGCAATATACAATTTGTCAAAAATTAGTTGAACTCAGACAATGGCGAAGACAACGGAGTTACAAAATTCTAGAAGAGTGAGAAACCGTATTCCATCACAAGAGGCAAACTAAAGATCAATGTTGAATGTAGTTGCAAATCTTGGCTTCTTATTGCTCTTTTTGCTTTTCTTAACCTTGCGATCCTTAACTTAGAGTAAGTTATTCGTTGTTTAAGTTTGAAATTCATATTCCCTTAAGATATCATAATAACTGTTCTTCGATTCAGCTACAATATGTTGGAGTAACCATTGAGCAATTAACAAAAAAAAAAAAAAAGAAAAAGAAGAATGGTTTGAGTATAGAAAAGAATAAGTCGCTTCCAAACTGGAAGAGAGATCAGAACAGAACCAGATAAGTTTGTCTTTACCGTTGGGTAAGTGTAATCTGCCGAGTATGGAGAATACCTGAATTAAAACCGGTAAGAAAATAAATAAATAAAAAAAAAAAAAGATAAGAATTGAAAATTGGTTGCATTATAGTACTTCAGAGAAATATGATTATGGCATGTCAAATGTTCAAGACGAAATAATGCATGCATAAAATGTGTGCCCTGTTTCATGTGCTCTTCGCTAAGGATAATAGTAAGGAAGGGGGGGAAATTTGGAGGATGAAGCAGTGGAGCTGTTGGTTATTGCTCAGCTACATGAATGAAAGAGGACAAGATAAATGCAAATGGCTCATATCATTTCATGTCTGGGGAAATATGGAAATGGCCCATTCCACACTCATTTTACTCCGTGCGTGTGTTGCCTGTCAGTATCAATTGTGTTTGTGTGTGTGAGACCATGTAACGATGATTTTTTAGAATCGCAAATACTTAAGTATTTAAATAAATTTAATTTTTGATTTTATTTATAAATTTTGTGATATGAATTAAATTTTATAAAACATGTATATAAGTAAAATTTTATTAAATTAAAGTAGAAATAAAAATTAGATATACATAAATATTTTTCTTTTGACAAAAAATAATATATATATAATTTATTGGTTCCTCCTCTACAACATTTTCCTACACTCTTTGGTGGCATTTTTGTGTGTGTGTGAGAGAGAATGAGAGTGTATGTTTTTGTGTTAGTTTGTAAGTGTGGATAGATGAGAGCATGCGAAGACAGAGAAGAAGAAAGCTAGTTTAATGAAGATGAATGTGAATGAGTTGGCAGACCACGTGCTACTCTCCAATATCCCTCCGTACATAGGCCACAGAGAGAGAGAGTGAGAGAGAGAAAGACCTAAGAAAAACACAAATGATTACATACATACCCGTAGAGATTATAAGGAATTCCTTGTTGGATGGCATAATGAGGGAAGGCTGCAGAAGGGAAAGCTGTTCCAACTCCACCTTGATATCCTCCTCCTCCTCCTCCTGCAGCAGCCTGGAATGTGCTCATTATCCTAAAGTTCCTTCCTGCTCCTGCTTATCAAATTGTTATGTTAATGGAAAATTAATGCCCTTAATAGCAGTGACATGAATATTAGTAATATAGTCCCAAAAGAGGACATGAGAGGCCCAAGGAAAGCAAAGAGAAAAGCAAAAGTGATTGTTGCACAGTAGAATGAGCTGTCGTGACCCATCATTGCTCCATTTTTTTTTTTAAAAAAAATTCCTTCTTTTCTTTTTACATGTATTTAAATTACTATGTAATACTACTAGTGGGCTATGTCTGTGGTCGCCAATGCCAAACAACTCATATATTCATTCTGATTAGGTGGACTCAAACCCCCCATTCATCCAAACATAATATCAAGAATAGAACTTTTACGTGATGGAGAAGAATATTCATGCTGCATCAACATGTGAAGGCTGGATAAGAGTAGTTGCTTCAATAAAATTCTGACAACTTCCAAAATGTTTAAATTTGTGCTATCAGTTGAGACTTAATTGTTTGACATTAACTATTACTCATCAAGTAAAATCCCACTTTAACCCTAAACACTCGTGTCACGAACTCCAAAACAAGGAGAGACAAATTAAGATTAATGCCATAACATAACATTCTACCTTGTTTAGGAGTGGAGGGTTTAGATCTTTGAACTCCTAACGAAGCAAGATTGCAGTTGGCCCTCCTTCCGTCAATCACAGGAGCAGCATCAACACAGGCTCTCATGGCTGCGTCTGGCTCGCGAAAAGTTACCTGATATGGAAAGAATTCTTGATCTCCTGAGTTTTGAACATTTTTAAACAACGAAAAAGCAGGAAAAAAATATAAAACTTGCTAGATTTGTTACTATGATGTCCGTCTGGTTGATAGATAACTTAATATGCATGTAAATGAGGATTCCCGAAATAGGAAAAAAAAAAAAAACAAGAAGAGGAAAGATGCATACAAATCCATAGCCCTTGGATCTTCCTGTAGTCTTATCAGTGATGACCACAGCCTCCAAAATCTCACCAAACTGTTCAAAGTATTTCTTCATGGTCTCCTTCTGAGTCTCCCAAGCCAAACCACCAACGAATACTTTTGTGTAAGTGGTGTCTCCAAACTGCCCTGACAAGTTAGCTGGTGGAGTCATCTTCTTGATCAAGTTTCTTTCGACTTCGATCTGTAGATCAATGACCAAAGATGATGAGGACAACAACTAACTTAATAAGTTAGTAAATGTAAAAAGAAGGCCAAGAAGAGAGATCTATTTACTGGGATCAAGTGAAGAAAAAGAGTCCCTTTGAGAATTTAGAGAGATTTTGGTGAAGATGAGAAAAAAAGAGAAAGAGAAGAGATGGTGGGATGTGGTAGGGGGTAATGGTGGTGTTGATGAAGGTAAGAGACAATTAGGTCGGAGATCCAGGGGAGGGAGGGAAGGAAAAAGATTGGAGAGAGAGAAATGGGAGGGAAGAGAAAGCAAAAAGATACAGAGCCAAAAAAAAAAGAAAAGAAAAGAAAAAGTTAATTGTATTTTATATCCCTAAACAATTTATTTTTGTATTTTATATCTTAAAATATCAATTTTAGCTATCAATAGCGTTCAATTTTTAAATTTTTGCACATTACATCTATTAGGCAGTAGTGAATAGAAAATTATTCATGAGTAATTGGTCTAACAGTCTCTAAACCTATGAGTTTTATTAACTAGAATTTGAATCCGAATTTGAATCCAAATTTGAATCCGAATTTGTTTTAAAAAATCTAAGAGTATTATATTGGTGCATCGTGTGTAATTGGAAAAAGGGATATTTTTAAAAGTTGGGTGAATTAATGGGGGTACATGAGTTATTTTACCGTCTATCTTTGAGTAATTTGTGCAACATGCGAAAATTTAAAAGTTAGAGGTGATTGTTGTCAAAATTAATACTTTAAGGTAACACAAACTACAAAAATAAGATAGTTTAAGGGTGTAAATTACAATTAATCCAAAAAAAACTCTCATAGCAGCCCCCACTTCTTCTTTTACACTTTACTAACCAAAAGCCTTACGCGCTTAACATGCTACTCACCTACTGTCAATCTCTCGCTCACCCAGTGGCCTGGATATATTTCAGTAACCCTAATCTATTCGAATAATATTGTTAATAGTACTATTATTTATCAGTGTATTTATATAAATTTATAAATTTATTGATGAATCAGTAAATCTGAAAAAAAAAGAAATCATATCTATTCAAATATTTAAAATTAAGAAATCGGTAATTTAATATGATTTTGTCATTTAAAGTGAAGGTTATAATTTTATTAATTATTTTCCCTTATTTATATTTTGTACATAACCAAACAACATTTCAATAAAATTTCAATGTTTACTTTCTAAGTGGGTGAAGTAGATATTTTTAAAGGGTGAATTTTAATATTTGTGCGAAAGAAATATATATATTTTTAGCTAATAGAATTGACAATTTAAAATCAATCATAAATGATAATGAAGGGCAGAGAATAATTTCTCCTTAATTTCATATAGTATACTAGATAAAAAGGTTATGAGTCGTGATTTTGAATTTGGTTCCTTAAAAATAGTTATTCATCTACTGTACAAGTGAAAAAATTTAAATTCTATCGGTACAAAAAATTGGATTTTGGTATTTACAAAAAAAAATTAATTAGATTTTCGAATTCTTCAAAAAATTCGTGTTGCACTTCACTACCAACTACACCTTTAGAAATATGAGAATACTCGGAAGAATATGATTAAAGTATACTACATTAAATTACATTTATGATTGTTGTTTGCAAAATAATGTTATGTAATAGCGTGAGCAAATACTTGCTTAGTAAATAGTTGAGGTATTCTCTCACCTTTGAGTATATTACCTAAATATAATTTTACAAATCTTATTTCATACACGTTAGAACACACATATACATATATATGTATAATTTTATAAATTGAACTATAATCACAAGTATCAAACAATTACATATGTGTAAGTAGTGAATAAATGTGAATATTTCATATTAGTAATATAGAGCAAAACCAATTACACATATATCTTACAAATTTATAATACGTATTTTTTAAAATTTAATCCGCGATATGAATATTCAGTTCTAAATATTAAGAAAAAAAAGTACTATCAATGTACATTTAAAGTTTTTCTAAGTTAGAAGAGACAAAACATACCTGGTCACGAATCTGAATGTATACCTTTAGCACCCTTTTCTTTGTTTTGAAAGGTAAAAGGTGTGAAATTAGTAAGGAAATTGGGAATTAGGCCCTTTCAATCTTAGTACTAAAATTGTCATTAATAAAGAAGGTAAATGTTTGGAGGAAAAAGAATAGTGAATCGGTGTATATACGCGCTAGTTGCAGAATGGGGGAGTTGGTAAGAAGGTAGAGTATTATTATGTCCCTCCTCGTGGCCTCATGGCTGGCTGTGGCTGTTGGCATTGCTTTGTTCAAAAATGACAGATTGGACAATAGTATCCGATAAACAATAGGGCTGTGAGTTTGCGGTATTTACAGGCTACAACTAGTCTAGGAAAAGAAGTGAAAGGATGCAAGATGCGATGGCAGAAACGGAACGGGGTTAGTCATGATGATGTGTTTGAAAACGTAGTACGGTGGTCAACTATTGAAAGGGCAATGATATTACCATAGCAAATATCTTATGGCCACAACATATTTTTATTAAATAACATAATTACCCTTGCAATAATTCTCCTTTATTTTTGTGAACCAACAAACCTTCTCCTCCTCCACAAATCTTGCCCACCCTTCCGCTCTCTGCGCAACTCTGTCCATCAAGCCAGGCCAGCACCGCCACTTACCTGATTAAGCCAACCTCTCGTTTAACCGCTTCTCTTCCAATCAAAAATCCCACATTCGATTTTCTAGTCTCACCCTCATTCTTTCTCTTCTAACTCGAGGTGCCGTGCAGGAGCCCAGTAGACAGGATTTCAGGGGGTGGAAATGATTCCTTTAAGCCATTCAAGCATTTGTACCATTCATAACAAAACAACAAAAAATATATATATGATTCAAAAAATTAGTCCAATATTTCCAATGAAACTTTCCAGTTTTAGATGCACTGAAAAATGTAATTTAATTTTAACCCAAAGCAATTCAGTTTACTGAGCTTTCTTGTTCTTTCCGGAAGAAAACAGAAGCTAGAATTGGGCCTGCAGCGAGAACAATAATATGAGGGGGGAGAGAGAAGCTTCTGCGGTGAGGTGCAGATCAAGTGTCTCAAGTGTGTTTTCTATGACAGGGTAGTTGTGTCATTTGAAAAAAATATAATGTGGCAATATCATTGCCCTATTGAAAACGCATCCTCTTTTAGAAGAATTAAGATGGCTAAAATAGTAGCAACTAGCAACTAACTTATACTCCTACGCAGTCGTGCGACTGTGGGAGTCTTATTTTTTTGAGCTGAGGTTAGAGAGCAGAATTAGGGTCGGCTTTTTTAAATATTATGACGGTTTTTAAAATTTATCGCGTAAATATAATTATTTGGTGAGGATGTTTTCCAATTATGACTGTCGCACTTTGAAAGTGAATAATCCAATTGATTATGCACTTTTAAAGTGAGTAATCGAATTGATTACGCACTTTTAAAGTGCGTAATCAACTTTGGTCACAATTTTTTTATTTTTAATAAGGTAATTACTAATTTTTTTAAAAAAATTTGGGATTTCTCACTTTGAAAGTGCGAAATGCCAATTTTTTTTAAAAAAAATTGATTTCGAAATCAATAGATTTCTCACTTTGTTTTAAATTGTTTTTTTTTTTTTGCATTTTTGGTTTAAGCAGAAAAAAATGAATATTAAGCAAAAAGTTAATGTGTGTGTATATATATATATATGTATGTATCTATGTCAATTGGATTCCGCACTTTGCTTTATTTTTTTTAAAAAAATTGCAAAATGGTCATCACCTTATGTATTTTATTAATTTTCGATAGTTTAGAATAATTAGAAAAAAATAAAATCATATAATAACACATTGATATCTTGAATTTTAGGGAGTGAAAATATAAGAAAATGTTGAATTCATATTATATCCAACATCGCATTTTGCACAGAATATGCCAAATATTAAAAGTATAAAATACTAAGAGACATCGAAAAAATCTCAAATTTTAATAAAAATTTTAATTTCATACAATACCTTTACAAAAAAAAAATTCATAGAAAACAAGTTCATTTAGAAAAATTGTTCTACTACTGCAATTAAACATTCAAATTTCGAAATAATATAAAATAAAATAAATTTTTTTTAAAAAAATTGACCAAGAAATACATTGATATTGATTCCATTGAAATATTATATAGTTTATTTTTTCTTATTTTTAAATAATTATCACATCACTATGAAAATTTAAATATATAAAAATCAAAATATAGTACCAAGGGTATATTAGTCATTTAACTAGATTATCTTAATAATTGTAATATTAGTAATAGATAAATAGTGTCATTTGGGAGCAAACTGTGTATTTAAATTATAGTTTAGGGGGCAAAGTGTAATTATCCATGTAGTTCAGGGAGGCAAAGTGTTATAGTTCCCAATTTTATTTTATTTTAATATGGGGATATCGCACTTTGAAAGTGCGAAATCCCAATTTTTTTTAAATTTTTTTTTTTGGTGATTTTGCACTTTTAAAAATAAAAAAATTTGGGACCAAAGTTGATTACGCACTTTCAAAGTGCGTAATCAATTCAATTATGCACTTTCAAAGTGCGATAGTCATAGTTCAAGAATACCACACCAAATAGTCATATTTGCGCAATGAATTTTAAAAACCATCATATTCTAAGAAATTGGCCTCTAAACTACCAAGCCTTAACATGCATGGCATCTGAGAAATTCGGATGCGATCTACGATAGGTGAGATAGATTTTTTAGTTCACATTTATTCACATCACCCTAAATAGGTTTATTTTAATGAGTTAGAGTGGTATGGATAATGTAAAGTAAAGAGTCTATCTCATCTACCGTAAATGAAATCCTTATTTATATAAAAATTTCCTCATTACATACTACCAGAAATTTGAAAATGGCTGTTATCTGCACCTTCACCACTATTTTTAAATTGGCTAAATTATAACGAACTTCTGATCTATTAATGTCAATATTATACTTTATAATTTACAAACTTATTATAGCTTCTTTATGGTTTGGGTTAAAAGTGAAATCGTTAAATATTTTATTAAGTGATAGTTAGAATGTTATTTTTTATTTTTATTTAAAGAGTTATTTTAGTCATTTTAACTTTAGACAAGGTGGTTACACATTTTAACATAAAATACAATTTATCTATTTTCACGAGGAAGGTTTCCAGGCAATGGAGACGTACTAGGGTTTTTTTTTAATCCATTAAATTTTTAACTTTTCATTCATTTTCTAAACAAAAAAAAAAAAAAGAAAAAAAAAACCCAAATTGCAAATAATAGATTATTGGTTTACAAATTAGAGAAAAAAAAAATCTAAAAATCGACTAAACTACGAGCGAGTTACTGATATATAATGTATCATTTTAAATTTGGATCGACAGATAAATCTTTTCATCCATTCAACGCACGTCCGATAACCCAAAGATTGAGAGGGAAAGTACTGATATATAATATCATTTGTAATGGCAAATAATAACTTAAAGAATTTTGACTCAATGGTTAGGTCAAAAAGTTATTAAATTAATCTAGAGGTGTTAAAATTAGTATCAAAGTGAAACCTATGTATTATCGGCATGGTGAGATTAGACCAATAGACTTGTCTAGAACTACAAAGAGAGTGCAGGAGTTAAATGTTGGGCAGAGTCTTTTGCTACATCGATTTAAGAGTGAAAATAACTCTTAGAATTTGTAAGAGCCACTTATAGAGTTTTCCTAAACAACAAGTGTGTCGGTGCCTTGCAAGGATACAAGACTTTAAGGGGTGAATTTGATACTTCCATCCAACATCAAAAGATTTAAACAAAAAGTATTACTTTTTAACGTCTTGGATAATGACTCTATTAACTTATATTAAATACTTGGTGGTCTAATAATTTAAAATCAAAAGTTATCGAACTAATTCGTTGGTTTGCCTTTGTTATCACCAAAGAAAGTCTTGTATCTGACATTCACGTCACACTCTTAAAGCATTTGCTATTTTTCGGAAATTCCTAGTTACCAATATATTTTAAAGTTTTTTTTTTCTATATTATTTTATTAAACTTTTAAAGGTGCATCAGGTATTCTTTTGAGAAATAATGAAAATGCCACGGAATGGAGGTGTGCATCAGTGCATGTCATGTTAACCGAAGCAAATTAAGGAGTGATCAAAATGCAGAGTAATAATTTAATGGCTGAATTAATACCAAAAAAAAAAATATATCGGACAAAGTGAAATTTTGAAATAATTTGGTGATCACTGATTCAGTATACCTATTAATTGTCAAATACGCGAGATTGTGTTTAGATGAGCGGATTTGAATTGAATGAAATATTTGAAATAAATGGATTTGCATTGAGTGGATTTGAATTGAGTGGATTTGAAATAATATAAAATTTGTGTGAATTCTAAATTCACTTACTTAACCATTAAAATTACATTCTCACATATTAGTAGATTTCAAATCCACAATTAAATTAATTAACTTTTTTAGATAACATATTATAGGTTAGGATTTCAAATCAAATCTACCCAAATTTCTCCATCCAAACACAATGAATAATTAATTAAGATTGTGTATAGATGACTAGATCTGAATTGGTGTAAGTATTTGAAATGAATGGATTTGAATTCGGTGAATTTTAAAAGATATGAAATTTAGGTAAATTTCAAATTTACTAATTTAACTATTAAAATTACACTCCTACTTGTTGGTATATTTTAAATTCACAACTAAATTAATTAACTTGTTTGAATAACTTATTATAAATTAGAATTTCAAATCAAATCTATCCAAATTTTTCTATCCAAATACAATGAAAGTGTTTAAGTGATTGTGTAAAATTTTACGTGATTTGCCTCTAGGAAAAAAAAAATATTAAACATTAATAAGAAGAAAATTCGATAAAGATTCATATACTGGGCTGGCCGTTGATATAATTGCTCTGGCATCAGTGTGCTATTTAGAGCACCCATCAACAATTTGTATCTTGTACTTCTTTTGGGTTTTTTGGGTGCCGCATCGTGGTCTCCACTTTCTATGTTGGGTTGCCCCTCAATACGTTAAGATGCCGCAAGCGAGGGTTCGTTCACTTTTAAGACAAAGAGGAGCCCAGTAGCTCTTAGAAATAAAAGGGCAATGATATTGCCACAGCATTTTCCTTAATGTCACAGCAAATTCTCCTTTAAATGACAAAATTATCCCTTTTAAATAAACTTCATTTCCCACCAATTTACTCTTAAAAGGTTTTCTTCTTTCAACAACGAACCGCCGCGCCATCTCTTTCACTGAATCACTCCCTAACCACCACCATGGATAACACTTCTCCTTCTGGACAAAAAGAATATTTCTCTCTCCGTCTCTTCATCGCCAGAAAACTCAGCTAGCAGTGACCTCCATTCCCTTACTCTATCTAGGTTCACCAGTCATCGCACACAACACGCACCCGGGAGACCCAGACCATCACTGTGAACTCACACAAGCAAATATAGTTAATATAGTTACAGATCTTAATGCTCCACAGCATACTGAATATTTTTTTTCCTCCAAATTTAGCAACGTGAATATTCCAGATCTAGAAGAATCACAAACATTTTGCTCGTAATTTTTCTTCCATTTCCTATGACTATTCTAATGAAACATAAACTTCACAATCAATCTTCAATTAAAAAAAAAAAGCAGAGAGTTTTTCAGGCAAAAGGAGGATTAAAGAGAGCTATACGTTTGATGAGAGAGGGGGAGCAGCCAATGAGTAAATACTCGGATAGTTGGCTGATGAACAGAAGAAGTGTTGGATGTGCGGTAATTTAGGTTGACTTGAAGAGGGTAATTTTGGTTTTTGGTGAAAATTTGCTGTGGCATTAAGATAAATGCTGTGGAAATACCATTGGTCGAAATAAAATGGCTTCAAATGTTTACCAAAGCGGCCAAACAACATGATGAAGCATGAGTAAGTTATTTGTGCTCTAAGAAACTTCATTAATGGTAAAATTATAATTAGTCTCAAGAATAAGGAGTTTAACTCTTACATCATTGCCTATAATAGGGGTTTAATCCCCAAGACATATAACTAATTCTATTCTAACCAATCATTAGCAATTAATAAAATTTGGACACATTTACTACACTTTTTCTCTCTATAATTTTACATTCAATACCTTCGAACACATTACTGTTCATCAATTGACGCTGTCTGTGGGAATCGAACCAAAAGTCGAACACCATTTTTCTGTTTGTACTTCGGTTCACAAAATATTACAAAAATTTTTGTTCGATTCTGAACATTAATTTCATCGGGTATGAGAAACAAACGAAGGGCAAATAGTTGAGATGAACATCTCATTCTCAAGCATTTGAGGGTAAGTACAGAATTTCACAAACTAGAGACGTCTCAGGCCGGTGAAACTGTTTAGCACAGTAACAAATGCTACAGTTTCTTCAAGAAAACTTTGCAGCTATACAACGGTTTGTGGAATTAAATAAACAACTTATAAAATCTATTCTTGTCAAGTCTGTAGAAAATTTAAGAGTTGAAACTCGAGACGAGAATATTGCTAGTAGTATTCGTCGTCCAAGTTATCCAGAACTTCAAGTTACACGAACTGTTAGTAGACAAAGGTCCCGATCAGTACATATCGACTATATCCCAAGGTGAATGTCAATAGATGAGAGGGCACTCCTAAGCCTTTGCCTCAAACACCTAGTGTGGATATAATAACAAAAGTCGAACTTTGGCTTCAACAACTTTTTTCTGGGAATAAAATGTGTCAACAAATACTGTCTGATGTTCATCGTGATCCTTTCATGGTGATGATTAGGTTGGAATATATTCTATCTAATTTCAAACAACTAGATCTTGATCAATATAAATGTACTACAGGCCCTACCGACCATGTGGCTCATGTTTCTGTTGTAGTTGTGCTAAGATGTATGGTTATTCTGATTCGATTAAATGTAAGCTGTTCGCAACCATATTACAAGGGTTGGCACAGATGGGGTTTAAAGAATTCTAAAGGAATTAGTGTCTTCTTATAACGATATGGCAGAGAAATTTATAAGACATTTTATGAGTAGGCATGTTGTCCAAAAAGAAGCTACATACTTGATGAATATTATAAAGAAAAATGAGGAAACTTTGCCTCAGTACATCGGATGCTTTAATGATGAGGCCGTGCAAGTTTGTGATATAGATGTGAAGCTAATAATTACTTCATTTTGCAATCAATTAAAGCCTAGTTTGTTCAATCATGAACTACATTCTAAAGTACTTAAGACCTTCGCAGAATTGATGAAAAAAGCTCAAAGTCATATGAGGGGCGAAGAGTCCAACAGAGCCAAAAGGGAACTCATGGACTATAAATCAAAGGGAAAATGGCTGATGGATGAGAAGGCCTAAGGATCAGACAAAAAATTTGATAAAAAGAAAAAGGGAAAAGATTTTGAGCAAAGGAGCTTTGAACGAAATAATGCTAATAGAGGGGAATCCTCGGATAAACCGTTCAAAAGTTTAGGGCTCTTAGGAGGTCAAGTCGTTTATCTAAGGTCAAATAATTACAGGACCAAAACTCGTATTTTGCCCGATGAAGATTTTACCCCAATAAATGCTTCTAGAAGGGATATTATTTTTGAAATCCAAAATACATGAATTTTGGATCATCCATGAGAACCGAACAGCATAAGCAATATAGATCTCACTATTGTGCTCATCATGTTGATCACGGGCATGATACAAGGGATTGCAATGATTTGAAACTTGGAATAGGAAAGGCAATTTGACATGGTATTTTCAAGAATACATTCTTTGTACAACTGACAGTATGAGAAATCGGGATTGCCATCCATCTTGGCCGAATAACAATTGGTATCCATATTGAAGGGTGAACAATGATCGTCAGATAGGACCTCTAGCTAACAATGATGATGTAGTTGAGTAGTAATGAATGTGATAGTATGACATCCGACTAGAGGAGATTCATATCAGACTAGAAAATGATATGCTAGATACCATCCTGAAGTGGAAAATTTCTGAAAAAACTCTATGTTGAATTTATAGATCTCTTTCTTTGACGATGACCCCTTGCCCCGATCATTTTCCTGATGCTGATCTTGTCATAATTCATGCTAAAGTGGGAGATTATAGAGTTCACAAGGTATTTGTTGACAACAGGAGTTCAGTTGATGTGATCTTTTGGCATACATGGAAACGAATGTGAATAAGTAATGATCGCATTTAACCTGTCAGAATTTATTTTGTGCTAGGTAAAATTAAAATCAATTAAGAACTAAAACAAGTAATAAACCTCACTTTTTCACTAATTTCTTCCTAAATTCCTGCAAGTATACGGAAAACGTAGTAGATTGTTGAAGTGGGTATTGTTTCCACGAGGATTGTTGGTTGGCAATTACCAAGATTTAGGAGTCATTGTATAATTACGCAATTCATAAAGAGAGCAAGCACTAATTGTAATAAAAGCCATGAATTGAACAAGCAATTAAATTAAGATTAAAGACTAATTTATCTACCAAAGCGATTAAAGGAAGCAACTAGACATACTATCTAAAGGATTAACCAATCTAATTTAAAGAAGGCAAGTAATTGAAAGCAAGTAATGGACAGCAAGTAAATTACTCTTAAATTAACTTGAATAACTAAAAATAAACTTGAATTGAAAGGCAAATAAATCTAACTTGACTAAGGAAAGTAAATAGAAAGCATGCAAAACAAGTAAACTCCATTTTTTTTCACTACTATTGACCTAATGAAATTAGTAAGTAAAACTAAATTTAAACTAAATATTTTTGGATTTTTAAATTAATAAAAAAAGCCCAATAAAAATCACTAGAAATTAAAGAAAATAATGGAAAATTTTTAGCTAAAGATCACTAAAATTGGAAGAAACCAAAAATTACGAGGAAAGCTTGAAATGAAAATAAAGATTGGGTTTTATAGAAATTAAACTGGAAAGTGAGTAAAAATTATATCTACGTGTAGCTAAAGATAAATTCACTAAAAGTATCTAACAAAATTGAAACTTTAAAGACAAGATCTAAGGGAAATTGAAAGAGAACTAATATTAAACTAAAAAGGTTTGAAGTTTAAACTACACTAACTACACTACTAACTATGTGAAAATCTACTAACTACTCTATTCGAGTGTGCGTATTAATACCTACTAAAAGTCTATACATATTTGGAGTATTACACAAGTTAATATTTAGAATATGGTAGCCAAAATTTATAGTACATTTGCTGGATGCTCCTTGATGTCGCGACATCAAACTAAAATTATATAAGCCAAATTCTGTCTCAACATCGCGACATCGATTTCTATGTCTCGACATCGATCTGTTTTAGCGAAGGTCTTCAATTCTTCTCTAATCTCTTTTTGGCCCTCACACTTTGCTTATTTTGACTTACAGGTTTCAACTATTAACTTGCATAAATATATTAAACCAAATAAGTAACTAAATTGACTAAAATTCAATAAAAATTCATAATATTCACTAAGAATAAAAATGTAACACACAATATAAAAATTAACTAAAATACTTAAATAAACACCAAAATTCAAAAATTAAACTGACTAAATTCTGTGATTTAGATGTAAATAACTCTAGTTTACTAGAATTATTAGAACTCCCTTGGTTGGTTTTGGTGGGAGTTCGGTAATGCCCGAAGGGACTATATTGCTTTCCTTAACTCTTAGAGAGCCACCAAAGAGCTAAACGTAGCTAATTAATTTTGTGATTGTTAAACAATCAAGCTCCTACTACATGATTTTGGGACGACCCTCCCAATATGCTTTTCATCATACTTTCTTCTGTATTTCACTTGGCTTAAAATTTTTCTTACGAGATGGTTCGAAAGAGGTAGTCTGGGAAAATCAACAAGAGGATCGAGACTGCTATCTTATGTGTGAAATCCAGTATTTTAATAGCCTTGTTCTTCTGATTTTAACTGGTTTAAAATGTTTTTCATATTATTTTTAGTCATTAAGTACTTCAACTTATTCGTTTTTCAATTCGGCAAATTTTTCGGTTTACGCGATTTCGGTTCCGGCGGGTAAACGGGTCAAAAGTTGGACTAAGTGTAATTAGTGCATTGTGGTGTGTGAGTGTTGTTTGATGGCTGATTTATAATGTTATTTAGTAGCAAATTAAGAAAAAAATTAGTTTTTGGGTCAAATAGTCAACTTGGAGACTATTTGGTCAAATGGGTACTATTTGGGTCAACTTTGGAATTTGTTTTAAGTCTTCTTCTTGCTTGTTTCTTCCTCATTTTTCTCCAGCAGCTGGCCGAAATTCTTCCTCCATTTTCCCCCAAAAATTTTCTTGGATTTCAAGTTGGAATCACTTGGAAGGTAAGATTTTATGTATTTTAGCATTTATGGCTTATGGGCTTTATGATCCAAGCTTTAATTTCAAGTTTTGTAGGATTCTTTATGGCTGAGAAAACCCTCTTTGCAGCCTTGTAAGTTATGATTTATGTATGTTATGGGTTGTTTTTAGTGTTTTGGAGGTTGGGAAGTGATTGGGGTTGATAAGAGACACAACTTTCCACGGTTAGATTACAAATTTTAAGATTATGTAGTTGCAAGATTGTCTTCCATATGTCTCTTAGAACATCTATGCTATGAATACTTATGTCTCTTATGCTTTTAATGATGTTTTAAGAGTGTTTTAAGGTTAGTTTGGATAGGAATTGAGACTTGAAACCAAGTGGAATTGATTTCCCTTCATTTTGTAAGTAAGCGGAAGTTTGGCGCAACTAGGATAATTTGGATAATTTGTTATGTTTGAAGGGTCTTTAATGATCTTTTGATGGTTTTAAGTGTTTTCTTGGTAGTGGGATGGTTAGGAAGCATGTTTGAATCATGCGTGTGGCTAATAGGTAAAAATTTTAGTTTGGTAGTAAAGAGGAATTCCAACCATAGGTTGTTGCTCTAATGTTGTAATAGAGTTACATCTATTGTAGTGGTTATGGAGTATGGATTGTTGTGGAATGTTATTGATATAGTCCCGGCTATTGCTCCGGTGAATCTTTCCGTTTATTGGATTTTGTTGGTTGGTTGAATATGTTGTTTTGAGTTGGGTTGTAACCAAGGTCCCTTGAATACCTTGGAATTGGATTTTGTTGGCAGGGAGGATAGCCTACTTATAGCCTAGAGAGGGGCGAAGTTTTTCGGTTTTTCTAGAAAACTGAGCTTATTATCTCCTAATCTAGCTGTAATACGAATTTGAGGGGTTAACTAAGTGTTTTGACTGGGGTTTTAGCTTGTCGAAGTTGGTCAGAAATTGTGAAAAGGTCATTTTTGACCAAAGAGCTGTTGGTGTCGTTTTCTAATCGGTGCACCCCAAATCGCTTCCCTAGTCATTCTTTAACTTCTACATCTTTTCTAAGAGTCCTCTTATATCTGTTTTAGGTACCACGCCACCTACCGTTTGCGATCGCGTTCAGTGATCATTGTGCAGTTTTTGCTTTGATAGGTGGGTAACATAGATTCTCTTCCACTTGTATTTTGTTTAACGACTTTCGAAATATGTTTGAATGGATTTTAGAATGTGTATGATGTTTGGAACTGCACTTTTACCAAGTTTTGGAATTATTATATATGAAATCGGGACCAAGCTATTTTATGTTAATCAATTAATATGTTTGCAAACTCTTTTGATATGAAAGCATTTTATGACTGTTTTGGCTCATAGGTGACCGAGGTATATAATTTTGGATGTATCTGGAAATGTCTGATTTGGGGTGCACCGGTTCTATAGTCATCCATGGGACGCCGTGGTGACTTCTGTGAATGTGATGAACTATTTGATACGGGGCTTGTGATGGGATAACTTGACCTCCCGGTCAGACTAGTAGGTGTGGTAGATTACTAGATCTGGCTAGTACTGAAAGTCATACTTTTGAGCCTAAAAGATACTCATGCTATTTTATTAAATTCCGGATTGAAACTATACTTGGATTTGTTAGCTAGCCGCAATGCTTTAGCATATTATGTTTTGAAATGATTTGATCTGTTTGGCTATGTTTTGGACATACTTTTGAGCCTAAAAGATACTCATGCTATTTTATTATATTCTGGATTGAAACTGTACTTGGATTTGTTCGCTATGCTTTAGCATAATATGTTTTGAAATGATTGGATCTTTTTGGCTATGTTTTGGACATGCCTGAAGTTTAAATGGCATGAGACATTTTTGAAATGATTGGATCTTTTTGGCTATGTTTTGGACATGCCTGACGTTTAAATGGCATGAGACATTTTGAAATGATTGGATCTTTTGGGCTATGTTTTGGACATGCCTGACTTTTAAATGGCATGATACATTTTAGAAACTACTTATGATTATGGTTTATTGACGTTTAAATGGCATGAGACATTTTAGAAACTGCTTCATGACTATGGTTTTCACAAATGATATAATCTTTATGTTTTCTTTTTATCGCAATGCTTGGCCCCATTTGAAGAGCTTTTATGATATCCACTGAAGAGCTAGTTATGCTCACCCCACGTGATTATAATTTTCAGATTAGGTGCTCGTTTTTGACTCTCCACCGCGTTAGCAGCTTTTAGATTTTCTCCAGATTCCACATTACTGGTAGGACTCTGCGGATAATCTTCCAAGCTTCTCTTTTGTTTGGTGAGGGGTAGTGTATTAGATAAGTTTTGTATTGATGAACTTTGTTTTTGTTGTAGCATCTTTTGTACTAAGAAGGAATTTTGTAATTCGTATTTTTGTGTAAAATGAAATATTCGGTTTTATAGTTAAGAAATGGTTTGAAGGTTCTATTACATTGCGGTTAAGTTTGTTGCTCTGTTATTGTGCCTTGCGCTTTGGACCGGTGTGCCATTAGCGCGGCGTGTTACGGTCCCGTTTTTGGGGCGTGACATTATGTCTTTGAAAATCAAGACTCAAACACTGAGATTGAAGAATTGCCTGAAGATAGTAAGATAGCCTCAACGAGCAAACTCCTAGAACCCTTAGAGAATAATCAAAATAAGGGCAAAATAGAGCCAGCATCGGGTGTTCTGACTGAAGAGATATCTTTTGATCCCGAGAATCCCAAGCGAAGACTTCAAATTTGTGTTCTTTTGCCTACCAAGCTTAAGGCTAATCTCATAAGGTTTCTGTATGAATACAAGGATATTTTTGCTTGGTCAATTGAAGACATGCCTGAAATTTTGAGAGAGATTGCTAAGCAGAGATTGAGCATTGTGCCAAGTTACAAGCCAGTGAAGCAAAAGAAAATATTGTTCAATCCCAAGCGAAGTGCTGTTATTGATGCTAAAGTAGATAAATTGCTCATAGCTCGAATTATTCGAGAAGTTTTATATCAAGAATGGCTTAGTAATCTTGTTCTTGTAAACAAATATGATGTGGCTAAAATGCTAGAGGATAATTGGCGAATGTGTGTAGATTTTAATAACATTAATAAAGCTTGTCCCAAGAATAGTTACCATTTGCCTCAGATTAATATAGTTATAGATTCTTTGGTGCTGCATTTATGTCCAGAAGTTTCTTAGATGCCTATAAAGGTTATCATCAAATATTTTTAAGTAAAGAAGACGAAGAAAAAATAGCATTCATAACGTCGAAAGGAACATATTATTATCAAACCATGCCATTCAGCTTAAAGAATGCTGGTGCAGCTTATCAAATGTTTGTAAATAAAGTTTTCAAGAATCAGAATGGTTGGAACATGAAAGTTTATGTGGATGATATGGTGGTAAAAAGTCAAACAGAGAAGAGGTAATAGATGATCTGAGAGAAACCTATAATGTATTTCGAAGCATTCAAATGAGATTAAATCCCCTAAAATGCACCTTCGGAGTACCGTCGGGAAATTTTTTAGGCTTTATAGTATCACAAAGAGGGATAGATGTAAATCCAGGCAAAGTCCAAGCAATCTCAAATAGGAAACCACCTTCATCAGTCAAAGAGGTTCAAAAATTGACTGGTCGACTAGCTGCTTTAAATAGATTTTTATCTAAGTCAGTCGAATGATGCTTAGTTTCTACTTTCTTTGAACTACTAAGGAAAGGAAAAAACTTTGAGTGGATTGGACGTTGTTGACAAGCATTTGATCAATTAAAGGAATACTTGGGCACTTTGCCTCGGCTAACAGGACCCAAAGATGGTGAGGACTGTATTTATATCTCTCGTTTTCAGATAAAATTGTCAGTTCTATTCTTGTAGTTGAATGGGAGGGTGTTCAGTGCCTGATCTATTTTACGAGTAAAGTTTTGTAAGAGCGTGAATGTAATTACGCTTCTATTGAAAAAATGGCTTTTTCTTTGATTATAGCTGCTCGAAAACTCTACCTTGCTTTCAAGGACACGATCATTTTGTATACAAATGTGCCTTTAAAAGTTGTTCTTTGAAAACCCAATGTCTCAAGAAGACTTTTAAAATGGTCGGTTGAGTTATTTGAATTTGATATTGAGTTCCAATCATGGAATACTATACTGATTTTCTCACTAAAGAGATAAGTGAATTACTGATGATCGAAATGGTAATGCTTTTCTGACAAATGGTAAAAAAGACAAAGATGGTTATAAGATACGGGAACTTCATGTAGATGGAGCTTCTTGTGAATCAGGAGTAGGAGCTGGTATCATTATTGAGACCCCTGAAGGAAATCACTTTACGTATGCTATTCGGTTTGGGTTTAAGGCCACAAATAATGAGGCTGAGTACGAAGCCTTATTAACAGGAATGAGATTGGACAAGTCTATCGGTGCACTGATAAGCTCATAAATGTCGTATATTTCATGTGTCGTTTACCTTACTTTTCGTGTAATATAAGCACTAATTGAGTAAATTATGAGCCTAATTGTGTTATTTCTAGTTTATGTAGGTCTTGAATGAAAAAGGAGCCAAAAGGACCAAAAGGTTGGGGAAAACTCAAAAGGATGCAAAACGTGTATCGATAAGGAGCGAATTTGGACACTGTTCGATACTGTGAGCATAACTTTCTTGTCCAAACTCCAATTTAGGTGATTAAATATTATTTGGAAATTTAAGAAGAGAGAACTACAACTTTCATGTTTTAAGTTTTGCCAAATTTCATTAGCACCAAGGTCAAAATCAAGGTGAAATTTGAGACTGGTGCACTAGAATTTGTGCACATGCGTGAATAAAAGTGTGCGCATGTGTGCAAGTTGAAGAAAAGAAATTTTTGCTTCTGGAAATTGCACACATGAATGAGGAATTTGTGTGCATGTATGCATGATGGACTGCAAGGTACAAAAATTACTTGTTTTGGAAGCTTTCTCTACCCGGTTGGACTCATTTACGAATTTTATTGTATTTCTATCATCTAAGGGGTCTAAACCCTAATGTATCCCCTATAAATACCCCATTGTATAAGAGTTGAACAATGTAGTAGCCATTAGTCAGAATAGACATTAGAATAGAAAACTCCTTAGGTTAGGGTTTTCTTCTCTTGTTTAAGAATTCAAGCACATCGATTCTTGTTTCGGCTACGCTATTGAGTTTTCTTTCTTATTTAAATTCAATTTAATTTCAGGTTCTTATTTCAATTCCGTAGTTTTAATTTAATATTCCCGCGTTAATTTTTCTAGTTATTGATTTAAATTTGCTTTCGGTAAATCTTATTGCTTTTTTTAGTTTTAATTATTTTTGGTGGCTGTTCTTATTTTCTTAGTGATTAGAATTACTTTAGTTGGGTAGAACAAAATCTTGCAATTGATTCGTCTAACTAGTGAAAGATTCCTGAACCTAGTACTTGTCAAATAGTTCTTGTGGGAATGATCCTTACTCACCCGATTTACAAACATACCTCATATCCTCACGAGCGTGTGTAGGTATTGATTAGGGTTATTAACATTTAATTATAACTTGTTTGTGAATTGAATTGGCTAATAAATATTTATTCGAACGAGTTTTTGGCGCCGTTGCCGGGGACTATTCTTGGTGCAATATTAGGTTTAGTGAGCCTGACTAGATTAGACTTTTTATTTCTTTTTAATTATTTACAGTTGCTTTTTGTTCTTTTTAATTTTTCTTTTATATATTTTTTCTTTAATATTTGAAGATCTTTTTCTTGTAGGTTATGATAAATACTTGTTCTTCCAACCAACTACTACTTCCAGGTGATTTGGAGATTGGACAAACTATATCCAGAAACTATAGAAACCACAAGAATCAAGCCAAGGAGAGAATTTAATGGAGAATCCAAATCACAATGTTGGGGATCAAGAATAAGTAGCCAGTAATCATGGCAATGGAGGTAATGCTAATCCCCGACGCTTTAGAGATTATGCCATACTGAATTTTGAGGAGGCAAGTTCTAGCATTACTCGAATACCCGTACAGGCCAACAACTTTAAGATCAAGCCAGTTTTGATTCAAATGCTCCAAACCCATGCTATGTTTGGAGGTTGGCCAAACGAGGACCCCTATACATACTTGGTGAATTTTGAAGATGTCATTGTGTTGAACCCCAGTTGTGATAATCATGTTTTGATGATGACCAAATCATTCTAACGGTATGAAAGCAAGTGTGCAGATAAACAGGTATCAAGGTAAATGATCGTCCAAACACAAACAAGAGAACAACTAGTAGAACTCTAAGGACGCTGATGATTGTCCAAAAGAAAGACAATTCGGAAGATGATAATCATCCTACACAAAGAACCTGAAACCTCGGACAAAGGATAGCGTCCGATCAATTCCAGTAGTCACTGACCATCGAACGGACGCAAGTTCGGACGAAGAAAAAGACACCACCCAGGGAACAGACGCAGCGTCGAACGCAAAGCTTAGCAGCGGCCGTCCGAAAGGTTCAACGACTAGTTCGTTCGGATGCACACTTAATGCATCGGCCGTCCGAAAGATCTAACGGCTAGTTTTTCAGTAAACAAAAAATAGCCATTAGAGAATTATTGGAGGCAATTTTTGGGCATCTATAAATACCCCCAAGTCTGTAAATACAATATATAGAGAATAGAATTACTGCATTCAATACAAACACTTGTAAGAGCTATTTGGGAAGAAATAGGCTAAAATATTGTGGGTTGTATTGGTGTACTTTGAGTAGTATAGTTCTCTTGGCTCAACTAGAGGGAATTAGTGTGAGGAAGAATAGACTAGTGAGTGATCTTCAAGTGTAAGAGTGGAGGGATAACAAGTGTACAAAAGTGAGGTTCTAGTGTAAAACCCTTTGGCTCAACTAGAGGAACTTAGTTGGTGCAAGCGTGAGGCTACTTTGTGTACAAGAAGGTTATTGCCTCACCTTCTTTGAAAAGGCACTACTAGTGGATATACTCCAAGCTTGAGAAGTATGGGAGTTTGGTTTGATGCTCTCTATCTCAATCTTTACATTTGTTCTTTAAGCTTTAATCGTTAAATATTTATCTTTGACCATTTGTGCTTAAGTGTTTATTTGTTGCACAAAATTTACATTTTCATTAAGCACATTAAAAGGTGTGTTTTTTTTGAAATAGCCTAATTCACCCCCTCTTAGGTTGCTTTGGGGTCAACAATTGGTATCAGACCTTGGTCTCTTCAGGTTTTGGTTTAATCACCTTTGAGGATAAAGATCATTATGGCAACCCATAATGCTATGTTTTTAGAGGGGCATTGCATTTCTAGACCTCCCTTGTTTAATGGAGTTAATTTTGTTTTTTGGAGGGAAAGAATGAAAATTTTCATACAATCCATTTTATATTGATTTGTGGTACATTTTTTATGAAGGTCCTTTTGAGGCCAATTTTCTTGATGAAAATACTCGTAGTTTAAGGCCTAAGCCTAGATATGAGTTAAATGCACAAGATAGAGTAAATTTATCTTTAAATGCTAAAGCCATGAATATTTTGTATAATGCTTTGGATGCAGATGAGTCTTCTAAAGTGAAAGGTTGCAAATCGGCCAAGGAAATATGGGACAAATTGAAAGAAATCCATGAAGTGAAGATATAAGAGAGCAAAAGAAGTCACTTCTTGTGGCTAAATATGAATCCTTCAAAATGGAACCTAATGAGAATATTGACAAGATGTGTTGTAGGTTCAATGATATTGTAAAGGATTTGGAAGGTTTAGATGTAAAGAATATTCTTCTGGTGAAAAGAATAGAAAGATTTTGAATGCTTTACCTAAGGAATGGGAACCTAAATCCATTGCCATAGAAGAGTCTAAAAATTTAAATTCTTTGCTCTTTGATTAATTCACTAACCTCCTTTGAATTGAAGTTGAAATATAAGGTACAAGATGATGATGAGGAGGCAAGGGCAAAAAGAGGCATAGCATTGAAGGCTTCACAGAAAGATACAAGCAAGAAGCCAAGTTAAAAATGTTATGACTGTGGCATATCGAGACACCTTGCAAATGAGTGTTCATCAAATAGGAGAAAAGACTCAAGGAAACCTCACTTCAACAACTTCCAAATTAGATGGGATGATTGCAATTTGGATGGAGAAGTTGAAGAAGAATATGAGAAGGCTCAAATGGCTTTTATGGCTCATGGCAATAATGAGGTATCCTCTAGTTATGATTCTTGTGATAATGATGATGATGTTGAATCATTTATTTTTAAAATGCATGAATTTGTTAGAAAGAATCATATGCTAGGAACAAAGAGTTAAAAATTAAAGTTAATTCTTTCTTGAGTGCCAACTCAAAGCTTGTGCATGAAAATAATTTTTTCTCAAAAGAAAATGATGCTTTGAAGAAAAAATTTGTTGGAAAAACCAAGATCAAGGACGAACAAGCTTCATTGAAGAAGAGATTAGATGATCTTGATGTACTTTTGCAAAAGAAAAAGGAAAATATTTTTGAAAAGAAAAGAACTAGAATTATGCATGTCAACAAAAATTTTGTCACCTATAGAAAGGATGATTTGTGCTTTATTAAATCTAAATCTTCTTTTTATGGAAAAAAAAATATTGTTTGCAATTATTGTCATCAACATGGCCATGTAAAGAAAGATTGTTATGTTAAAAGAAATGAAAAGTTAGGAATAAATTCTATTTGGGTGCTTAAGCATGCAACTAACCCAAGTGGACCCAAGAAAGTTTGGGTACCAATAGTTGTTGCCTAATTTTGTATGTGGGAAGTTTGGCCCTGTCTATGCTTGGAGAGCACTAAGAAATTCAAGATGGATCATCAATAGAGGGTGTTCAAAGCATATGGGTAAAGATGACAAGAAAACAAAATCATATGAATTGGGTAACATTTTTTTTAATTAAGTCTCTACTTGCAAAAGACTCTCTTAGGGGCATTTCTTTGTGGTTGCTCTATTTCAGGGAGACATTAAACTTGGGGGAGGCTAAATTTTTTTTTACTTTTGTTTTGATGATGTCAAAAGGGGGAGAAAAATAATGGAAAAAATCTCTTGTCTTGTACTTCATTTTGTTTATGGTTGTTTTTAGAATTGTCCAGTTGATTTGTCATCATCAAAAAGGGGGAGATTGTCGAACCCCAGTCGTGATAATCATGTTTTGATGTTGACCATATCATTCTAACGGTTTGAAACAAGTGTGCAAATAATTAGGAAGGTTTGGACGTAAATGATCGTCCAAACACAATCAAGAAAATAACCAGTAGAACTCTAACGACGTTGATGATTGTCCGAAAGAATTTAGACAATTTCGACGATGATAATCATCCGACACAAAGAACCTGAAGCCTCAGACAAAGGATAGCGTCCGATCAATTCCAGTAGTCACTGACCATCGAACGGACGCACGTTCGGACGAAGGACAAGACACCATCCAGGGAACGGATGCAGCGTCAGACGCAAAGCTTTGCAGTGGCCATCCGAAAGGTCCAACGGCTAGTTCGTTCGGACGCACACTTACTGCATCGGTCGTCCGAAAGATCTATTGGCAAGTTTTCCAGTAAATAGAAAATAGCCGTTAGAGAATTATTGGAGGCAATTTTTGGGCATCTATAAATACCCCTAAGTCTGTAAATGCAATATATAGAGAGTAGAATTACTGCATTCAATACAAACACTTGTAAGAGCTATTTGGGAAGAAATCGGCTAAAATATTGTAGGTTGTTTTGGTTTGGGTAGTGTAGTTCTCTTGGCTCAACTAGAGAGAATTAGTGTGAGGAAGAGTAGACTAGTGAGTGATCTTCAAGTGCAACCTGTAAGAGTGGAGGGATAACAAGTGTACAAAAGTGAGGTTCTAGAGTAAAACCCTTTGGCTCAACTAGAGGAACTTAGTTGGTGCAAGAGTGAGCCTACTTTGTGTACAAGAAGGTTATTGCCTCACCTTCTTTGAAGAGGCACTACTAGTGGATATACTCCAAGCTTGAGAAGCTTGGGAGTTTGGTTTGATACTCTCTATCTCAATCTTTACATTTGTTCTTTAAGCTTTAATTGTTAAATATTTATCTTTGATCATTTGTGTTTAAGTGTTTATTTGTTGCATAAAGTTTACATTAAGCACATTAAAGGGTGTTTTTTTTTTTTGAAACAGCCTAATTCAGCCCCCTCTTAGGTTTCTTTGGGGCCAACACATTGACACATTTAAATACAATAGGGTATATCCAGATTATATTTAAATGAGAGCTTTTCTGCTCTTTCTGAGGAATAGGGCAAAGGCCTGGTTGTAATCATTCCAACAACGTACTTTAACAACGTGGAGTAAGCTAACTCAAGAAGTTTCGGCCATGTACTTTCCACTGTCAAGGACTGTAAATCTCCTAATGACATTACATCATTCTAACAAATCACTGGGGAAAGCCTAAGTGAAGCATGTGAGCATTTCAAGGAGTTGTTTAGAAAGTGTCCACATCATGCCATTCCATTTTGGCTACAAGTACAGACGATCTATAATGGATTATTTTCAGAGACAAGATTGATCGTCATGCAAGTGCAGGAGGCGTTTTCTCTCTTAAAACTCCAGAAGAAGCACAAGAACTACCGAAAAGGATGGCATCAATGCATTACTATCATGGTAAAATCACTCCTTTAGCTGGGCAACAACTGTAACAACAAGTCCATCAAGTTAATGCCCAACAACGAGGTATGATTAATCTCAATGATGCCTTCTTAGCTCAACAGGGCATGATGTTGAATATGATGACCAATTTGACAAAGGCCCTAGAAAATTTGGAAAGAAATTCGGTGAACTCCATTGTTTTAGTACCTTCAAGGGATCCTAACTTGTGACTTCCGTAGAGCAAATCATCAATATGGCTGATAAGCTCATAATTATTCTATATTTTATATGTCATTTACTGTGTTTTTATGCATTGTAAGCAAGATTTGAGTTAATATTAAGCTTAATTTGGTTATTCTTAGTTTCAAATGGTTGAAGTGAAAAAGGGCTGAAAAGGATGAAAAAAATAGAAAGAAATTTTTAGGACGAATCGTGCATGAGTATAGAGTGAATCTAGACATTGTTTTGTGTTTTGAACACAACTTTCGGTTTCGCGCACCTGTGCGACCATCAACCTGCGCACGTGCGTGATTTCATGGAGCAATTTTTTGATTTGAAGGTGCGCACACATGCACGAGGATCAGGGTGCGTACATGCGTGCAAACTATTAGGGTTTTGAAATTTTTATTTTTTCGCAAATTTTTTCATCCGGTTAGACTCTTTTTTTAGCCAATTTCACGTTCTTATCCTAGGATAGGGATTGTTCCCCTAATAGTGTGTATCACTATAAATATCCCATGTAGGGTGGATAGAAGAGGACAACATTCTTTTCTTTAGTTTTTATTGTGAGTTTTCAGCAGAAAATTATTGTGTACTCTTCCATGGCACTTAGTGCCTAAAACCTTTTTCTTGGTCGAGGGAATTGAAGCCATGGTCGCTTCTATTAAGTTGCGAGACTTTTGTACTTGAATTTATTCATTTTTATATCAAGTATTGATTATTTTTCTGCGCTAATTTTATGATTGTTCTTTTAATTTGTGATTGCTGTAGAATAGTGAGTTATAGGAATTAATCTATAGCTAGATTGTTTTTGACTACTTTGTTCAATTCAACTTGTGAAGTAACTAAATAATTATTTGATTAGTGTTATTGAATTTAGGAGAAATAATCAACTAATTGACATAACCACGTGTGTTTATGTTAATTAGTGTAATTGTTCTTGTTGGTTTTAATGCTTCTATTAGTTAATCTTTGGCGCGTGTTCAGATTAAATTAATAGTTATGGTACTTAATTGGATCGCGGGTTGAAAATTAACCAACCTAAGGAAAGATATAAGAATTGACTTTGAATTGGAATTTGGGTTAATTCTTTAATTAGTGCTTGGTATAAAAATTGAATTACTTTTGGTGTCGATGATCAACTAATAGAATTTCTATGGTGGATATGACCAGAACCAAGAGCCTTCTTTTATTGAAATCTCTTCAATTTTACTTATTACTTTAGTTTTTAGTTAAAATTGTTCGAAAACCCCCCCCTTTTCTTTAAGCACAAGAATAACCCCCCATTTTTTGTGAAATAACTCAAACTGATTGCTGTTGCATTATTAAGTGTGAATTCGATTAATTTTTGGGTACCTGCAACAGCACGACCAAAAATTTTAACACCGTTGTAGGGGAATGATTTGATTTATTTTTGTGCATTAATTTATCTTTTTATTTTCTTTTATTTTTTTATTATTTCTTCTAGTAATTGTGTATGCCAGTAATACGATATGCTGGACAAGTTGACTTCCAACTTGATCATTATCGAAAATCCAGAGAACGTTACACAAATTAGGGAAGGAGTTAAGAGAAAGACAGCTAGGGGAAGATCAACTTTTCAACTTCATTTTTTCCTAAGAATCAAGAACTACAAGGTGAAATGAGCATGCTGCAAAGAGCTCTTCGAGAACTGGTAGTGCCAACTTTATATCAACAACCTCTTTGAAATACTTATCCTGAGTTAGATGTAAACGTTGCCTTTGAATTGAAATTTGGACCAATCCACTTATTACCTTCTTTTCATCGATTGCCAGGTGAGGATCCAAACAAGTCTTTTAAGGAGTTCCATGTAGTATGTATGAGTATGGGACCCACCGGGGTTTCTGAGAAGCACATTAAGTGAAGGCATTCTCGTTCTCACTCAAAGACGAAGCAAAGGACTGGCTGTTCGATTTACCTTCGGGCAATATTACAGCATAGGAGCAAATGAATAGATTATTTTTGGCAAAATATTTTTCAATCTCTCGAACTGCAAATATCCAGTAGAAATTTGTGCATCGGGAACAAGGCAGTTCAATGACGAATCCTTATATGAGTACTGCGAACGTTTCAAGAAATTTTGTGCTAGCTATCCTTACCATTAGATCAGTGACTCCTTATTATTCAGCATTTTTACAAAGGTTTGTTGGTAAATGAAAGAAACATGATCAACGCTGCTAGTGTAGGGACATTGGATAATTTGACTATTGATGTTGCTCGTAAGCTACTATCAAACAAGGTAAATGCCACAGGAGGATTTCCAAGGCAACCCTGAGCGAATCATAATCCCTAATCTAATATATATAATCCTGGATAGAGGGATCATCCTAATATGAGATACGAGAATCCAGCACAACAATTACCCCAACAAAGTCGACAGAATTTTCAATCGTATAGGACTCTATTTGCTCAAAGACAATAATCTGATCCGGCTTCTTAATCTGGTAAGTCTTTAGAGGAAATGTTAAATGCTTTAACTGCTAACTCTATGCAATTCCAATAGGACACAAAGGCTAGTATACACTATAATTACAGACCCAAATGGGACAATTGGTGACTACAATTAGCCAGTTGGAAGCGTAGAATTATGGCAAATTGCCCTCTTAGGCAATTATAAATTTGAAGGAAAATGTTAGTGCAATGGTCCTGAGAAGTGGCAAGGAGGTTGAGGTGCAGCGCAAAATGGTTCTTGAAAGTGTTGAGGCCGAGAAGAAGGAGGCCTAAACAAAAAAAGAGGTTGCACCAGGCAACAAGAAAGGTAGCAAAGGTGAAGAGGAAAGTAAGTCTATTGTTTTGCCAACATACAAACGCGAAACCCCATTCCCCAAAGCATTAAAACAGTTTGCAAAAGAGGATCCCGATAAAGAGTTGTACTAGACTTTTTATAAGTGCGAGATAAATATTCCTTTATTAGATGGCATTAAACAAATATCTCGTTATGCTAAATTTTTGAAGGAATTGTGTACTCACAAAAGAAAGAAAAAGAGAGAAAGGTTAGGAAGGTAGAAATTGGGAGCAATGTCTCATCCTATAATTTAGAAATCTCTTCCTGAAAAGTGCAAGGACCCAGGTAAGTTTTCCGTTCCTTGAAACATAGGCAACAAACCAATTGAAAAAATCATGTTAGATCTAGGTGCATCTATAAATGTAATGCCATACTCTGTTTATGATACATTAAAATTCGGACCTTTGAATAAGATTGGCATGGTCATTCAATTGGTTGATGAATCTTTAGCCTATCCGAATGGAGTAGTAGAAGATATCTTAGTACAAGTTGAGGATTTGGTAATTCTTACCGATTTTTATGTGCTTGAAATGGAAAATGACAATTCTATTGCACTTATTTTGTTAGGAAGACCATTCTTAGCCACTTTTCAAATTAAGATTGATGTTTCCAATGGTACACTTAGCATGGATTTTGGTGAAACCAGTGTTACGTTTAATATTTATGATGATGTAGAATCTGTAGAACATACCAACCTTGTTTCTATAATAGAAGTCTTAAGCCTGAAATACAAGAAATTTCAAGATCTAACAACAACAAGGGGGTGGAAGAGTGTCTGAATAATCATGCTGAGAAAAATGATGAGAGCTTGTATTCCAGTACTAATGTGCAACATCCAATCCTAGCACTTAGAAGTTCTTTAATGTCTCAGCAGATGGGTAAGATAGGTTCTTACATTTTAACAACTCCTTCTGAAAAATTTGTGCTATCTGTTGTGCAGGTAGCAATTCCAAATTACAACCGTCTCCCTAGTCACTTGAAGTATTTGTTTTTAGAGAATAAGGATAAAGAAAAGGTGATAATTTCTAGTCAACTCGACGCACCACAAGAAGAGCAACTTGTTCGAATCTTGAAAGAGCAGAAGAGGTTGAATCCATCCTTTGTGAGAATGGTGAAAGGAAGACTCTTGGACTTCTCAACATAGGTGTTACTTAATTGAAAAGAAGGAGCATCAAGTCGAGCCAACGACAATAAATAAAGGTGTTGCATGGGAGGCAACCCATGTCCATTTACATTTTATTCCATTTATTTAGACTGTTTTTGAAGTTTTTATTTGGTTATTTTATGTTTAGGGTTTTCATAGTATTATTGTATTTTTTGAGTTAGAATTCAACTTAATTAACAAGTGGAACAAACAAAATGGTCATTTGAAGGTCTTCTATGTTGTTTGGTTTGTTTAGGATTAAAAATTTTGTACTTGGAAGGGTGTTTTTACATAATTCACACCATTAGGTGCACATATGTGCAAAAACTAGTAGCAACAATTTTCAGCTAGCGTCACGCGCACATGCGCGCTATATGTCTCGTGCATGTATGCGAGGCCAGCTTTAGGAAACGTTGCACTGCCTTTTGTGCACATGCGCTCTTGACTAGCTGCGCATGTGCGCACAGCTATATAAATGGCTGAAACCCTTGTTTTGCCACAATTCTTTCCACCAACTCCTATCAATCCCCTTCAACCCCATCACCTTTTTACTCCTAAAATCGCCCATAATTCACATAAAAACCTTGCTTTTTCAAGGAAAAACTCAATCAAGGTATGGCATAATTTCTTGGGCTTTTCTTTTTGGGTTTCAATTTGAAATATGAAAAGGTTTTGATTTTTCATACTTTAAATGATTTAATTTGTTATGGGTTGAATTTTAAACATGTGATTTAGGCATGATTTTTTGATTTAGGGTGTTTACATGTTCATTAAATAAAGAAAAATTCAATTTTAACCTATGCGTGCCAAGTGTTTGATAAATTGTCTCAATTAATATCTATGTTAAACCACAAGACATTGGTGTATGGATTCCATTCCTAGATTGTTAATTATTCCTTATAATTCATTCTTTTCAAATATAATTCATAAGAATGTTCTAAGAATGTGTATAAACCTTAGTTTTGGCACAAATTTATAGAAATTGATCTTGTGTATTCTAAGGTTTGTTAGTTGGGGGTTGTGATTATGTACAAGTGTGGGTGTTGGAATATTTTTTTGGGTTGCTATGATATTCACATTTAAATTTTGTAGGTATGGCAAGAATGGGTAAGAAAGCAGCTACAGGCACTTGCCAAGAGTGCGGGAGCGTCTTCATCATCTGCTTCCCAGTATCAACATGAAAACATGCCAGAGGAGATAGTAGGGCCGCAATTTCTTAACACAGTAGCCTAGAACAAGTATGGGAAAGATATTTCATAGCGGGATGCAATTAAAGAAAGGGGTATTTAATTGCCCTTGGCAGGGGTACCTGAGATCAAATTGACAATTCACAATCGCGGGTGGAATCACTTTACCTCGACTCCCAAAGATGCTGTACTACCAAAGGTGCGTGAATTCTATGGTGATTTGAGCAATTACAGTAACATTAGGGTGTATGTTTGAGGGAAGTAGGTGGATATTTTTGCTAAGGAGAATAACAGGGTTTTGAAAGTCAACTGAGTACACAATGATGAGTGGTCAATGAAACCAATAGGGAGTTGAATAAGATCACAAACATTCTTTGTAACGGTGTTGTTGAATGGGCGTATAATATGGTTGGGACAGTGACAAGACACTTCAATGCTAATACACTTCTGACATGGGCTCAATTGGCTTGGTTTGTATGGTTTAAATTCATTTGTGCACGCGTCTTCCCGGTCATCAATCTCACCCATGTCATTCTAGAGCAGGCCAAATTCCTTACTGTATTGTTTTCAGGAAATCCATCGATTTGGGTCAACTCATCCATTAGCAAATATGTTATTCTGCCACCAACAAACTGCCAGGCTTATGGTTTCCCAATTTGATCACTGCTTTGTGTGTTGAGAGCGGCATGGTGATATTCCAGCCGAAGAGAAGTTGAAACTTGGGAAACTAATTACTATGGAGGGTGCGAGGGCTCCAATTAGTCATACTCGTTCACAAAAGGGGGACGATGTCGACTTTTAGGATGAGGCCGAGCCACGGTGTACTCAAGAGGAGATCCTGGAGCCAATTCTAGCAGATGTACTTGCTTTTACTATGCAGCAGAGATTTGATGCTTACATTCAGTATTAGCATGCCTGGCAGCAGACCATGGAGGCTTGCTAGTTGTCCAGGGAGCAGGGAGAGAACTCATCGTAGACACATTCTTGCCGTTTCTTCCATTTTCGCAAGATTTGGCACCTGATGTTTGGTGCCCTATGCTTAGGGTCATTTTGCTGATTTTTTATTTATTTATTGTCTTTGAGTTGATTTCTAGACATTTTAGTTGTTTTTATTTATCAAAAATTTTAGCTAATTTTATTTTTATTTTGTTTAATTTTCGTATTTGTACTTTTCTTTATTTTTGTGATGTATTCCCTTAAGGGATTAAGTTTTTTCCTGACTATTGTTGGATTTAATTCTACATTTTTCTTGTTTTTCTTAATTTCTCAAGGGAATTTTCTATTTTGTTTTGTTTAGTGTTACACGAGCTTCAATTTACGTCGAAGGGATATTTATAGCAGGATACTGCTCCAAAAGCGAGTCACATCCAGAGAAGCTTTTCTTTTCATACTTTATGCTTTTATTTTCATATTGAGGACATGTTTTTTTTAAGAGTGGGGTGGGGAGTTATTTGAATTTATAACTTGTTTGGTGTATTTTGCTTAGAGTTTTCCTGCAATATTTTGACTTTTCTTTTGATTTGAGAGCTTTTCGAAAATTTTGATTTTTTTTTTGTGTGGATTAGTTGAAAAATCTTTGACAATTTTGGAAATTTTTGCTTAACATGTTGCTCCATGTTTTCGCATGAGTGAGTAGTCAGTGTTAATATTTTCCATGCATGATTTTTAAGAATTTTGAGCATTTAGCCATGAATTAATTTTTAATTTGGACAATTAGAGATAATTATGTAGACTCAATTATATTGCATCCCAGAAATTTGTTCTATTACATTTTCAAGGTGAAATATTTAGAGATCTTGATTTGGTTTAAAGGTAAGGGTAGAGCCTTCTTTGGCCGTTTGAGCCTTTCTAGCCAACTCTTTTAATTTTTTTATCCCTAGTACCCTGTTTGAGCCTTGAATTGTCATGAATGGAGAGAAGCACCATTCGCCTTCTTTCATTTAAACTTATTTTACCTGACTTTATTAAGCCTAATGATTTCTTTTAATTTTCTAAACCATATTTTCCCTTAAAGAGCTTTATTGTGCACATTATTTGCTAAGGGGACACAAGGATGAAGGGTAGTGAATGAATGTTGAAGATTGTGAGAATGAGTGGTGTACATTTATGGATCAAGATGGTACCAAAAAAATTTTGAATTGAAAAAATAATGAAAGTTCTTGATATATACAAGTAGTGCCTATCATTGGTATCTGTACTTCCAGGTAGTGCCCATTTCTGGTACCTATGGGCTTATATGTTGTGGGTAGTGCCTACCACTGGTACTCGTACTGTGAGCGGATAAAATAAATAATATGATGAATATATGTTAGGAGGAATGTCGGCATGTTTTGCCAAATCAAAGAATGGGGGACTTATTTGCTTATTGTTTGTTTAGAATTTTTCTTGGGTGTTTGTAATTCAAGTGTGGGGTTATGGATATATGATATTTCATATATGAACAGAAGTTTTATTTTAATGTGCGGCCGGCATTACTTTAAAGCTCTTGTTCTTATTTGTTAATATCCTTTCACTTTTTTGATTAGCCAATAGCCTAACCTACGTTACAAGCTAAAAAGTCCTATCTAAATTTAAATAGAATCAGCAGTCTAATTTAGTGGAGAGGTGTAAGAAGAGCGAGCTATGGGGTGTTTAGAAATGTTTAGAGAGTTCACATGATTTAATCGAAGTGTTTTCAAATTTGAGTTTTTGAATGGACACACACATACACTCGAATCTCATGTTCTGTTTTTTATTAGCATTTGAGCTATTGAGTTCTTGGACTACTCCTAATGATGGATTGGCTTTTGGTTATTTATGTGGATAATTGTGGATTTATGTTGGGTGGAATTTGAATATGCTTAATTGTTTTAATTTTATGTTTGCTCGAGAATGATCAAAGGCTAAGTGTGGTGTAAATTGATAAACTCATAATTGTTCTATATTTTATGCGTAATTTACCTCATTTCTGTGTATTGTAAGCAAGATTTGAGTTAATACTGAGCTTAATTTGGTTATTCTTAGTTGGTTTTCAGGGTTGAAGTGAAAAAAGGATAAAAAGGATGAAAAATAATGGAAAGAAATTCCAAGGACAAATTGTGCGCGAGTATAAAGTGAATCTAGACACTGTTTTGTATTTTGAACAAAACTTTCTTGTTTGAGTTCCGATTGATTTGATATGCGTTGGAAAGCTAAGAAAGAGAGCTACAACTGTCTAGTTCCTTAGGTAGAGACCAATTTAAAGTAAACAAGTAATAAGAAACCTCACAAAACCACTACACTCTACCTCACTTCGCAAGTGTACGGAGTTGGTAATAGTATAGGATGAGGGGGTATCGTCCCACAAGGATTGTTGGTAGGCAATTACCAAGTTTTACGAGTCTTTGTGTAGTTAAGCAAGATCAAACAATGGATGGTGAATTTCCTCTACTCAAATTATAATTCAATGCAAGCAATTAAACCCTAATTTCAAACTAGATTATCTCCTAAAGCAAATAAGTGAACTAAATAATTACGAAATTAAGAAACTACCTTAGTCTGCTCTAGTAAAAGCAAGTAAATGAAGCAATTAATTCTAATATAAACTAATTGGAATAGAACTAAAATTAAAGAGCAAGTAATTTAACCCATTAAAATCACCATAAAAAGACATTGCAAAGCTAGAAATTACCAATTCTAAACTAGGAATTGAAAGAGTTAAACTTGAAATCAAAATATTTTTGGATTTTTGGTAAAATTAAAGAAAGCCCACTAAAAATTAACTAGAAATTAATGCAAGGAATTAAGGATTTTTAACTAGAAAGTAAGAAACAAGAAAGAACCCTAATTTTTCTATAAAAACCTAGATTGCAAGCAAAGAGATTTCTACTAAATTAAACTAGAAAGAAAGTAAAAATTATATCTACTTGAAACTAATGAAAAGCCCACTACAATTATCTAATCAAAATTTAAACTTGCTAAGAAATGAAAACTAAATCTAAGAGACAATTAAAGAGAAATATCTATTAAAGAAGAAGCTTGAGGTTTAAGATATAGTCCTAAACTATCCTAACACTTACTAACTATCTAATTCTAATCCTACTTACCTTTACAATTGTTTTTAAAAGTAGCTTAAATAGTACAAGGCAAAATCAGAAACTGGTTCCTGGACTATTACAAAATTGCCCCTATTACTTAACCATCCTATCTCGACTCGCTAATGTTTTAAGTGATTTTTCCCAGTCAAGATCGCGATCTGGGAATAGAGATTGCGATCTCAACTCTCTTCCCAGCAACCTCTCTTTTCTTTGATAATTACACTTTGGTCCCTTGAGCTTGTTTAATCCAGTTTTCAACTTTTAAATTTGACCTGCAAAAAATTAACATAATTAAACAATTAATTAAGCTAAATTTTAAATAAAAACTTAACGTATTTAACTAGAACAAAAATATAAATGCATATGAAAGGAATTAACTTAAACCTACAATTAATTACTCAAAATTTGGGTTTTATACTATCAAAATGCTACAATTTAGAATAGAATAACTCTAGTATACTAGAAGTTATCAACAACTTTTGTGTTTTACACTTTTCCAAATTCTAAGAGCATCAAGGTTAAAATTGAAGCCAAAAGTGAAGCACGACATTAGGGTATCGTGCACTTGCATGACCATCAAGCTGCACACGTGCATGATTTCTTGAGAGCAATTTTCCAAGTTGAAGGTACGCACACATGCACGTGAACTAGTAGGGTTTCAGAGTTTTTATATTTCGGCAGATTTCTTCATCCGGTTAGACTCCTTTTTTGGCCGATATAACATTCTTATCCTAGGATAGGGATTGTAACCCTAATATTCACTATAAATACTCCATGTAGGGTGAATAGAAGAGGATGAAATTCTTTTCTTTACTTTTTATCATGAGTTTTTAGCAAAAAATTATTTTGTGCTCTTCTATGGCACTTAGTGCTTAAAAATCTTTTCTTGGTTGAGGGAATTGTAACCATGGTCGGTTCTATTAAGTTGTGAGACTTTTGTACTTTAATTTATTCATTTTATATCAAGTATTTTTCATAATCACATTATTTTTATGCGTTAATTTTATGATTATTCTTTTTAATTTGCTATTGCTGCAGAGTAGTGAGTTATAGGAATTAATCTATAGCTAGATTATTTTTGACTGTTTTGTTCAATTCAATTTGTGAAATAAATAAATTTAATAATTTCTCAATTCGCGTTATTGAATTTAGGAAAAATAATCAACGAATTGACATAACCACGTGTGTTTATGTTATATTAGCCTAATTGTTCTTACTAGTTTTAATGCTTCTATTAATTAATCTTTGGTGTGTGTCTGGATTAAATTAATAGTTAGGGTTAATTGGATCGCGTGTTAAAAATTAACTAACCTAAGGAAATATATAAGAATCGACTTTGAATTGGAATTTGGGTTAATTTTTCAATTAGAGCTTGGTATAAAATTGAATTACTTTTTGTGTCAATGATCAACTAATAGAATTTCTATGGTGGATATGACTGGAACCAAGATCCTTCTTTTATTGAAATATCTTCAATTTTAAGACTTATTGCTTTAGTTTTTAGTTAAAATTGTTCAACACCCCCTTTTTCTTTAAGCACAAGAATAACCCCCCATTCTTTGTAAAATGATTCGGACTTACTGCTGCTACATTAATAAGTGTGAATTCGATTAGTGTTTGGGTGCTTGTGACTGCTTGTGCACGTGAGCAGAACCCTAATGTTGTGCTTCACCATCAGGTTCGATTTTGACCTTGATGCTCTCTTTTTTTTCTTTTTATTGGCTAACCACCGGAACCCTGGTTGGGGGGCGCCACTCCCAATTTTATTAATGAAAAAACAAATGAGGAGGGGAGCAAACCCTTCTATCATACAAATGGCAATAAAAAACGAAGACCTTGATGTTCTTAGAATTTTGCAAAGTTTAAAACACAAAAGTTGTAGCACTCTTTCATAGCTTTCCAATGCAACTTGAATCAAATCAATCGGAGCTTGGACCAGAAAGTTTGTTCAAAATACAAAACAACGTCCAGATTCGCTCCATACTCACGCACAATTGTTCGTCCTTGGAATTTCTTTCCATTTTTTTCATCATTTTCAGTCCTATTCTAATTCAACCCCATTAAAACTATGAATAACCAAATCAAAATCAATATTAACTCAAATATTCCTTACAATACATAAAAATGTGGTAAATAATACATAAAATATAGAACAATGTGAAACACCATGCCACAAGGTGAGCAAGTTCAATTAATTACTAATCAGAATTCAAGGTCAAGAAATCCGCATATTTCGTATAGTAACACATATAACTTATCTTGGCGCAACCATTTGACTTTTTCTTGGACGAATCTAAATAATGTTCAAAATCCATCCTCCAACCCAACCAACCATAGTCTAATTTTTCCAGTCAAGCTTCATCCTCTCGATCATATCAACCATCTCACCAGAGGAAATTTCAAAACTTTCTACCTCAACCGAACAACTCATACCAAACTCCACCACCAAGACCCCCACCTCAAAATCTCAATTATCCTCCATATATAAATCATGATCAATTAGATTCTGAGGATAATTTGAGGAGGGACTTTGAAACTTTGTAGAGGGAGTATGAGAATTTGCAAACTTTTATTAGGAACATGGAACGGCAACTTAGACAGTTAGCTAGGTAAGATAATGAAAGACCTATGGGAATAATGCCAAGTGGCACAATTCCGAATCTAAAGGAGCAATGCAATGCAATTTCATTGAGGAGTGGAAAGGAATTGGGTGTTCACGACGAGCAAAAGACAAGTGAAGATAAACTTGAAGCTGAAGGTGAGGAAGAGAAAATGATAAAAGGGAATGCAATGAAGGAGTCAAAGGGACAACAAATAGAGGAAACCATGAAAATGAATCCTGTAGTGAAAGTGTCATTACCTCAATAACTCGTTGATCCAAGGAAGGAGGAAACAGAAAAACAAGACATCGGCTAAAAAGGAGTCCGTCCGGGCGAAGAAACCTGCTGGAAATCCATTTCACGCCTTCTCATTGCCTTCCGCGCACATGCACTGGGGTCTTTGCGCGCGACGCAGATTGTGCGCGTGAGGCAGTGAGGTCCTGGCCTGTTCCATCCTCCACGCACATGCGCAGGGACCTTAGCGCGCATGTGCGTGCGAGCCACTTCTGGGAATCTGCTTTTGGACGCAGCGCACATGCGTTGTACAGCTCCAGCGCATGTGCGCTGGCTTCCTCAACTGTGCTCCGCCTTCGGCTTCTATTTTCACCATGATTCTTGCGTAATTTGAGAAAGTGTAAAACACGAAAGTTGTAGCTATTTTCCTTGGCTTTCCAATGCATCTTAAATCACCTCAATTGGAGCTCGGGACCAAAGTTACGTCTGAAATACAAAACAGTGTCTAGAATGGCTTTATACTCGTGCATGTCCAGTACTAAGTATTTTCTTTCATCTTTTACCATGTTTTTCAGCTCTTTTTCACTTCAACCCTACAAAAACTGAGAATAACCAAATTAAACTCAATAATAACTCAAATCTTGCTTACATCACATAAAAACGTGGTAAATGACACATAAAATAGAGCTGAACAATTATGAACTTATCAGGATTGTCCTTGGTATATTGGCAATATTGAGCCCTTTATGGGTTGTAGAGATTTGGCACTTTATTTCTTTTGTTACTAATTTTTGTCTTTCACTAGTAGTTGTTAATGTTGGTGATCTTGTCTTGTGAATTGATTTGGCACTTGTGACTAATTACTTGAATTTATTCTTTGTAGTGCATGGTAAGAAAAGACAAAGAACCTTTGATTTGTTTGGATTATGAAAGAGAGAAGGAAATTAGAGAAATCCAAAAGTAAAGAAGAGTTCAACAAGATCTAGAAAGAGTAAAAATGGCTAACCTCAACCAAAATCAAAGGAATTTGAATGATGAGAGTGATGAACAAGAAGAAGTTATGGGTAGTCATGGAATAGGTAGCATTAGAAATGGAAACAGGACGAACACGAATGGCTGCCCTTTGAGAGAATATGCTATGCCTTATTTTGATAGGGCCAATTCAAGTATCGCAAGGATGCCCGTGCAAGCTAAATAATTTCAAGATAAAACCTGTACTGATTCAAAAGTTGCAATCACACACTATGTTCGGAAGAGGTCCTCAAGAAGATTCTTACACTTAGTTGTACATCTAGATTGCATGAAAATGAGAGTTTTTCCCTTCCCATTGAGGGAAAGAGCGAAGGTGTGGCTTCAATCTCATGCTCAAGGCACTTTCACTACTTGGAATCAACTAGCGCAAGAGTTCTTGGCAAAGCATTTCTTACTATCAAGGACCACCAAGTTGCATAATGAGATCACTTCTGTCAAATAAGATGTTGGTGAAAGCCTAAGTGAAACTTGGGAACGCTTTAAAGAGTAGTTGAGGAAGTGTCACCACTATGCCATCCCACTATGGTTGCAAATTCAAACATTCTACAATGGGTTTGGCACAAGAAACAAAGTTTATAATTGATATGTCTACCGATGGTTCCATTTCATTCAAAACACCAAAAGAGGTACAAGAGTTGCTTAACCGAATGGCTTTAAACTACCATTAAATACTGTCATGGGCCCATGACTCATCCGGTGGTGCAACAAGAAGTCAACCAAACCAATGCTTAACAAGGTGGCATGATGAATTTGAATCTTAATGATGCTTTCCTTGAGCAACATGGCATGCTTTTGAATGTTATGAACAACTTTACAAGAGTGTTGGAGATCTCTGGAATGTCAAGCACTGTAAATGCCATTGGCTCATCATTTCAACCAAATTTGATTTGTGACTTTTGTGGTGGTGGACACTCCAATGGACAACGTAAGGTTCTTATGGGTGAAATGGAGCAAGTCCACTATGTATCAAATCAACCTTCATCTTCAAAGAACTCACAAGGAGGTTATGGAAATACTTACAATCCTTCATGGAGAAAATATCCCAACTTCTCTTGGAGCAACCCAAATAATCAACAAAATCCTCGATACCAACATAATCCTCTACCTCAAAATTTTCAAAACCAAGCCCCAAGTCGCTCTTCTAGATCTTATCAACCCCCACACCAAAGACAAATTCCAAGCCAATTGATATGCTCATAAATATTGTATATTTCATGTGTCGTTTACCTCTGTTTTCATGTAATTTGAGTAATAATTGAGTTAATTATGAGCTTAATTATTTTATTTTTAGTTTGTGAAGGTTTTTGATGAAAACAGAGCCAAAAGGACCAAAAGGACCAAAAGGTTGGAGAAAAATCAAAAGGATGCAAAACGTGCACTAGTAGGAAGTGAATTTGGACACTGTTTGGCATTTTAACCATAACTAGTTGAACCCTAGTTATGATAATCATGTTTTGATAATGAAAAAATCATACTAACGGCCTGAAAACAAGTGTGCAAAAAATAGGAAGGTTTGGACATAAATGATCGTCCAAACACAATCAAGAAAAATAACTAAAATATGAAGCACACCTTCGGACAATGAAAAATGTCCGAAAGAAAGGAGCTCTGATGCAAAGGAGCGTCTGAAACATGACTAGACAACACTTAAGAAGAACACATCTTTCAGCCGCTCAAAGATAGCTATCCGAATGACATTGCTTCAGATGCAAAAGTTCGAGACAAGGAATCTGAAAGCCAAAAGAATCGAACGTTGAAGACCGTCCGAATAAAGGTGCTCGAAATGCAAAAATTTTCTGTCAAAACTGTAGGATGCATATGACTGTTCGAGACACAATTCATAAAGCTGTAGGATGCATATGACCATCCCAAATATTATTCATCAAGCTGTAGGACGCATGATCAGACGTCCAAACCACCGTCGGAACTCCTAATGACCAATGTTTAATAGCTAGTTTTTTGATCGTTGGAGCTCAAATTTTAGCACATCTTTCATCTGTAAATAGCCCAAGGACATCCAAATGATGTGTGGAACTACTAAATTCAATACAAACACTTGTAAGAGCTATATGGAGAGAAATAGGCTAAAATATTATGGGTTATATTGGTTTGGGTAGCATAGTTCTCTTGTCTCAACCAGAGGGAATTAGTGTGAACAAGAGTCGAGTAGTGAGTGATGTTCAAAGGTGTAAGATTGGAGGGATAACAAGTGTACAAAAGTGAGGTTGTAATGTAAAACCCTTTGGCTCAACTGGAGGACCTTAGTTGGTGCAAGGGTGAGCCTACTTTGTGGACATAAGGTTATTGCATCTTATCATTTGTGCTTAAGTGTTCATTTGTTGCACAAAGTTTGTATTTTAATCAAGCACATTAAAAGCTTTGTTTTCAGAGACAACCTAATTCACCCCCACTCTTAAGTTGCTTTTGGGCCAACAATTGGTATTAGAGCTTGGTCTCTTCTTATTTTTATTTAATCACATTAGAGTAAAGATCATTATGGCAACCAATAATACTTTGTTTTTAAAGCGGCATTCCATTACTAGACCTCCCATGTTTAATGACATTAATTTTGTTATTTGGTGGGAAAGAATGGAAATTTTCATACAATCCATTGATATTGATTTGTGGTACAATGTTGTGAAGGTTCTTTTGAGGCTAATATTCTTGATGAAAATACACATAGATTAATCTTATATACTGCCTAAGACTAGATATGAGTTAAATGCACAAGATAGAGTAAATTTATCTTTAAATGCTAAAGCCATGAATATTTTGTATTATGCTCTGGATGTAGATAAGTCTTCTAAAGTGAAAGGATGCAAATCGGCTAAGAAGATATGGGACAAATTGAACGAAATCCATGAAGGAAGTGAAGATATAAGAGAGCAAAAGAAGTCACTTCTTGTGCCTAAATATGAATCCTTCAAAATGGAACCTCATGAGAATATTGACAAGATGTGTTGTAGGTTCAATGATACTCTAAAGGATTTGGAAGGTTTAGGTAAAGAATATTCTTTGGGTGAAAAGAACAGAAAGATTTTGAATGCTTTACCTAAGGAATGTGAACCTAAATCCATTGCCATAGAAGAGTCTAAAAATTTAATTTCTATACCTATTGATTCTTTGATTAATTCACTAACCACTTTTGAATTGAAATTGAAACATAAGGTACAAGATGATGAGAAGGCAAGGGCAAAAGAATAGAGGCATAGCATTGAAGGCTTCACAAAAAAGATACAAGCAAGAAGCCAAGTGAAAAATGCTATGGCAAATTGGGACACCTTGCAAATGAGTATTCATGAAAAGGAGAAAAGACTCAAGGAAGCCTCACTTCAACAACTTCCAAATCACATGGGATGATTGCAATTTGGATGGAGAAGTTGAAGAAGAACATGAGGCGGATCAAATGGCTTTTATGCATCTTGGAAATAATGAGGTATCCTCCAGTTATGATTCTTGTGATGATTATTGTGATGATGATGATGATGTTGAATCATTTATTTTTAAAATGCATGAATGTTTGAAAGAATCATATGCTAGAAACAAGGAGCTAAAAATCAAGATTAATGCTTTATTGAGTGCCAACTCAAAAATTGTGCATGAAAATAATTTGTTGTCAAAAGAAAATGATTCTTGAGAAAAGGGATTTAATGTGAAAACCAAGATCAAGGAAGAACAAGCTTCATTAAAGAAGATATTATATCTCCATGATCTTGATGTACTTTTGCAAAAGAAAATGGAATTTTTTTTTGATAAGAGAAGAACTAGAATTATGCATATCAACAAAAATTTTGTTACCCATAGAAAGGATGATTTGTGCTTTATTAAATCTAAATATTGTTTTTATAGAAACAAAAATATTGTATGCAATTATTGTTGTCAACATGGATGTTGGCCCCAAAGCAACCTAAGAGGGGGGGGGGGTGTGAATTAGGTTTCTTAAAAATTACTTTGAGAAATATTGAGATTTTCAAATTAAATGCAGATATAACAAAATCAATGAAACAGTAAAGTAAAGATAGAAAAATTAAACAATCAATACTTCCAAGCTAGCAAGCTTGAAGTATCAAATCTCTTGAATGCTTCACACACTTGGTGAGCCAATAATCTTTACAAAGTTTGGAAGTTCTTGCTCACACCAAAACTCTTTTAGTTGAGCCAAGAATCTTACTTACAACCACACTTTCATACAAGATTATCACTCCACTCAAAGTTGAATTCCAACACTCACAATTGCACACTAATACAACAAAGCACTATAGTCAATTTGCACTCAAATTACTCTTTTCTAAGGCTTGTATTCAATGTATTAGATGATTTTTTTAGGTTATTAAAGCACCTATTTATAAGAGCAATAAATAGTGGTTTCAACTACTTCCTAACTGCTAAATAATAAATGCACAAAAAATAGCCGTTGGGGTTTCGGACGTCCGAGAAATATTGAATGCGTCGGAGGCAGCGTCCGATCTTCTTTCAGTTTTGTTGAGAAGCTTCGTTCGGACGTCCGTGCATGCGTCAGTTCCTTCATCCGACAGAGGTTTCGGACGGTCCTGAGCGTCCGAAAGAGAAGCAGTAGGATCCCATTCTTTCTGCCAGTTCGTTCGGACGATGCAATGCGTCCTAGGAGTTTTGACCTAGTTCGGACGGTTCTGTGCGTTCGAAAGATCTGTTCCTGCAAAAGCTTGTTTTACAGAGTTAAGTGTTTATGTCATCATCAAAATAAGGTTTGGAAAACATCGAATATCCCTCTTTTTGATGATGACAAACCTTTATGTAAAACAATTGGATATGACTAATCAATTTGCAATATATCACAATTGGATATCAATCATCAAAGCACAATAGTATAGAGAAGACTACTCCCCCTTTTGACATCAATAAAAAAGACTCCCCCTTAGAACATGCAAGTAGTTTGACAGAAATGGAACAAGTTTCATGCATCCAACTGAAAAGTTTAATGGTGCTAGAGTCAAGGAAATATACAACCAAGCCACAGAAATGCTGAAAACCAAAAGAAATGCTGAAAGGTTCTATAAAAGCCAAGAACTGCTGAAAACAAAATACAAATGTGAAAAGAACTAATGTGAGTCATTGCGCTTCTTGGAGCGCTTTTTAGTCTTTTGTCGTTTGGATGGAACATCTTCAGTAGTGGCTTCACTGTCATCCTCCTCTCCAGTGCGACGTTGCATGATGAAGTCAAACGTGTCGTCAACATCCTCATCATCGTCGTCATCGTCATCGGCGGCTCCTTGATCGGCCGCATTGTCTTCACGGGTATGTCCATCTTCAGGTTCATCACTGTGAAGATGACTCAAGTGGATATTGGGACTGAAGATTAGCAAATTGAACCTGAGCCAAAGCAGACATGCCAAGGCTGAGGCCTCTTGGAGAATCATTTGACGAGTTTCAAGTCGCTTTAATTTTTGATTTGTGCGACGTTGAAATGAACTGACTTGAGTGCTCAGAGAGGTGAGAAGTCCACAGATATGTGTAAGAGATGGTTCAGATGTAGATGGTTCAGATGTAAGTGGAGGTGGTTGAGGAGTAGGAGAATGAGGAATGCACAAAACAAAAATGCTATTATCTTGCATGCAGAGTGCAATATCAAAGGCTGCCTTAGTTAGCCATTGATCGTTGAAAAAACGGAGGCCTTTGCGTTCAATGTATGATTTGTTAAAATAAGGAGGATATTGTTTGTTTCTGCTGAAAGGAATGTTGAGGAAATCAAAAATTTTGGTGAGAAATTTGCCAAACGAATTCAATTTTCCTTCTCTTGACATTTTCAACAATTTTATAAAAGAGGAGCGAGCAATGTAGTTTTGGCTTCCGAGGCCTGTTTAAAATGGATGTTAAAAATAGCTCTAACTTCATCGATATCAAATTGACTATCATCAGCGGGCCATTTGTCTAACGAAAAGAAATAAGAGAAATCAGTGGGGTTTGAGACTTCACATTCAAAAATGGTGTTAATGATGTTTGATGAAATCTCAAGATCGGTGTTGTTAACACGAGAAGTGAGAGTGCGAACAGTAGTGCCTTTCCGAAGATTGGCCGTGAACTGAAGCACCATGTCATGATAAACAGGTAAATCAAGATGCACAAGATGACCCCAATTTTGTTTTTCAAAACAAGATTTGATAATGGGAAGATTATATTCATAAAATCACAATGGAAGCGGGACGTTGAACGATTATAGATTTACTTAAAAGGAAGTATACCGTTCGGATGCCTTGGCATCTATAAATTTTGATAAGATTGTCTCTTATGGACACTAGATGTGTATAAGAGACATTCTCCTCGTACTGGAGCCTTCCCTTTAGTTTTTTGACCCCGATTTGCTGTAGAGGAACCTCCGCGAGATTTCACCATTGTGATGGAAGAAAAAGAAAAGAGGAGAGAATTGAAATTTTTGAGGATTGGTGAGAATTTGAGGAAATGAGATGGTGGATGGGGGAAATTAGATGTGATTTAGGTTAGAAGGGCTTTGGGTAGGATAATTTTCCAATCAATTTGGGAAGAGAGAGTGGGAATTTGGAGGGAGTGGTGGAGAGACAAATTTTCCCAGAGGGTTTAAGGGGGAGGTGGTGAGTCCGAAATGGGGAAGATGGACGGTTTTAATCAAACAGGTGTTGGGATTTCCTAGCCATAATATAAAAAATAACGCAGTGGAAAAACACCGGAAATCCCTATAAGAGGATCCATGCGTTCCGATTAAATCGTCTAGGGTTTAGATATATATACCTTTGATGCTTGATAGCAAAACCCTGGTTGCGATCTGAACCTTTCACGATCTGAACACCACGGTCACTATTTGGACACCACGGCAACCACGAACTATTTGTTGAACACGTCAGACCTTAGGCGCTGCTCGGATTGAACGAACGCCCTCTACAGGTATCCACACGATAGCTTTTCCGATTTTAGGGTGTTGCTTGCTAGAACAGTGTTTCGAAACTATTTCGTAGGGTTTTTCGTCCAACTGTGTGTTACTAATCAGTCGCATGTTCGACCCTACGAACCCTAAAGAATCATATTCTATATATAGCGGTTAACCTTAATTCAAAGAACTCCTCTTTGATTAGAATTCTTCTATCACACGTATTAGGTATATAAACGCGTATGATAGTAACCAGATGAAGATAGTTCCTTACGAATTATTATAATTACTATTTAACTGGACAATCCTTAAATCCAATGTAATTAGTAAATAATTCTCGTTCATTGAATCTAGACACAAATTCTTATTCAACGAACTTAGTCAACAATTAACTTAACCCAATGCTTACTCTTAGTGTGTGACCCTTTAGGTTCATTTAACGTTGGCAATAAGTATAATTTCTAATTCCAACACTGTTGCCTTTAGTACATAAACCAACAATACTCCCACTTGGACTAAAGACAATTAGCCAGGAAGTTTTGGAATTGAATAAATTAAACACCTTTAATTTATCATTAACAGATTATACTCATAGATCAAGATCGGCCTCTAGCAAGGCATCATGACCACCCAAGTTAAATGAAGATCATTGATCTGACATAACCTGATCAAATAACCCATGTCTTAATCCTTTTGTCTCACGATGTCTTAGTTGGACATAGAGCATGGACAATGTCATCTCTATTTGTGTCCAACTATTTGTATTTCTCGATCTCGAAGTAGAATGATAAAACAAATGAATTTGATCACCTTATCAATCCATTTGAGCACGGCCATGCATTTTACATTCCTACTAATCGAGGGCCCAAAGACATCTCTCTCATAATAAGAGGGACAAATTCCATCTTAATCACTCATTTTCCTCCGCATAATTTCTACATGTTCAATCACAATCTTTATAATCATCCGGTTAAAGACAACGTTTGATTGTGTCAAAACACATAAGTTCTTATGTAGGAAACTATGGTGATCTCAGGTCTAAGGATGAACAACATGTTCATAATGAGAATTACCAATGACATAAAACCATGTTGTATTCTCATAACGGGTCAATGGACTTTGTTCGCCAACAAATACCCATGATTTTTTATTATATCCATATATCCATAATCATCATATGATTATCAATCAAAATCATACTAGTCTTAAATCAACACAGTTCCCACTATATTGAATGACTAGGGACATTTAGAATAATAAACATTATTCATGGATTCTAATATTAAAACATGCAATAATAAATCTCTTTATAAATAAAATATCATGATGACAATATTCGTTTTAAAATTATCCATTAAAAGTCTCCCAATTAAACAATTAGGTCCAATCATACATATGTCTAAGACCTATTGACCGAACATGGCGATCATGTTTTGGTTGTGGTAGTGGTTTAGTTAATGGATCAGCAATGTTGTCATCAGTTGGTACTTTGCATATTTTGACGTCTCCTCTCTCAATGATCTCACGAATGAGATGATAACGTCTTTGGATGTGTTTGGATCGTTGATGCGATCTAGGCTCTTTGGCTTGTGCAATAGCCCCATTATTATCACAATAGATATCAACTGGATTAGTGATGCTAGGAACAACACCTAATTCAGAGGACAAATTTCCTAATCCAAACTGCTTCCTTAGCTGCAAAGATGCTGCTAGTTATTCTGCTGGACAAAGTAGAATCTGCTATGGTCGCTTGCTTTGAACTCTTCCATTAACAGAAGCCTAAACAGAACACATATCCTGACTGTTATAAAATCATCTCTGTCAGACTGGAAACTTGCATCTGTGTAACCACTTACAACAAGCTCTTTTTCCAGTCCTCCATAAACCATAGAAATCATCTTTAGTTCATCTGTAATGTATGTACTCGACCGGGTCTCATATATTCTTGATCACATTTGTGTTAATACACATCCAGATCCGATTGGTATCTACTCATTATGCTCAAAGCATATGAGACATCCGGTCGAGTACATAACATCGCATACATGATGGATCCTATAGCTGATGCATATGGAATCTCACTCATGCGATTTCGCTCATCTTGTGTCGCAGGACACTGAGCCTTTCCAAGACTGATGCCATGCGACATTGGCAAGAATCCTCTTTTAGAATCTTGCATACTAAACCTCTTTAGTACTTTATCTATATAAGTACTTTGACTCAGGCCAATGAGCTTTTGAGATCTATCTCTATAGATCTTGATACCAAGGATATAAGCTGCTTCGCCCAAATCCTTCATTGAGAAACACTTTCCTAACCAAGACTTGACTTTCTGCAAGGTAGGAATGTCATTTCCAATGAGCAGTATGTCATCAACATACAAAACTAGAAACACAACTGCATTTGCATTAATATTCTTGTAAACACAAGGTTCATCTTCATTTTTGATGAATCCAAACTCTTTGACTGCTTCGTCAAAACGAAGATTCCAACTCCGAGAGGCTTGCTTTAATCCATAAATGGATCTTTGAAGCTTACATACCTTTTCAGAATTCTCAGCTTGTACAAAACCCTCAGGTTGTGTCATATACACATCCTCGAGTAAGTTTCCATTAAGAAACGCTGTTTTGACATCCATTTGCCATATCTCATAATCATAGTATGCTGCAATGGCAATAAGAATCCTTATGGATTTAAGCATAGCAACTGGTGAAAAGGTTTCATCATAGTCTATACCATGAGTTTGTTTGAAACCTTTTGCAACCAATCGTGCTTTGAAGGTTTTATGTAGATTGCCATCCATGTCAGTTTTCTTCTTGAAAACCCATTTACACCCAATAGTTTTTATACCATCCGGTGGATCAATCAAAGTCCAAACTTGATTGTCAAACATGGATTGCATCTCAGATGTGAGGTCTTAGACCTGTCTCTTATACACATCTAGATGTGAATAAGAGACAATGTGAATGCAGCTGTTTGTAAAGCATAACCCCAAAAGGATAAAGGGAGATCTGTATGACTCATCATGGATCGAACCATATCTAATAGGGTTCGATTCCTTCTTTCAGATACACCATTCCATTGTGGTGTTCCAGGTGGAGTTAATTGTGAAACAATTCCACAATTTCTAAGATGGTCATAAAATTCTTGACTCAGATATTCACCACCTCGATCAGATCTCAGTGATTTAATTGTCTCAGAGATCTCAGATTTATGTTTCATTAGATAGACATATCCATATCTACTGAAATCATCTGAGAAAGTAATGAAGTACTGGTAACCTCCTCTGGCAACAGTATTTAATGGACCACATACATCTGTATGTATTAGGCCCAATAAATCATTGGCTCGTTCACTGTGTCCAGTAAAAGGAGCTTTAGTCATCTTTCCCAACAAACAAGATTCGCAGATATCATAAGATTCAAGATCAAATTGATTCAAAAGCCCATCTTTATGGAGTTTTGATATGCGCTTCTCATTTATGTGACAAAGGCGACAATGCCATAAGAAAGTTTGATTTGAATCATCCAATCTAGGTTTCTTTGTATTTATGTTATAAACAATCTCTGGATTGGGCTTTTTAATGTTTAGAACGTAAAGACCATTATGCAAATCAGCATTTCCATAAAACATGTCTTCACGGTGAATGGAGAATTTTTTATTCTTAATAAAGAAATCAAATCCATCATTGTCTAAACAAGAAACAGTAAAACAATGTTACTGCTTAAAGCAGGTACATAATAACAATTATTCAAAGTTAAAATCAGCCCGGGAGGTAAAAGGAGTTCACATGTTCCTACGGCTAGAGCAGCAACTCTTGCTTTATTTCCAACCTGCATCTCCACTTCACCTTTCTTTAATCGACTACTTCTTTTTAGATCCTTCACATTAACACAAATGTGAGCTCCACATCCAGTATCTAATACCCATGACGAGGAAATAGAAGTAGTAAGATTAACGTGTATAACATAAATACCTGAAGTAGTAGTCTCACTACTCTTCTTCTTCTTTAGATCTTCCAAATAGAGTTTGCAATTTCTTTTCCAATGACTAGGCTCATTGCAAAAGTGACAAACTCCTTCCTTTGGAGGCTTAGGCTTGTTCTGGTTCTTGGGCTTGTTTTGTGTATAGGGCTTCTTCTTATAAGCCTTATTTGACCTTCCTTTCGTTTTCATCCCCTTACCTTTATGAACCATTAAAACTTGGCCAGGTCAATTTTTTGATATTATGCTCAGCAGTTTTAAGCATCGAATGCAGCTCAGAAACAGATTTCTCCATGTTGTTCATGTTGAAGTTCATAACAAACTGGCTATAACTCTCAGGAAGAGAATTCAGGATCAAATCCGTTGCCAGCTCTTGACTTATGGGAAATCCAAGTCTTTCAAGATGATCTATGTGACCCTTCATCTTCAAGACATGAGGACTAACAGCGCTCCTTCACCATTTTGCGGGAATGTAAAGCTTTGGTCGTATCAAACCTTTCTGCCGTGCTTTTGGAACATTTCCTTGAGATGATTGACCATCTCGAAAGCTTCCAAGTGCTCCAAGTCCTTCAAGGTCTGGGCTCATGGTAGCAAGCATAAGGCATCCAACATCAACGAGTCATTAGCCAATGTCGCATGGCATTAGTCCTGTCTCTTATACACATCTACCTCTGAACCAGTCAAGGAAGTTGGTCCCATTTAGCTTGTCCTTCTCAAGGATAGATCGCAAAGATAGTGTTGAAGTGTTATTAGCGGCCATCGATCTACAACAATTATGCAAAGTACAATATTTCGATATTAATATAAAACTCCCACTAAATCAATTACCCTCATAAATGAATACACAACAGTTTGTATTTAGTGGGTTAAGATCCATATTTCACTTAACCTTAACTCAGCTTTGGCATGACAATTAAAATTAAGTTATTTAGGTAGGTAACTCTTTACCAATTACATCATATGTAACTCTTAAAACAATTATGAGATCAATACATCACATGTACCGGCATGTTTAATCTCATCTTATGCCTATGGGCCCAAAACCGTTTGATAGCCCAATATTTATTGGCCAAATTAAACATATAAGTAGCACCATTACTTATCCTTTCGACTAAAATAACTAATGTACTTTTACTTTAGCAAAAACGCACATCAGTGATCAAAGTCTTTGGAAGGTGTTTAAATTTGGTGGCATACTGATTAATTGAGGGCTTAACATGTTATGTGAACTTGTTAATTGATCATATGTTTTCATGCACCACATATATTTAACATTTAACATCACATAAACATATACAAATAACAGTAAGATAAACGTGTCATAGCATGGCCCTTAAACTATGGTGATCTTCATAAGCCAATATGAAGATCAAGGTCAATCCTAGGGTCAAATTACAACTTCAAAATTTCTTCCATCTTCATGGAATACACCTTGTTGTTGATTGACGCCAAGTTGCTCCTCTTGCCTTCTTTACAAGCTTTGTAATACAATAATACATAAACTTTAATTGTTTCACAATTAACTCCACCTGGAACCGTATTTATATAATTACACCCCAAAATAGAAATAAATTACTATTCTAGTAGGTCAAAAGGGCCATGCTATGCACCATGCATATGAACACATCATAAAACAGAAAACATACTATTATTTATCCGATGTTATAACCGAGAATGTAAAACGATTTTAAGCCACTATGACAGAAAGTACGGCATGCCAACTTGTTTGCAATCTTCCATTCCAAATCGTTTGAGTAGCTCCTTTGTGTACTTGATTTGTGTAATAAACGTTCCTTCCTTAGTTTGATGAACTTGTAATCCGAGGAAAAATTGCAACTTGCCCATCATACTCGTCTCAAACTCTTCTTGCATTAAATGTGAAAAATCCTTACACAAACTTTCATTAGTTGCCCCAAAAATAATATCATCAACATAAATTTGAACGATTAACAAACCATTTGAATCCGTTTTTGTAAAAAGAGTGGTGTCAACTACACCTCTTTTGAATCCATTTTTTTATCAAGAACCCACTTAATCTTTCATACCAAGCTCTTGGAGCTTGTTTTAAACCATATAAAGCTTTGGAGAGTTTGAAAACATAATTTGGAAGATTTTTATTTTCAAAACCCGGAGGTTGTTCAACGAAAACTTCTTGGTCGATAAAACCATTTAAAAAGGCACTTTAGCACACTGCTAAATGAGTTCACCTTACTCATTTAATTTGTTTCTAAAAACCCATTTAGTACCATTAACGGGACGAGAAGAAGGTCTTTCAACTAAGGTCCATACATTATTTTTCTCAAATTGACTAAGTTCATCTTGCATAGCATTAACCCAAGATTCATCACTCAAAGCAACATCTATATGTTTAGGATCAATGTGAGAGAGTAATGCACAATTACTATTCAAAGGTTTATGAGTCTTCAAACGAGTAGTTACCCTATCGGATTGATCACCTATGATTAAATCTTGAGGATCACTAGAGACGAATCTCCAAGCTTTCGGAAGATCATTTTGAGCATCCTCATTCTTTTCATCATCAATTTGATGGTTGTTGACATCAACGCTTGATGTAATCTCTTGATGATCTTCATGAATAACGAGCTTTTCGAGCTCCTTTAAAATGCCTACATCTTCATCCTCACATAAATTCTTTGAGATAACATCATTAGTTTCATCAAATGTAACATGCACAACTTCTTCAATCAAAAGCGTTCTTCTATTGTAAACTCGGTTTGCTTTCTTGTCACTAGAATATCCTAGAAAAATTCCTTCATCCGATTTTTTGTCAAATTTTCCAAGGTTTTCTTTGATTTTTAAAATAAAGCATTTGCAACCATAAAACTTTGAAATAGCTCACAACGGGTTTTCTACAAAAAAGGAGTTCATAAGGAGTTTTATTTAAAGAGGATCTTAATAAATTAAGATTTGTATATCATAACATAACAAGCCGTGTTAACAGCTTCGGCCCAAAAGTATTGTGGTGAGTCACATTCACTAATCATAGTTCTAGCCGTTTCTTGAAGAGTCCTATTTTTCCTTTCAACAACACCATTTTGTTGAGGGACTCTAACAACCGAAAACTCATGAAAGATACTGTTGTGATCACAAAAGTCGGGAAAACCTCCAAATTTAAATTCAGCACCATTGTCACTCCTCAGACGAACAATTTTTGTATCCAATAAATTTTGAATTTTGGAAAACAATTTTACAAAATTTTCAAATGCTTCATTTTTGTGAACAAGAAATAATACCCAAGTAAACCTAGAATAGTCATCTACGACACAAATGGATATTTGCAACCACCTAAACTAGCATATTGAGTAGGTCCAAATAAGTCTAAATGCAACAATTCTAAAGGTTTATGAGTAGACACAAAATTCTTTGGTTTAAAAGAAACTTTGACTTGTTTACCAAATTGGCAAGCATCATAAATTTCTATATTTTTCAAAAATTTCAGTTTTGGCAAACCTCTTACCAAATCTTTCTTGGCAAGTTTTTCAATCAAATCCATATTAAAATGACAAAGTCTTCTATGCCAAAGCCAAGGATCATCTCTAGAAGCGGTAAGCATTTTACATTGCTATTGCTAATTTTATCAAGATGAATCACATAAACATCATTGTGCCTAGTGCCCTTGAATAAAACGACATGATTTTTATCAAGGATAAGACATTCATGCTTGGTAAAGAAAACATATAAATTTTTGTCACAAAGTTGACTAACACTTAATAAATTATAGTTCAAATTATCAACAAGAAGTACATTCTTAATCAAGGTTTCACCATTTTTACCTACATCACCAATGCCGATTGATTTTGCTTTGTTGTTGTCACCAAAAGTGACTTTTCCACTATTTTTTGATGTAAGGTTTGTGAAGAGAGAGGCATCACCCGTCATGTGCCTTGAACATCCACTATCTATGAACCACTTAGCATTGTTGGCGATGTTAAGTACCTACACAATAAATCAATTGATAACTTTTGGTACCCATGTTTTCTTGGTTCCATTTGAGTTAGTGAAATTGCTTTCGATCCATGCAACTTTCATTCCAAGTTTTTCATTCCTCTTGACATAACACATATTCTTAGCATGTCCATGTTGTTGGTAATATCTACAAATAATGCTTTTATTGCCATATAAAGAGGATTTTGGTTTTACAATACATAAGTCATCCCTTCTAAACATGACAAAATTTTTGTTGATTGCTACATTTCTATTTCTTTTCATATCAAAAATATTTTCTTTCTTTCTAGTTAAAAGAGCATTCAAATCATCCATTCTTTTCTTCAAGGTGGCTTGTTCTTCCTTGACCTTTGATCTCACATGCATTCTTTTCTTCAAATCACGATTTTCTTGCGATAGCCTATTGTTTTCATTCACAAGTTTAGAGTTAGCATTCAATAAAGCATTTGACTTTTTAGCTAACTCCTTATTTCTAGCCCTATATGATTCCTTTAAGCTATCATGTAATTTCAAAATGAAAGCTTCAAGATCATCTTCACCATTTTCATCATTAGAGTCATAGTTAAAATTTACCTCATCATCTCCAATGGCCATGAAGGCCATTTGTGCCGACTCCATTTCTTCTTCAACTTCTCCTTCGGAGTTGCAATCATCCCATGTGATTTGAAAGTTGTTGAACCTTGGTTTTCTTCCTTCCTTCTTTTTCTTGGAAGGACACTCATTTGCAAAATGCCCGAGTTGACCGCATTCAAAGCATTTTTCGTTTTGCTTCTTCATTTCAAGCCTAGACTTCCCTTTGAAATTATTTGAATTTGTAGATCCGCCTCTTCTCATTCTTCGTTTGTTGATGTAATGTTTAAGAAATCCTTTGGTGATGAGTGCAAGATCTCCTTCATCAAGATCTTCATCTTCTAGATTGATGGAGCTATTTTCATCTTCCTCTTGAGAGATCTTTAAGGCAATGCTCCTTCTTGGTCTTGATCTTCTTCATCATCCACTACTTGGCCTTTGACTTGAGTTCATAAGATGTAAGAGAATTGATTAGAGATTCAATAGGCATTAAATTTAAATTCTTGGCTTCCTCTATAGCAATTGTTTTGGCATCCCATTCTTTGGATAAAGTATTTAGGATTTTTCTATTTTTTTCACCCAACGAGTACTCCTTATTCAAGGCTTCAAGATCCTTTATAATGTCATTGAACCTGCAGTACATTTTGTCTATGTTCTCATGTGGTTCCATCTTGAATGACTCATACATGGCAACAAGTAGGGATTTCTTTTGCTCACGAACATCATCGCTCCCTTCATGAATTTCCTTCAACTTATCCCATATTTCTTTAGCGGAAATGCAACCCTGCACGCGAGTTGATTCATTTGCATCCAAGGCATTATATAACACATTCATGGCTTTTGCATTCAACGTCAAGTTTGCCTTGTCTTGTGGAGTGAGCTCATTCCTTGTCTTTTCTCTTCTTCTATTTGTGCTTGTGATCATCAATGATAGAAGCTTCAAATGGACCTTCATTGACAACATACCACAAATCAATGTCAATAGATTGTAGAAATATTTTCATTCTATCTCTCCAACTAATAAAATTTGCCCAATTAAACATAGGGGGCCTAGTAACGGATTGACCCTCAAAAAACAGAGCATTGTTGGTTGCCATATTTCTTTACTCAAAAGCAGTTTAAGCAATATAATGAGACCAAGCTCTGATACCAATTGTTGGCCCCAAAGCAACCTAAGAGGGGGGGTGAATTAGGTTTCTTAAAAAATACTTTGAGAAATATTGAGATTTTCAAATTAAATGCAGATATAACAAAATCAATAGAACAGTAAAGTAAAGAGAGAAAAATTAAACAATCAATACTTCCAAGCTAGCAAGCTTGAAGTATCAAATCTCTTGAATGCTTCACACACTTGGTGAGCCAATAATCTTTACAAAGTTGGGAAGTTCTTGCTCACACCAAAACTCTTTTAGTTGAGCCAAGAACATCTAGATCTTACTTACAACCAAACTTTCATACAAGATTATCACTCCACTCAAAGTTGAATTACACTCACAATTGCACACTAATACAACAAAGCACTATAGTCAATTTGCACTCAAATTACTCTTTTCTAAGGCTTGTATTCAATGTATTAGATGATTTTTTTAGGTTATTAAAGCACCTATTTATAAGAGCAATAAATAGTGGTTTCAACTACTTCCTAACGGCTAAATAATAAATGCACAAAAAATAGCCGTTGGGGTTTCGGACGTCCGAGAAGTATTGAATCTGTCCGTCTCAAAGTCCGATCTTCTTTCAGTTTTGTTGAGAAGCTTCGTTCGGACGTCCGTGCATGCGTCCGTTCCTTCGTCCGACAGAGGTTTCGGACGGTCCTGAGCGTCCGAAAGAGAAGCAGTAGGATCCCATTCTTTCTGCCAGTTCGTTCGGACGATGCAATGCGTCCTAGGAGTTTTGACCTAGTTCAGACGGTTATGTGCGTCCGAAAGATCTGTTCCTGCAAAATGATGCTTGTTTTACAGAGTTAAGTGTTTATGTCATCATCAAAATAAGGTTTGGAAAACATCAATGGACATATAAGAAGGGATTGTTTTGTCAAAAGAAATGAAAAGTTGGGAATAAATTCTATTTGGGTTCTTAAGCATGTTACTAACCCAATTGGACCCAAGAAAGTTTGGGTACCAAAACTTGTTGCTTAACTTTGAGTGTCGGTATGCTTGGAAAATTGATCAGGGATTCAAAATGGATGATCAATGGAGGGTCTTCAAAGCATATTTACTAAGATGACATTGAAATGGGTAACAATTAAAGTTTTTAATGTGCTTTCATTTGTTAATATGAACTATGATCTCTTAAATGTTAGACAAATATGTGTTTGAATTTGTTTAGAATACTTGGTATAAGTATTCCCAATTTTTGTCTGTATTAAGTCACTATTTACAAAAGAAAAGGGGAGCATTCTATTTTTTAAATGGATTACATGTTAGAAATTAATTTGTATCACAAGAAATTGTTACATCACATATGTTTTACTGTTTTGATAATGCTTTTGGTAAAGAATGAGCGGAAAATGCCTTGATGTTAATCTTTTGCATAAATTTCCTCGTTTCTGCTTGATTATTTATTCTTGAAGGGAAAAAAATATTTTAATCTTGAATTATCCTCTATATATTTTTTTGAATTGCATGCATAGTTTAAGGGAGATATTGTGTGTATAAATGGCTTTATATTATAATGTTTTGATTATGCCAAAATGGGGAGAAATAATAGACAAAACTTCTTGTCTTTGTGCTTCCTATTTTATGGTTGTTGTCATAATTATCCAATAGATTTGTCTTCATCAAAAAAAGGGAGATCGTTGAACTCCAGTTATGATAATCATATTTTGATGATGACTAAATTGTACTAACGACCTTAAAACAAGTGTGAAGAAAAATAGGAAGGTTAATGATCGTCCAAACACAATCAAGAAAAATAACTAAAATATGAAGCACACCTTACGGACGATGAAGAATGTCCGAATAAGAAAGAAAGGAGCTCAAACGCAAGGGAGTGTCCGAAACATTACCAGACAACACCAAAGAAGAATACATCTTTCCAACACAGATAACTATTAGAAGGATAGTGCTTCAGACGCAAAAGACCATCCGAGACAAGGAATCTGAAATCCAAAAGAATCGGACGTTGAAGACCGTCCGAATACAGGAGCTCGAAATGAAGAAATTTTCTGTCAAAGCTGTAGGATGCATATGACCGTAAGAGACACTTTTCGTCAAACTGTAGGATGCATGAACGGATGTCTGAACCACCGTCCAAACTCCTAACGGCTAGTTTTTAATGGCTAATTTTTTGACCGTTGGAGCCCAAATTTCGATACATCTTTCATCTATATATAGCCCAAGGACATCCAAATGATGTGTGGAACTACTATATTCAATACAAATACTTGTAAGAGCTATTTGGAGAGAAATAGGATAAAATATTGTGGGTTGTATTGGTTTGGGTACTATAGTTCTCTCGTCTCAACTCTCAGAGGAAATTAATGTGTGGAAGAGTAGACTAGTGAGTGATCTTCCAGTGTAAGAGTGGAGGGTTAACAAGTGTACAAAAGTGAGGTTGTAATGTAAAACCCTTTGGCTCAACTAGAGGAACTTCGTTGGAGTAAGGGTGAGCCTACTTTGTGTATAAGAAGGTTATTGCCTCACCTTCTTTGAAGAGGCACTACTAGTGGATGTATTCCAAACTTGAGGACCTTGGGAGTTTGGTTTGACATTCTTTATCTCAATATTTTTATTTGTTCTTTAAGCTTCAATTGTTAAATATTTATCTTTGATCATTTGAGCTTGAGTGTTCATTTGTTGCACAAAGTTTGCATTTCATCAATCACATTAAAATGTTTCTTTTTAGAGACAACCTAATTCACCCTCCCTCTTAGGTTGTTTTTGGGCCAACATAACTTTCTTGTCCAAACTCCAATTGTGGTGATTCATGATGGTTTGGAAAGCTAAGAGAAAGAGCTACATCTTTCATGCTTGGCTTTTTACATTTTCCTAAATTCTGCTAGCATCAAGGTCAACATCGAGATTGAAGTTGAAGTAGAGTGTAGAGTGCGCACGTGTGCTGGGAAAAGCTTGGGCATGTGCGCAAGCTGAGAAAAAAAAAGACATTTATCTACTGCAATTTGTGCACATGCACAAGAAATGCTGCTCATGTGTGCACGCGGAGCAGTAGTTGACATAAATTGCTTGGTTTGGAAGTTTTCTCAACCCGGTCGGACTCCTCGGGTTTTTATGTATTTTTATGAACTTAGGGGTCTAAAACCCTGATGTAACCCATATAAATACCCCATTATGATGGGAGTTGAGCATAAGATAGCAGTCTTTAGTTAGATTAAACATTAGAATAGAAACTCATTAGATTAGGAGCTAGGGTTTCATTCTTCTTATTCAAGACTACAAGTTCGAACAACTTTTTATTCTGGCTACGTTACTGAGTTTGATTTCTTAATTTAAATTCAATTTAATTTTAGTACTTATTTCAATATCCATTGTTATAATTTAATTTTCCCGCGATTTACTTTCCTATTTCATTAGTTTAAGTTTCCTTACGGTAGATTTTGTTGCTTTAGTTAGTTTTATTTAGTTTGATATTTGTTCTTGACTCCTTGTGGTTAAAATTAATCTAGTAGGTAGAAAAAAACTCTGCAATTAATTTGTCTAACTAGTTTGTAGGTTTGTGAACCCTAGTAATTGACTAATAGTCCTCGTGGGAATGATCCTTACTCACTCAATCTCCAAACTGACCTTGTATCCTTGCAAGAGTGTGTAAGTATTGATTAGGGTTATTAAGGATAATTTATTACCTGTTTGTAAATTGGATTACCCAATCAATATTACACCGAACAAGTTTTTGGTGTCATTACCGGGGACTATTTTTGGTCCAATATTAGGTTTAGCAAACCTTACTAGATTAGACTTTTATTTTATTTTAATTATTTATAGTTGCTTTTTGTTCTTTTTAATTTTTGTTTTTTGATTTTTACTTTAGATATTTCAACTTTGGTTTTTCTCTTGTAGTTTTTGGTAAATACTCATTCATGCAATCAACCACCGATTTTGGGTGACTTTGAGATTGAACGAACTATATCCAGAAACCACTAAAACTATAGGAATCTAGCCATGGGGAAAATTCAATGGAGTATCCAAATCGTATTGTTGGGGATCAAGAAGTAAAGGGTAACAATGGCAATGGAGGCAATGCTAATCACCGACTCCTTAGAGGTTATGCTGTACCAAATTTTGAAGGGGCGATTTCTAGCATTTCCTGAATACACATATAGGCCAATTTTGAGATCAAGCTAGCTCTAATTCAAGTGCTCCACACCCATTCTATGTTTGGAGGTGGGCCAAACGAGGATGCTTATGCTTAATAAATTTCGAAGAAGTCATTGACACCTTCAAATACAACGGAGTACATCTCGATTGTATATGAATAAGAGCTTTTCCATTTTCTTTGCAGGATAGGGCGAAGACTTGGCTGAAATCATTCCATCTAAGACCACGGTACTTTCACGATATGGAATGAACTAGCACAAGAATTTTTGGCCAAATACTTTGCACCGCCAAGAACCGCAACGCTATGCAATGACATCATATCACTGACAAAATCACTGGAGAAAGTCTAAGTGAAGTATGGGAGCGTTTCAAAGAACTACTCAGAAAGTGTCCATATCATGCCTTTCCATTATGGCTACAAGTACAAACATTCTACAATGGATTATTTCAAGAGATGAGATTGATCGTTGATGCAAGCACTGGAGGCATCTTCCCTCTTAAAACTCCGGAGAGAAGCACAAGAGTTGTTGGAGAGAATGGCATGAATGCATTACTATCATGGCACTATCATTCCTTTTGGTTGGACAACAACAGCAGGTCTAACAAATTGGTGCACAACAAGGAGGTACGGTGCCTTCGTATCCCAACCAGGCATGATGTTGAAGATGAGGACCAATCTGATGAAGGCCTTAGAGAATGTAGGCAGTAATTCGGTGAACTCTATAGATTCTCAGCACCTCAAGCAATTTTAACCTGTGATTTTTATGAAGGAAACCACCAAAATGGCCTTTGCTAAATACCCTTGCCCCAAGGTGAGCAAATTCAATTCATGGCCAATCAGAATTCAAGGTCAAGGAATCCGCTTAATTCATATGGTAAAACAAATAATCCATCTTGGTACAATCACCCAAATTTTTGTTGGACCAATAAGAATAATGTTCAAAATCCATCCTTCCAACCCAATCAACCATCATCTAATTTTTCCAATCAATCTTCATCCCCTCGCCCATGTCAACCATCTCATCAAAGGAATTTCCAAAACTTCTTGCTTCAGCAGAATAACTCATACCAACCTCCACCACCAAGACTTCCACCTCAAAATCCTAATTATCCTCCACATGTAAATCATGATCAATCCAATGAGGATATTTTGAGGAGGGATTTTGAAAACTTGTGGAGGGAGTATGAGCATTTACGAGCTTCTACAAGGAATATGGAACTTCAATAGGGACAACTAATCAATTGGCTAGCCAAAATAACGAACGATCTATGGGAGCATTGCCAAGCGACACAATTCCAAATCCAAAGGAGCAATGCAATGGTATTTCATTGAGGAGTGGGAAGGAATTAGTTGTACAAAATGACAAGACAAAGGTTGATAGTGAAGTTAAGAAGCAAAATCCGAGGCAAGTGAGGATAAACTTCAAGTTGAAGGTGAGGAAGAGAAGATGACAAAAGGGAACGCAATGATGGAGGCAAAGGGACAACAAATGGAGGAACCCTTGAAATTGGAGACATTGAAGAGAGTGCCATTTCGTCAAAGACTTGTTGATCCAAAGAACGAGGAAAAAGAATAATATTTCCACAAGTTACTCGATATGCTCAAAAAGTTGAATATAAACATCCCTTTAGTTGATGTTCTCTACATAATGCCTGATTATGCTCGGTTCATGAAGGATCTCTTGGCTCAAAAGCAGCGGCGGGATAATGATAAGACAATTTGCCTCAATGCTAAGTGTAGCGGTTATTGTTCAACGGAGGTTACCCCCTAAACTCAAGGATCTCGGTTATTTTCCTATACTAGTGAACATTGGAGGACACATGTTGTATCGATCACTTTGTGATTTAGGGGCGAGCATCAATATTATGCCGAACACCATCTTTGATAACATAGGGATTACCAATGTAAAACCAACCAACATTACACTCTAATTGGTAGATTTGTCTGAGATAAAATCATATGGCTTGTTGGAAGATGGGCTAGTTCAAGTGAAAAAGTTGGTGTTTCCTGTTGATTTCTCCGTGTTGGACATTGGCAAAGATAATGAAATTCCATTGATTCTAGGGAAGACATTTTTATCAACCACGCATACTTTATTTAACGTTAATAAAGGGAAGTGGATTTTCCTTCCAAGTTGATAATTAATCTGTTGAAATTGATGTTTTGAATTATGACGACAATGTTGCAATATTTGAAGAAAAATGTGCTAATTATTCCCTTGGTTCGTTTATTGATAGGTTTGAAGCAGGCTGAACGAGGTACCCAAGGTAGGCCAAGGCAATGCACTCAAAAGGCGATTGAAACAAATGAAGACTACAAAATTGACTTGGAGAACAAACCATCGGATGATGAAGATGAGATGAGAAAGACTCATGGATCGTTTCACAAGTGCAGAAAGGTGAGGGTTTGAGCAAAGTGACCATGAGCAAGAAGAAGAAAAAGCAGTTGAAGGAGCAACTTGAGGCGATAATTTGTGCATTATCTTTGACAAATGCATGGAGGATACGGCAAATTCAAGTTTGAGTCAGAAATCAGGCATCAAGAGTGCTGAAAAATGGTGTCAAACTTTTCCCATGTAAGCCAAAAAGAAAAGAATGGCCGACCATCCCTAAGTTTGTATGAACTGATCTCACGTGCCAAAGTCAAGCCTAAAACTGTAAACAAGGGTGCTTATTGGGAGGCAACCCAAACTTTTATTGCTTTCTTATTGTTCTTTACATTTAGTTAGTCAAATATTTTAGGTTGTGTTTGTTTTCTTAAGAGACTTAGTAATTTCTTAATGTCTTAATGCGTTTATCGTGTTGTTTATGTTTTAGTGTTAATGACGTGTTTCAACTCCTCTCATGGATATTTGGGACGGGATACACTATAACAACCGTTCTACATTACCAGAGAAGCTTTCCCTTTCCCTTTTTATGTTTTATTTTCTTAACATTGGGGACAATGTTTATTTCTAAGTGTGGGATGGGGAATTATCTGGATTTATATTTGTTTGGTGTAGTTTGCTCATTTTATGCTTTAATATCTAGCTTTTCTTTTGATGTGAGAGCTTTTTAAAATTTTTGAAAATTTTTGTTTGAATAAGCTAAAAATCTTTGAAATTTTTGGAAATTTTGTAATCATTTAGCATGTCTCTTTGATTTTCTACATGATAATTTTTTAGCTAAACCATCATTAGTGAGTAATCGATGTTAATATTTTCCTTGCATGATTTCTGAGAATTTTTGAGCACTAATAGTCATAAAATATTTTGTTTTTGGACACTTAGAGATAGCATCTGTCATCAGATTATATAAACTCATTTATATTGCGTCCTAGAACTTTCTTTATTACATTTTCAATGCGAATATTATAGATTGCTTAATTTGGTTTAAAGATGAGGATAGGGCATTTATTTGGACATTTGAGCCTTTGTAGCCAATCCTTATTAACAATTTTATCCCTAGTACCTATTTGAGCCTTAATTGTAATAAATGGAGAGAAACACCATTCGCATTCTTTCGTAAAAACTCACTTTTCCTACCCTGATGAGCTTAATAATTTTTTTTTTTTAATTTTCATATCCCTAAATGTCCCTTAAGATGTTTATTGCACACATTTATTATGAGATATAAGGGTGGAAGGTAGTTAAATGAGGGATGAAATTGTAGGATTGATTGGTGTTCATTTATGGGGCAAAGAGCACTAGAAAAATTTTTGAGTAGAGAAGAAATTTTTTGACAAGTGCAGGTAGTGCCTGTTGCTGGTACTTGCCTTCTTGTGATACAGGCAGTGCCTATCACTGGTACCTATATTTGCTGGTACCAGATAGCACCCATCACTAGTACCTGCATTGGTGTTTGCAGGTAGTGCCTATCACTGGTATTTGAATTAGGAGCGGACAAAAAAAATTGATAAATAAATGCCTGGAGAAAGGTTGGAGTGTTGGATTGAAATAGAAAAAGAATTTTTAGTTTTTGTATGAAATTTTTAATGGGTATTTGTTGATTAAGTATGGGGTTATTTCTATGAAGGATTGGTATTTAATGTGTTGGAGGAAAAGTTTTATTTTGATGTATGGCCAGCATGGATTTAAAGCTCTTTCTTTCTTACTTGTTATATCCTTATCCCTTCTTTGTTGAACCAATACCCTAGCCGATCATTACAAACTAAAAGTCCTACCTAGTTTCAATTAAGTTAGTTATCTATATTAGTGGAAATGTGTAAGAAGAGTGAGCTATGAGATGTTTAAAAAAGTTCTAAGATTTTGCATAATTTAATCTATTTGTCTTGAAAACCGAGTTTGTATTGAATGGCTATGTTCACACAATCACACCGGATTTCATGTGTAGGGTTTTATTAGCATTTGAACTCTTGAGTTCCTGGATATTCGTGATGGTGGATTGGGTCTTGATTATCTATTCGGACAATTATTGAAACACAGAGCTTATCTATTTTTATTTTATTTTTGCTCGAAGACGATCAAAAGCTAAGTGTGGGGTATTTGATAAACTTATAAATGTTGTATATTTCATGTGTCATTTACCTATGTTTTCATATAATTTTGGTAATAATTGAGTTAATTGTGAGTTTAATTGTTCTATTTTTAGTATGTGAATTATGAGCTTAATTGTTTTATTTTTAGTTTGTGAAGGTCTTGCATGAAAAAGGAGCCAAAAAGACCAAAAGTTGGAAAAAAATCAAAAGGATGCAAAACGTGCACTGGCAGGGAGTGAATTTGGACACTTATTGGAATTTTAAGCATAACTTTCTTGTCCAAGCTCCAATTGAGGTAATTCAAGATGTTTTGGAAAACTAAGAGAAGGAGCTACAACTTTTACTTTTCACTTTCATGTTTTATGTTGTACCAAAATCTGCGGGCATCAAGGTCAAATCGAGGTTGAAATTGAAGTGGACTGTAGAGCGTGCACGTGTGAGAGGAAGCTTGCGCACACAAAAAAAGACATTTAGCTACCCGAATTTGTGCATGTGCGCAAGAAAATGCTGCGAATGTATGCACGCCGAGCAACAGCTGACGTATGTTGCTTGTTTTGGAAGTTTTCTCCTCCCTGTTGGACTCCTTATCAGGTTTTTATGTATTTTATCGTCTTACGGGTCTAAAACTCAGATGTAACCCCTATAAATACTCTATTATGAGGGGAGTTGAGCATAAGATAGCAGCCTTAGTTAGATTAAACATTAGAATAGAAACTCATTAGATTAGGAGCTAGGGTTTCATTCTTCTTGTTCAAGACTACAGAAGTTCGAACAACTTTTTGTTCCAGCTATGTTACTGAGTTTGATTTCTTGATTTAAATTCAATTTAATTTCTATTTTTTTTTTCAATTCCATTGTTATGAATAAAATTTATTTTTCTTGCAATTTACTTTCCTATTTCATTAGTTTAAGTTTGCTTATGGTAGATTTTGTTGCTTTCGTTAGTTTTAATTAGCTTGATATTTGTTCTTGACTCCTAGTGGTTAAAATTAATCTAGTCGGTAGAACAAAACTCGGCAATTAATTTTTCTAGCTAGTTTGTAGGTTTGTGAACCCTGATAATTGATCGATAGTCCTCGTGGGAATGATCTTGACTTACCCGATCTACAAACTTACCTCGTATACTTGCGAACGTGTGTAAGTATTGATTAGGATTGTTAAGGCTAATTTATTACTTGTTTGTGAATCAGATTACGCAATCAATATCACACCGAACACCAATTCGTTTCAACCTCCGTCTAACCCTCCATTTTACTATCCTTCTAATTTTTCCCAACCTATGTATAATGACCAATTTGCTCCAAGAGAAAATGCATGCGAAGATGGTTGGAAAAGAGGGGCAGAGTACTTTAGAAGAGAATTGGATAGATCAAACATATGAAAAGAGGGAAAGAGAAGAGCAAAAGAGAGACTATGAAAATTTGAGAGCATCGACAAGGAACTTGGAAATTCAATTGGGACAATTGTTGAGAGTGAACAATGAGAGACCTATAGGGTCCTTTCCAAGTGACACCATTCTAAATCCAAAGAAGCCATGCTATGCTATAACTTTAAGGAGTGAAAAAGAGCTGGTGGAGTCTAATGATAAAAAAAATGTGGATAGAAAAGATGAGAAACATAAATCTAGGGTAATTGAGGATGAAATGGAAGTTATTGGTGATGAAGACAAAAAGGAAAAGGAGGATAAAATCAAGTTGTCCAAGAAGAAACAATTGGAAGAACCTTTGAAGTTTGACTTATTGGTAAATATGCCATTATCTCGAAGACTCATTGGTCCAGGAAAGGAGGAAAGAGAGAAGCAATTCAACCAATTCTTGGATATGTTTAAAATGATTATTGTCAACATTCCTTTAGTTGATGCCCTTATCAAGATGCCCAACTATCAACAGCTCGTTTCTTAAAAGATCTTTTGGCTAGAAAATTGAGATGGGACGATGATGAGAAAGTAGCCTTTGATGCTAAATGTAGTGCCATTTTCCTAAGAAGACTACCCCCTAAACTCAAAGATCACAGTAGTTTTTCTATACCGGTGAACATTGGTAGTAAAATATTGCATCGGTCACTTTGTTATTTAGGGGCGAGCATTAATATTATGCATAAAGCTATTTATGACATGTTGGGAATTACTAATGCTAAACCAACTAGAATCACCCTTCAATTGGTGGATTTGTCCGAGTGGAAACCGTTTGGTTTGTTAGAGGATGTGCTTGTACAAGCGGATAAGTTGGTTTTCCTAGTTGATTTCTTGGTATTTTATACTAGTGAAGGAAGTGAAGCACTATTGATCTTGGGAAGGCCATTTTTGTCAGCCGCTCATTCTTTAATTCATGTCAATGAAGGGAAATTGATTTTCCAAGTTGAAAATGATTTGGTTAAGATTGATGTTTTTTGAAGATTATAACGATAATATATTAATTTTTGACGAAAATTGCGCTAATTATTCTCTTAATTCTCTTGTTGATAGGACAATTGAAGAGCATGTCAATGTGGATGATGGGAAAGTAGTCAAAGTGGTGGATCGAGAAAAGGTAGGTACAAAAATTGAATTGAAGGAAAAACCACTCAATGATGAGTGGAGTATGATGAATAGTGAAGAGATTTGTGCATAAGGACACAAAATTGTTGGTCGCAAAAAGTGGAAAAGTCGTAAGAAGAAGAAGAAATAGTTTGAAAAACAATTAGATGTCATCTTGGAGCACTAGTTTTTGCAAAGGCATGGAAGGAAGGAAAAATTCAAGTGAAGAATGAGAATCAAGCTTTAAAGGTCGAGAAGAATGATGTTGAACTTTTTCCTTGGAAACCAATGGAAAAAGGTGGCCAACCACCTTCAAGGACTCACACATTATCAATCATTGCCATAGTCAAGTTAGTGACTATAAAAGAGTGTTTCTTTGGAATTGAAGACAACCCAAGCTTTAATTTCATGTTTTTGCCTAATTTTGGCATTCATTTGTGTTTAGTTTCAATTAGGTGTGATTGAGCTCAAATTAGGTTAGATTAGATTTTAAAAGTTTTTCTTTAATTTATATAATTGGATCTAAGAAATGGATGGAAGTTGTCTCTAATATTTATATTTTTAATGTTTTCAAGTGGTGAGAAGATGTGGTTTCAAGTAGGGAAGAAGTTGGAAAAATTAGCTAAGTGTTGAATTTGAACTATACAGATGTTTGGCTCCATGTCAAAACATCAGATGTGATGTCACAACATCAACATCAAACTTCTGCATAGGCAAAAAATTGAATCTCGTTTCTATGTCACGACATCAGATTTGATATTGTGACACTGAGGCATGAGCGGGACACATGACACATTCTGTGTCGTGATATCGAAGCGCTGATTCAAAATTCAAATTTAATTCGATGTCTCGACACCAAAAGCGAAGTCATGACAAAAACTTCGAACATATTTAATTAAAAATAATTTAACTTCTTCTTCTTCTTCTTTTTCTTCCATTCTTCCTCAATTTTAAACCTTAGTTGTATACCCTTTTCCCCTAATTCCAAAATTTCTCAAATTCCTGCATCAAATCACCCTCCAACACCCTCAATTCATTTCCTCAATGCATATTCTTCATCAATTGCTCACAAATTGTTGACTTTCCAATGGATTTATCAAGGTTCAACCAAGGTTCTTCATCAACAATTAAAGGATTTTTCTTCAAAACACGGGTAATATCTTTCAATTTTTATGCGCTTAAGCCCGTGAGGATTTAAATTGTGGAAATTTGTTTGAATTATTGGTGATTATTTGGATAATTGATATTTTGAATTATTGGCCACTTTTGAGCAATTTGTAAAAAATTTGGTTTGAATTTTTGTGAGAATTACTAATAATCTGATTGTGATTCATTTGGAGATAATTTGTGTTGGAAAATTTTGTGATAATTGTTTGAAGTTTATTGTGTTGGGATCCAACATTTGTTTTAATTGGTTCATAATTGTTCACTTTTTAGCAATTGTTGACTATTTTGGGGCTGATAAAAAAGACAAGAAAATTTTATGGATGTGATGAGAGGAGAGTAATAATGAGAGGTTGGGGAAGAAGGGAAGGTTCAAGGGAAATGAAAGGCGGGCGAGGGAACGAGTAGTGAAGGAATGATCGGTGAATCGAGTGGGCCTAGTGAAAGGGTTGTAGAACCCCAATTCACCAGTGAGTGAGCAAAGGTTTCAAAATAATGAGAAACATGAGATCATAAGAGAGCGTGACTTCTATTTGACTATGCATTAGGTAGCTTATGAAGAGGTAAGAAAAGGGATGGAAACACGAATTAGAGCAAGGCATAGGGTGAGTTTTGACAGGGCAGTTGAGACCAGCTATACCCAATTAGTCAAAGAGTTCCATTGCAACTTGTGTGATTTACAGGATGGCAAAGTGAGAGTCCGGGGAGTTCTAGTTGATTTTAGTGCCGATGCTATAAGTGCTGGGTATTTCAATGTGCCTTCTGTTCCATCTGATGAATACCATGAGCTTGTGCATAACAAGAACAAATATATGAAAGAAATTATAAGAACGTTGTGAAATGTTGATGTTGCTTGGGTAATGAATACAATAGGAATAGTTGAATTGAAATTCTCTCGCCATGGTTTATCCCTTGTAGTAAAATTATAGTTTTATGTCATAAGTTGCCGAATATGGGGATCTAATTCTTTGAGCTATATTCAAAGGAATAAGGTGGTTTTAATTTATGCCATTATGACAAGGATGCCAATGGATGTCGGTGGTTTGATCAGACAGGGATTTCTTGATAGTGGGATGTTCGGAAGACCTATATGTTATGCCGCTAGTCTAATTCATCTAAGTATCATTGCAGGGTGTCCTTATTCTATTGATGATGATGTTGGCCCAAAAGCAACCTAAGAGGGGGGGTGAATTAGGTTGTCTCAAAAAACAAACCTTTTGAAGTGCTTAATGAAAATGCAAACTTTGTGCATAGACACAAATGAATACTTAAGCATAAATGATCAAAGATAAATATTTAACAATCAAAGCTTAAAGAACAAATAAAAGATTGAGATAAAGAATATCAAACCAAACTTCCAAGCTTCTCAAGTTTGGAGTACATCCACTAGTAGGGCCTCTTCAAAGAAAGTGAGGCAATAACCTTCTAGTACACAAAGTAGGCTCACCCTTGCACCAACTAAGTTTCTTTAGTTGAGCCAAAGGGTTTTACACTACAACCTCACTTTTGTACGCTTGTTATCCCTCCTCTCTTACTCTTGAAGATCACTCAGTAGTCTACTATTGCTCACACTAATTCCCTCTAGTTGAGCCAAGAGAACTATACTACCCAAACCAATACAACCCACAATATTTTAGCCTATTTTTTTTTTCCCAAAATAGCTCTTACAAGTGTTTGTATTGAATGTAGTAGTTCCTCACATCATTTGGATGACCTTGGGTTATTTATAGATGAAAGATGTGTTGAAATTTGTGCCCCAACTCATTGGTCAATAAACTAGCTGTTAAAAACTAGCCATTAGGGGTTCGGACGGTCATATGTGTCCTACAGCTTGATGAACAGTGTCTCAGACGGTAATATGCGTCCTACAGCTTGATGAATAGTGTCTCGAATGGTCATATGCGTCCTACAGTTTTGACAGAAAATTTCTTCATTTCGATCTCATTTCCTCGGATGGTCTTCAACGTCCGATTCTTTTGTCTTTTGGATTCCTTGTCTCGGATGGTCTTTTGCGTCTGAAGCACTTTCCTCGAGCGGTTATCTGCGTGCGAAAGATATGTTCTTCTTCGGTGTTGTTTGGTCATGTGTCGGACGCTCCCTTGCATTCGAGCTCCTTTCTTTCGGAGGCTCTTCATCGTCCGGAAGGTGTTGTTCAACTTTTGGTTGTTTTTCTTGATTGTGTTCGGATGATCCTTTTCGTTCAAACCTTCCTATTTTTTTGCACACTTATTTTCAAGCCGTTAGTACGACTTGGTCATCATCAAAACATGTTGATTATTATCATAACTGGGGTCCAACAATCTCCCCTTTTTTGATGATGACAAATCAATTAGACAATTCTAAAAACAATTGGATAATTCTAAAAACAACCAAAATATATGAAGCACAAGACAAGAGGTTTTGTCCATTATTTTCTCCTTCTTTTGGCATCATCAAAACATAAGAGTAAAAACAATTTATACACACAATCTCCTCCTTAAACTATGCATGCAATTCAAGTAAGTATATAGAGGATAAGTCAAGTTCAAAATATATCTTCCCTTCAAGAATATAAAATCAAGTAGGAATGAGGAAATCTATGCAAAGGATTAACATCAAGGCATTTATCTCTCATTCCTTACCAAAAAGCATCATCAAAACAATAAAACATATGTGATGCAATTTCTTGTGATGTAAATTAATTTCTAACAAATAAGCCATTTAGAAATGAGAATGCTCCCCATTTCTTTTGCAAGTAGTGACTTGTTATAGATAAAATTTGGGGATACTTATACCCAAACATCTATTCTAAGAAAATTCAATCACATAGTTGACTAATATTCAAGAGATCATAGTTCACATTAACACTTTCTCAACAAAATTAAATGTTATCCATTTCAAATGTCATCTTAGCTTATATGATTTGAACACCCTCCATTGATAATCCATCTTGAATTCCTTGGTACTATCCAAGTATACCTACATACAAGATTACGGTACAACTTCTGGTACCCAAACTTTCTTGGGTCCAATAGGTTTAGTAGCATGTTTGATTACCCAAATTGCCTTCATTCCAAATTTCTCATTTTGTTTAACATAGCAATCATTTTTCACATGTCCATGTTGATGACAATAATTGAAAATAATATTCTTATTGCCATAAAAAGAAGATTTAGATTTTACAAAGCATAAACCATCCTTTCTAAATGTGGTAAAATTCTTGTTGATAAGCATATTTCTAGTACTTTTCTTTCTAAAAACATTTTCCTTTTTCTTTTGCAAAAGTACATCAAGATGATCTAATCTCTCTTCTTCAATGAAGCTTGTTTTTCTTTGATCTTGGTTTTTACTTCCAATCCTTTTTTATTCAAAACATCATTTTCTGGTGTCAACATATTATTTTCATGCACAAGTTTTGAGTTAGCACTCTATAAAGGATTAACTTTAATTTTTAACTCTTTGTTCCTAGCATATGATTCTTTCAAACATTCATGCATTTTAAAAATAAATGATTCAACATCATCATCATCATCACAAGAATCATAACTAGAGGACACCTCATTATTGCCATGAGCCGTAAAAGCCATTTGATCCTCCTCATTTTCTTCTTCAACTTCTCCAATCATCCCATGTAATTTGGAAGTTGTTTAAGTGAGGCTTCCTTGACCCTTTCTTCTTCTTGGATGGACTTTCATTTGCAAAATGTCCCGCTTGGCCAAACTTGAAGCATCTATTATTTTGAGAAGCTTTTAATGCTATGCTTCTATTGGCCCTGCTTCCTCCTCATCTTGTACCTTGTATTTCAACTTCAGATAATTCAAAGGAGGTTAGAGAATTGATCAATGAATCAATAGGCATAGAATTTAAATTTTTAGACTCTTCTACGGCAATAGATTTAGGTTCCCATTCCTTAGGTAAAGCATTCAAAATCTTTCAATTCTTTTCACCCAAGGAATATTCTTTACCTAAGCCTTCCAAATCCTTTACAATATCATTGAACCTACAATACATCTTGTCAATGTTCTCATGAGGTTCCATTTTGAAGGATTCATATTTTGCCACAAGAAGTGACTTCTTGTGCTCTCTAATATCGTCAATTCCTTCATGGATTTCTTTCAATTTGTCCCATATCTCCTTGGTTGATTTGCAACCTTTCACTTTAGAAGACTCATTTGCATCCAAAGCATTATACAAAATATTTGTGGCTTTAGCATTTAAAGATAAATTTATTCTATCTTGTGCACTTAACTCATATCTAGTCTTAGGCCTTAATCTATGAGTATTTTCATCAAGAATATTGGCCTCAAAAGGACCTTCCGTCAACAATGTACCACAAATCAATATCAATGGATTGTATGAAAATTTTTATTCTTTCCCTCCAACAAACAAAATTAATACCATTAAACATAGGAGGTTTAGTAATGGAATGCCCCTCTAAAAACAAAGCATTGTTGGTTGCCATAATGATCTTTACACAAAGGTGATTAAACCGAAAGAAAGAGACCAAGCTCTGATACCAATTGTTGGCCCAAAAGCAACCTAAGAAGGGGGTGAATTAGGTTGTCTCAAAAAATAAACCTTTTGAAATGCTTAGTGAAAATGCAAACTTTGTGCAACAAATGAATACTTAAGTATAAATGATCAAAGATAAATATTTAACAACCAAAGCTTAAAGAACAAATAAAAGATTGAGATAAAGAATATCAAGCCAAACTCCCAAGCATCTCAAGCTTGGAGTACATGCACTAGTAGTGCCTCTTCAAAGAAGGTGAGGCAATAACAATCTAGTTCACAAAGTAGGCTCACCCTTGCACCAACTAAGTAGTGATCAATGTATCCTCTAGTTGAGCCAAAGGGTTTTACACAGCAGTCTCACTTTTGTACGCTTGTTATCCTTCCACTTTTAGTCTTGAAGATCACTCAGTCTCACGCTTGTTATCTCCCGAATGCGAGCTCATGGAAAATTAATTCGCTAAAATTTTAAAAAAATATATATATATATTTCTGACCTCTTATTAAGTGAATGCGAGGTCTAAGTATTTTTTTAAAAAAAATTTTATGACCTCGCATTCGCTGAATGCGAGGTCATGAAAAATAAAAAAAATGCTGACCTCGCATTCAGTCAGAAAATTATTATTATTTTTTTAATTTTTGACTGTATGTAGCTTTGTATTCTATGAAGTCATGGGAAATTTTTGTTTTTTGAACTATTACAGAAATAGAAAAATGTGTGATATTTTTGTTAATTAAAAAAGGATTTGGCTCTAAGATAAAACCACTTAAACGCTAAATCGTGAACATTTATTTAATACGATATATAGGAATACTAAACCATTATCTTTAAATAAATAACCATAAACTATAACATTAACGAAACATTACACGAATGAAATGTTGTAAGAAAGCAAATTTATTAATTTATCATATTTTTTATAAAATTTTGACATAACCTCCCCTATTTTACGAACATTCTCCATGCCAACAACCATATCCAACAAGGGCAACAAACATCCATAAAAGCCCGATATGGGATAAAAAACATAAATAAAAACCTAATAATAATATAAAAACACCCGACAAGGGCAAACAATGATATACAAATAACAGCTATCAATCACACAGGATTGCGAAAAGTAATAACAAATGTCAATGTCCATGATCTTCAAATCTCCTGCCCGTACCACACTGTCTAGGTTTAGGCACCCTTTTTGATCGACGGACATAAAATAGAGCAGTGTCTTGCTGTTGAGTAGGGTGAGCAATTTGCGCCTGCGAAGCTATGTTTTGTTCGTGTTAATGTTCTTCATCTGAAACAGTAGGTCCAGTATGCTCTGGATCTGGTCCAGTGGACGACTATCTGAGGCAAGATGATGGTCCCACCGGAGTGCGCATTGGCGAAAGTATCTGTGAAGTGTCACCCTCGAATGGTATTTTAACATGAGGGGATCTAGCATCTACATGGGGCCGATGCGATGGAAATCGACGACGTCGACGACCACCTCCGTGTTGCCAGCCTCACCGCGGAACCCGCTCTACTCTATGTGGATCATGTGCCTGGTGTGGATGTTGAACATAAGCAGGAACTGTCGGAGGTCGATGATCAAGACGAGTAGATTCGCCTACTGGATGTAGTGACTTAGAAGCGAAATGTCTGATCTGTGCCCAAGTACTAGTATCCGGAGCATCGTCCTCAGTCAGGTTGTCCAACAACATGTAGTACAATCTAGCCATGGAATCCATCTACCATAAAAGTTAAAATTAGTTTTACTAAAGTCTTTTGAAAAAGAAAAACAATAACAAAAAATGAATAATTACTTACTAGATAATCTACACGTGCATAATCGCCGTGGTACCTTTCTGGAAAAGTATTATGTGGCGCTGACTAGGATTGGATATGTAGACCACCGTCCTCTGTTGGTACCATTGCATATAATCACCTGATGCATGTGTAGTATCAACACATGGGAGACAAACCTCAACTGTATCCCTTCTTGCCCCCCAAATATTTATATAAGCTCGGTGGGTCAACTCCCAATCATTGTTTGCCCGACCACGACGGTCTATCAAATGAAGTGCACCTTGATTACCAATCAATCTCTGATCTGGTATGGGTTGGTGCAACCCGAATTGTCGCATAATCCGATGAGGTAGGTAACATTTCACGATCTTCCAACATATCAAATAAGTAACTGCACGCCATATGTCACGACCAGCAGTGCAGTAATGGGGAAGCATATCAAGTTACTCATCAGAGAATGGCTGCCATATATACTAATACCAAACAATTCGACAAAAAGTTAGTAAATAAACAAAATATGAGGAGGACAAAGTGCAAAAGAAATGTAATCGACGGATGTACCTCATTGGGTCGCAAACTATCTTGGTAGCTATCTCGAAAAATAGATAAAACATGACGAGGAGCGTTGCGCAAATCAAATCCAACATCCCACCTGCAATAAAAATTAATAAATATCAAATCCAATGGAAACATGTTTAATTAAATAGTTTAACAAAATATATATCGAGATCCATATGCTCCATGATACTGGTGTGCGGGCTCTAACAGATTAGGATGCATTGTCGGCATGCGCTCCCAAGCCCATAACTGTAATTCTTAATTAGTCTGCATTCTACTAATATTGACAGAAGTATACAATAAATGAATATAAAGTATTCAAATATACCTGTACTAATAGTACTGGTCCGCAGATGTTTCTAGCTCTGGGTGAAGTAGCATCACACAAGCTGCAATACAGTGTGCCTAACTGCTAATCCCCAACTATAAAGGCCCACAATCTCCAAGTCCCTAAGCAAGTATAGATACAGTAATGGCACTTTATTGCCTGAATTTTCTAGAAATAAAATTCCTCCAATAAGTACAAGTATAATATATGTACGTGTCATCTGCCGACACATGTCATCAGTCGCATCATTGGGAAGGGGACGATCTAATGCAGCAGATAAACATCCAACTTTCAAACGACGACCGTCAATATCTGATCTGGTAGTCATGAAACCCAATAACTCCATGCATAACTGGCTCCAAGTATCTACAGAATGAGTAGTGTCTCTACACGTCACGGGCGGTCCGTCAATATGTAAACCCCAAAGTACCTCTACATCCTGTATGTGATGGTGGCCTCTGCAATGGGCAGATGAAAAGAATGTGTCTCAGATCGCCATCGCTCGACAAGACTGGTGATCAAAGCATGGTCCACTGAAATACGTCCATGAACCAACATGGTGTCTCAACTACTCCATGAACCAACCCCAACTTTGTATTGTTTCCTCATCAACAATTGCATAGGCAACAGGTAAAATCTAATTGTTAGCATCCAAAGCGACGGCAATAAGTAATTTACCTCGATATTCCCCTCGTATATGGGTGCCATCATAGAACAGACAGATAGGACAGGTCTACACCTGTGTAATGCATGAATCGATGGCCGAAATGCCCAAAAGATGTATTGAATATTTTTACAACCTCGCTACTGTTGGGATGATGTAGCCATTGCACTACAGTTTGGGGATTGGAGCGTAGTGCTTCTTCAACGTATTGGGGTAATTGTTGAAAATTAGATTCCCAACTTCCATATGCAAGCACAATCGCTTTCCTGCGATCATACCAAGCCTTATTGTTAGTGATGTCAACCTTGAAACTGTTCTTAATGTATGCTTGAATTTGTTTGACCTTGTGCCCAAGATCATTTTCAATTAAGCGCATAATTTGGTTAGCAATGACTGTAGATGTAAGATTTCTGTTGTTGTTACCGGATATTTCACCGAGACATACGTGATCCTTTACCGACTTCGTGACCTTCCACAAAGTAAGAAATTCATTTCCACGTACCCGAATACTCCAATCACAATCTCCGGGAGCTAATCTACCGGAGGACGCAGTCTTGCATTAGAAAGTTTAACTGCCCATGTCCTCTTCCGGCTCTCTATGACTTTGAATTCTCATTTTTGAGCTATATACCACATTCCAACTGCCTTACTAACTTGCTCCTTGCTATCAAAGCACATGTGCAATCGAATATCTTTTTTTCTTCATTCCAATAAACTAGCCCATCTTTATCACTATGGTCCATGGGATCGTAATCACCGTAGTTACCAATATCATTGAAAAAAGCCATTCCTCTGGGTTGATAAATAGGAACATCCTCTTGCATCTGACATTCACCATTATTTGTCCCCAAATTCTCGTCAGAATCATCATCTGATATATCTTCTGAGTCTGACCCTGACTCGTAATCCTCGTCTAATGCATGCCACGACGAGTCACTATTAGCATTATCATCTGTCAAACCCCCATCTACAAGACCTTTCTCCATATGTTGATATTCCATGGTACTTGGGCCTTCACCTGCTGTGGTGTCTCTATTACACTACGCACCAATTGATTGATCAGATGACATTGAGTTTAAGACATTGAAACGAACACGTTGGGTTGTAAAACTCAAATGACCAAGGATGTTCAAAGAGACTCCGCGCATTGGACTGCAGCGGCCGGTCATCCATGGTCGAATGCATGAGAGACATCATTGGCTCCATACCATACAGCCCTAGATTTTTTGTTACAGGTACCTGGGGAATTTCCTCTGTCTCGATAAGCAACTCGGCACAAAAAGTAGGATCGGCATCAAACAAATCAAAAATATCATCCATACCATCATCATCTGTCAATGGAATGCCAAAGTAAACAGCACGACTAACTATATGCCTGTACAAAATATTCAATTTCAACTGCTCCCTATCAACCTCCATGAATTCGTATATCTTGTCAACCAACTCAACAAACCTAATCCGTTGCTTTATTCGGAATAGTTTCTTGCACACCATTGGCTGGTAGGACATAGTACCGCCTTCATAAGTTATTTCCCCTCCCCAATAAAGGAGGATGTGACGGGGTCTATCAAATGTAATTTCCCTATAAGGGTATAATGTAACATGCTTAGACCCCAATTTTGGATACAGAATATGTTTTTTTTAAAACAAAAATTCGACAGAGTTCCTCTATATCTTGAGGATTCTCTCTTACGCCGGTCATACCCGATAAGGGTTACAAACAACACAACAAATCGGCAACGCTTACAAGTAATACATGCCCGACAAGGGCTACAAACAATGCAATAACTCGACAACGGTTACAAGTAATATATGCCCGACAAGGGATACAAACATAATTAAACAAAATATAACCAAATATAACCACTTTCATAGCCACTTTCATATATACAACTTAAATACAACCAAATCCAATTTTATCAAATTATCCAATTTACAGAATTGGTGACCCAATAACAACAAAAAGCACAGTTTCATAAATTTCAACATTTCCGTTGAAGGACAATTATTATTAACAGCCCCTCACCCCATATACCAAATCATTTAAATTCACAATCACAAAAATAGCAAAAATATAAGCTACCATCACAAATAACTTTTTCTAAAATATTTACATTAACAAAATTAATTAACTAAAAAAAATTATAAAAATAAATTAATTAAAATAATTGGATCAAAAAAAAAATTATTCTACCTGAAATATGTTGGTGGTGTTAGTTGAGGAGGAATATGGTGGTGGTGGGTGGTGTGGTGGTGGTGGTGGTGGAATGGAGGTGGTGGTTGTTGTAGAGGAGGAGGAAAAAGAGATGGTGGGTGATTGTAGAGGAGGAGGAAAAGGAGATGGTGGTGATTGTGACTGAAATTGCAAATGGAAGGAGGAGGAGGAGGAGGTTCTGCTACTGACCCTCGCAGAACTGTTTTATGTCCGACTGACCTGGCATTCGGTGAATGCGAGGTCAGTCAATTTGACCGTAAAAAATGTGAGGTCAAAATTTTTTTTGTTAGATCTCGCATTCACCGAATGCGAGGTCATGATTTTTTTTTTTTTTTTTGTTAAATATTTCAGACCTTGCATTTGGTGAATGAGAGGTTCATGAATTTTTTTTTGTTTTTTAAAATTTCACAATTTTAATTCGGCATGAGCTCGCATTCACTGAATGCGAGTTCCCCTCTCCCGGATATCCAATTTCTAATCGACATGGAAAAAGAACAATTTTGAAAACGTGTACACAATTTTAGAAATTTTCTTAACCTGGATTGCTTATTTATCAATTAAGTGTGAAAAAACTTCATATTTAAGTCCCCTTCTGCAAGCCATTTTGACTTTTCCTTTTATTTCCAAAATGTTTCTTACTTTTTTAATTTACTAAAAAGATCTGCCCAAGCTTTACGTAACTCTTCCCAGTCATTCGGTGTGTGAGTCAAATCATAACATTCTCCAGTTGAATAACACATTCCTGAGCAATTTCGACAGCATAAAAAATGTTCCGAAGACTTCTTGGTTTCACGTTCACAACGTTTGTTTGAGTCTTTAAGTTTCTAAAAAATGCTGCCACACCACAATCTTGAAGCAGACAATACCAATTTACTGATACTATATCCACGAAGGTATGATTCAGCCACATATGTTGTAGGAAACCAAAATAATTTTGCATTGCTCAACCCTGAGGAGTGAAACCTAACCAAAAGTAGAGAATGGTCCGATATTGACCTATTTAGATACTGAACATTAGAATCAGGGAAAGGCATGAGCCATTTTGAATCCACTAAATCTCGATCTAGTTGTTTCCAAATCAGACCCCTAGATCACATTTCATACCAAGTAAAATAACTTCCTGTGTAAGGCAAATTAGAGAGACCACATGCATCCTTAACCATATTAAGCTTATTCATGCCTTGTAGGTCTTGGATATCTCTATATAAATACTCTAACAAAGATGAAATGACAGTAAATCCCTCCCAACGATCCATGGATCCCAGACAGTCAAAGATATATTTGTTGGATCTAACCAAAGCTGACATCTCTCTGCTCCAGTGGACTTAGCATATATAAACGTTGCATGCACTAAAACTCCCAAGCCATGTGACAGATTTGAACATGAAGAAACTGACCACCCATATGAAGAACGTTCACTGCAAGAATATTTACTCCAAGGCAACCAGATTTTATTTGAAGGATTAAACATACAAAGATGATAAATCTATCGATTACAAAACTCCTCAAAACGAGAATAATCCACCAAAGGTTCAGTAATAACTAAAAAAGAAGTGCAATTGAATTAATTTTTTTTAAACGTCTAAATCAAGATTTACCCAAGATTCCATATATATATTCCAAATAAGTGAATTAATCATTGGGAATCATAAGTGGAAGAGCTACTGATAGAGCGAACCAAGCTCCTTGTAACAATTGTATGAGTCAACGGATAATTCTTTTGTTTTTGTATTCTTCTATGAACTGGAATCTCTCATTTAGAGTCGAATTTATCATAATCCTAGCTGAATTTGTGCTTGATAGATTGCCAAAAGTCATGCAACGTACCTATTAAGACAACTCGCGGACAATCATCTCGAATCACCGAGTCTGAATTAAATAAAGAATTAATAATAACATTCTCCTTTATGCTGAATTTCTTTTTTGGCCTTATGAAATCCTCCATGATATCATCAATGAGTTCATGAAACACTGTGTTCTCCTGAGGAATTAATACAACACTATTTGGCTATGTTCCAATCTTGGCATTGACAGAATCTGGGAAGAGCGCTAAATATTCCATCCTCAACCAGGCTTGTTTATCTATAACCTCATAAATCATGGGTCCACCACAAGCACCATTGCTCCTTGCTATTCTATGCATCACCAGTTGTGGAAGTGCTGGAATGGGATTTGTTGTGGCTAGAGAACAAAAACTTGTAGCGGCTAGGTATCATACAACACCAACAGAAAGAGAGGTAGCTAGTGAGTTGCTAGGGCTTCAGACTCGCTTTGCGGCTTGGGATAAATATGCTTGGTCATTTGTTCAATAGCCAACAAACCTGAAGAGTTGGGATAATCAGTAGTATTGGACAGCCTAGCTCCCTCTAATTGGTTTTGAACATCATTCTGGGTATTGGCGTTCAGCATGGGCATGTGGTTTGGAATCCACCACTGTATTTGGAACCCATTGAACAACCTTAGATCCTTCTCAATTCTCAACCTTGGAATTTTTGTTTCCCATCACAGGTAATTCAATTTAGGGTTTTCATAGATGCGATTTGCTTCCTTTTCTTGTCGCTTCGGATTAGCTTTTTTTTTTCAGTTGGGGATTCTTGAATATGCAAACATCTTTCGCATGCCTTATTGAACAAGCGAAACAAGTGAAATGGTAGAACCTCAAAGTAATCTAGACTAGAGGAATAGCTGATTCACTATCAACAGAGAAATCTATAGTCTATTTCAAAATCCAATTCCCAAACTCTAGGACGGTGTAAAACCACGACACCAAAATTTGAGATAACCCTCTTTGAGATCAAATCGTATTAGAACATGTCTATTATCCAGTAAACCTAAATTGAAATATCCAACAAATTCAAACTTTAGAAATTCATGCCTTAATGCTATCATAGAAGGCCTTCTTCTTGAGAATTTGACAATTAGGGCCAACACGAGGGTTTACCTCTATGCAAGTTTCTTAACTTGCTTAGTTGTGAAAAAAATAACAAGCTCTTATTTATAGGATGATGGAGGAACCAAAGGAATCTCAACATCCACAGAGGAGACTAGAGAAGCAAAAGAATGGAGAGGGGGAAATGGGTTGCCTGTCCAAAACTACTGAGGCAAAAGATTTATGGATGACTGAAGGAAAGCCATGAGTAGCATTTCAAAGGTTTTAGTCTACGAGGAAGAAAGCTACGGGAGAGAGAAGAGAGGAAAACCCCACCCAACATAAAAAAAAAAAAAACACAAAACAATGTAATTGAAACATAATTAGAACACAAAAATAAATCCATGACAAACTAGAACATAATTGAGAATGTAAATACAAAACAAAACACTGAAAGCATGTAAACTAGTCTAAACATTAATCTGAGAAACCAATTAAGAAAGTCATGATTGAAAGAACAATAGAACTAGAATTAAATTAGAAAATAAAGAACTAAAAATGTTAAAGATGGCTTATCCAATGAAAGGTTGCAAGTTCTTGATTCAAAGTTATCGATCTTGAACCTACTCTTTAACCCTTCTTGAAAAAGTAATAAAACCCTAGTGTAATTTGCAACCCCCAAAGGGGAGACTCAATTAGAACTAGATTTTTGAGGTCCTGAAGACCCTTATTGATAGTTTCTAAGTGATACAATGTGTAGGGATCCGAATAAGTTTTGAAATGTACTCTTACAAGCACAAAACAGACACCCAAAACTCTAAAAATCGTCAAAATTGAGTAACAGCTTGCCCAAACCGACCCATCTGCAGTTAGCGGTTGATTTACCTTAAACCACCCACAGACTGTGGGTATCATTCTGATCCAGTCATAGTTCGCAGCTATCTTAGCCTTGGTCACTTGGAATATGCGAGTGACCCTTTACAGCTTACACGATTTCGCTGTTTTGCCTCTAAAATCTTCGTCCGATATCTTATTGACGCACTATTTGTTCCTACACGACCACTGAATAATAACATACATTAATATCTATAACTTTTAACTATAAAATAACACTTAAAAAAGGCTTAAACTATAAATAAACACAGAAGAATGCACAGCACACTAACTCCGGGAAGAATTAGGTAAAAACATAAACACAACCCTATACACATGCACACATAAATATAAGTGAAATAACACTTAATAAACATTAAGACACTACACTAAACATATATTAATACATATAAACCAAAATGAACGAAAACACACACTTAAAACCTAAAAGTGCCGAAAATAATGCAAAAATCATATGAAAAATACTAGTAAATTTCTTGGGGCTATCAATTCCTCAACCTTAAGGTTTTGCTAGTCTTGAGCAAAACCAAAAAATGAAAGATACAAAACACATTAACTTTATTCAATGTATCAAAAATGATAACAAGGACAGCTTTACAAGCAGAGAAATGAACCAAACATGTATATAAGAGAACTTTGATAATCAACCCCAAATTACCATGAATGTTCTAAACTCTCCACTAACAAAAGTCTATACACTTGCTATGATCTCTCAAACGTATGTTCAACTACACAAGTCGATGAAAAATCTTTTGAACAAATGTTTGGCAAGTTTCAACCATGTTGGAAGAAATTATCACACACAGTACTCACGAATACAAATGATCTCAAACCAAGAAACAAGTAGGTCTTTAATGCTTGTAACGCAGGCTAAGGGATAAGTAGGAACATATTCGGATACAAATAGCTTATATCACCTTAGAAATATTAGTGAATCACTGAGAACCATAATCTGGTAGAACATCCCACAAACAACTCTATCATTTGACCAACTACCACTTCAGAAGGCAAGGACGTACCTTCTTTATTACAACTTAGAAGGAATTGTCCTTCTTTTTTCTTTTTTTTCAACATTTGTTTCATTTTTTTTTTCAACAAAATATTACATAACATAGGGGATTATCACAAATGTTAAAGTCATAAAATAGACTTATTCCCCAGCAAACAAAACCTATATTCTTCCAAACCATCCATAACATTGAGTACATAGTATTGATGTTGTGCACCACCACCACCAACATGTCCCCTAACTATTAAAGTGATGGGCAGAAAGAAGGATAAAAATAAAAGGATAATTGTGGCTAAATAACATGGTTAAACACAGAAATACAGCTCATAAGGCTCGAAAGGCAAAAGGGACACTAATAATAAAATGACATTTAGGTAGGCTTTTTGGCTCAGATGGTCCAAAGAGCTTTCCTAAATCATTTCCTTAGTCTAAAATTCACTCATGCTTCGCAAGTATGAAAACCACTCAAAATTCTATCGAATGTCATAAGAAAAACAAATATCATAAGGCAATCATGATTAACACTCATTAAAGATTATCTCACTCTCACATCCTCACTTAAGGAAATATATATGTGTACAGTGATAACACTTTCAAAACTCAAAGGGCTCAAAAGGTTAAGAAGCTTGTATGCACATTCAATCCAAAAATTCTAACAAATAGCACCCATGAAACATTTTTTTAATTATTGAAACAGGACACAAAAGTTAATGAAAACAAAAACACTAAAAATCAAAAATCTTTTTGGATAACCCCCTTTACAATACTTCTAGCAAAGATAGTGTACAAATCATGAAGGTTGTCGTCCGGTAGTTAGGGACTCTTTCAAATAATCAAACCCTCAAGACTGAAACTCTGTTGGCCCAAAAAGCAACGTAAGAGGGGGGGGTGAATTAGGTTGTTTCAAAAAACAAACCTTTTAATGTGCTTAGTGAGAAATGCAAACTTTATGCAACAAATAAACACTTAAGCATAAATGAATACAAAAGATATTCAATAATTGAAGCTCAAAGAACAAATATAAAGATGATTGAGATAGAGAGTATCAAACAAAACTCCCAACCTTCTCAAACATGGAGTATATCCACTAGTAATGCCTCTTCAAAGAAGGTGAGGCAATAACCTTCTTGTACACAAAGTAGGCTCACCCTTGCACCAACTAAGTCCCTCTAGTTGAGCCAAAGGGATTTACAATACAACCTCACTGTTGTACACTTGTTATCCCTCCACTCTTACACTTGAAGATCATTCTCTCACTAATCTACTCTTGCTCACACTAATTCTCTCTAGTTGAGCCAAGAGAACTACACTACTCAAACCAATACAACACACAATATTTTAGCCTATTTCTTCCCAAATAGCTGTTACAAGTATTTGTATTGAATGCAGTAGTTCTACTCTCTATTTTTCTCATTCACAGACTTGGGGCTATTTATAGATGCCAAAAAACTACCCCCAACAATTCTCTAACGGCTATTTTCTATTTTCTGGAAAACTAGCCGTTAGATCTTTCGAATGGCCTATGCAATGGGTGTGTGTCAGAACGAACTAGCCATTGGACCTTTCAGACGACCGCTGCTAAACTCTGCATTCGACACTGCATCCGGTCGATGCAATGTCTTCTGGAAATATGATCGAATGTTGTTCTTCGTCCGAGACTGCTTCAGGTTCTTTGTGTCGGACGATTACCATTGTTCAAAGCTCTGTCTTTCAGACAGTCATTTGTGTCCGTGGAGTCATCAGGTTGTTTGTTCGGACGATTGATCATTTGCGTCCAAACCTCCCTATTTTTCTGCACACATGTTTTCAAACCATTAGTGTGATTTGGTCATCATCAAAACATGATTAACATAACTAGGGTTCAACAATCTCCCCTTTTTTGATGATGGCAAATCAATTGGACAATTCTAAAAACAACCATAAAATATGAAGTCAAGATAAGAGAATTTTGTCCATTATTTCTCCCCCTTTTGGCATCATCAAAACATAATAAAATTAATTGAATTTAAGCTCCCCCTGAGTTTATTCTCCCCCCTTAAAAGGTGAATGTAATTCAAGTGAGTACAAAGAGAATGCTCTCCCTTACTTTTGCAAATAGTGACTATTATAAACAAAAAATTGGGGATACTTGTACCCAAGCATTCTAAGCAAATTTAAACACATAGTTGAAAAACGTTTAAGAGATCATAGTTCACATTAGCAAGTGGAAGCAAAATTTTGATAAAAATTCTAAATGTTACCCATTTTAATGTCATGTTAGCTCATATGCTTATGAACACCCTCCATTGATGATCTATCTTGAATCCTTGGTGCTCTTCCAAGCATACCTACATGCAAAGTTAAGCAACAACTTTTGGTACCCAAACTTTTTTGGGTCCAATTGGGTTAGTAACATGCTTAATCACCCAAATAGAATTTATTACCAATATTTCATTTCTTTTAACATAACAAATTTTCTTTATATGGCCATGTTGAGAAAATATTTACAAATAATATTCTTATTTCCATAGAAAGAAGATTTAGATTTAACAAAGCACAAATCATTTTTTCTAAAGGTGATAAAATTCTTTTTCAAAAACAAATTTCTAGTTCTTTTCTTTTCAAAAACATTTTCTTTCTTCTTTTTCAAAATATCATCAAGATCATCTAATCTCTTCTTCAATGAAGCTTGTTCTTCCCTGATCTTGGTTTTTTCAACAAATTTTTTCTTCAAAACATCATTTTCTTTTGTCAAAGAATTATTTTCATGCACAAGTTTTGAGTTAGCACTCAAGCCTAAAGCATTAACTTTAATTTTTAACTCTTTGTTCTTAGCATATGATTCTTTCAAACATTCCTGCATTTTAAAAATAAATGATTCAACATCATCATCATTATTATTACATGAATCATCACAAGAATCACAACTAGAGGATACCTCATTATTGCCAAGTGCCATAAAAGGCATTTGAGCCTCCTCATATTCTTCTTCAACTTCTCCATCCGATTTGCAATCATTCCAAGTGATGTGGAAGTTGTTGAAGTGAGGCTTCCTTGAGTCTTTTCTCCTTTTTGATGAAGCTTTAAATGCTATGCTTCTTTTTCCCTTTTCCTCCTCATCATCTTGTACCTTGTATTTCATCTTCAATTTAAAAGAGGTTAGAGAATTAATCAAAGACTCAATAGGTATAGAATTTAAATTTTTAGACTCCTCTATGATAATGGATTTAGGTTCTCATTCCTTAGGCAAAGCATTCAAAAATTTTCTATTCTTTTCACCCAAGGAATATTCTTTACCCTGTGTAAACCTTCCAAATCCTTTCCAATATCATTGAACCTACAATACATCTTATCAATGTTCTCATGAGGTTCCATTTTGAAGGATTCATATTTAGCCGCAAGAAGTGACTTCTTATGCTCTCTAATATCTTCATCATTTCCATCGTGGAGATCTTTCAATTTTTCCCATATCTTTCATTGAACCTACAATACATCTTCTCAATGTTCTCATGAGGTTCCATTTTGAAGGATTCATATTTAGCCGCAAGAAGTGACTTCTTTTGCTCTCTAATATCTTCATTTCCTTCATGGAGATCTTTCAATTTTTCCCATATCTCCTTGGCTGATTTGCAACCTTTTACTTTAGAAAACTCATCTGCATCCAAAGAATTATACAAAATATTAATGGCTTTAGCATTTAAAGATAAACTTACTTTATCTTGTGCATTTAACCCATATCTAGTCCTAGGTCGTAATCTATGAGTATTTACATCAATGATGTTAGCTTCTAAAGGAGCTTCACAAGGATATAATATACCATAAATCAATATCAATAGATTGCACGAAAATTTTCACTCTATCCTTCCAAAAAACAAAATTAATGCCATTAAACATGGGAGATCTAGTAATAGAATGCCCCCCTAAAAACAAAGCATTATTGGTTGCCATAATGATCTTTACTCAAAAGCGGTTAAGCTCAATATATGAGACCAAGCTCTGATACCAATTGTTGGCCCGAAAAGCAACCTAAGAGTTGGGGTGAATTAGGTTGTTTCAAAAAACAAACCTTTTAATGTGCTTAATGAGAAGTGAAAACTTTATACAACAAATAAACACTTAAGCACAAATGAATACAAAAGATATTCAATAATTGAAGCTCAAAGAACAAAATAAAGATGATTGAGATAGAGAGTATCAAACAAAACTCCCAACCTTCTCAAACTTGGAGTATATCCACTAGTAGTGCCTCTTCATAGAAGGTGAGGCTAAAACCTTCTTGTGCACAAAGTAGGCTCACCCTTGCACCAACTAATGTCCCTCTAGTTGAGTCAAAGGGTTTTACAATACAACCTCATTTTTGTACACTTGTTATCCCTCCACTCTTACACTTGAAGATCACTCACTAGTCTACTCTTGCTCACACTAATTCCCTCTAGTTGAGCCAAGAGAACTACACTACTCAAACCAATACAACACACAATATTTTAGCCTATTTCTTCCCAAATAGCTCTTACTAGTGTTTGTATTGAATGCAATAGTCCTACTCTCTATTTTTCTCATTCAGAGACTTGGGGATATTTATAGATGCCCAAAAACTACCCCAACAATTCTCTAACGGCAATTTTCTATTTTCTGGAAATCTAGCAATTAGATCTTTCGGACGGCCGATGCAGTGGGTGTATGTCTGAATGAAATAGCCGTTGGACATTTCGGATGGCCGCTGCTAAATTCTGCATCCGATGTTGCGTCCGTTCTTTAAGGGTATTCGTTCGGACGTCCGAGGATCCGTCCGAACCTGCGTCCGGTCGATGTAATTCTGAAAATAGTGATCAGGCACTGTTCTTTGTCCGAGACTACTTCAGGTTCTTTATGATTACCATAGTCTGAAGCTCTGTCTTTCGGACAGTCATTTGCTTCCGTGGAGTCTTCTGGTTGTTTTGTTCCTACGATCATTTGCGTTCGAACCTTCCTGTTTTTCTGCACACTTGTTTTCAAACCATTAGTGCGATTTGGTCATCATCAAAATATGATTAACATAACTGGGGTTCAACAAACTCTCTACTACTACTAAGGCACTTGTAGAACCTTATATCTTTTTTGATTTTTTGAAAAATTTTCTATTTTCTCTTTCAAAACACAAACACATAAACATAGATAAATAGAACACTAGTGAACCACTTCTAACATACTTGGACAAACAAAACCCTACGATATAAGGAATTATATGTAGAAAAAAATAAATGTGAAAGAAATCAAATAATCGAAATTCAACTTAAAACTACGGTTTCACTTTCAATTTCAAAAACTAAGGTTTCACTTTCAACCATTCAAGACAATTTCTAAACAATGCACTCCTAAACATTACTAAGCAAATAAGCAAGTTTAAATGAATCACTCAAATGCAATGTTCAATGAAAAACATAAGTTCAAGAAATTGTTTTCTGATTTCGAACTAACATGGCTACACTAAATAAGGACCTTGGGACCTAACGGGGTTCAACTATTCAAATAAATCTAAAAAACATTAACTATGGGTAACAAGGTTTGTCACAAAACAAAGGTCACAAATACCCAGTTCATACCCCGAACGTATCTTAGCAACAATAATTAGCCTGAAAAAGTACTCAACGACTAAGACTGATCCAAATATGTAACAAGCATTCATGTAATATTCCCATCAAAGCATGCAACTAGCAAAGATAATATATAAAAACTAAAAATTCCATAACTAAATAGAAAAACATGTTCAAGTTCAATTCAGAATTCCATGAAAACCATAATTCATCAAGGAAGCATATAATCCATCATCTTTAGCTAAATTAGACAAATTTGTCATCGCATAAAAACATACTATCCAAGCATAATCAAAAATAGATCACAACATAAAACTTATAAACTTAACTAGTCATGAGGCTTCATACCATTATTACCCTACTGGGTTCTTAAACTTAAGCATATAAATGGCTAAAACATAAATAAAATCAAAATTAAAAGAAACACTCTCCTAGTAAAGCCAAGAATGCTTGCAGGGAATGTTGTAGTCCTTACTAAGCTATCTGCATTGCACAGCACATCCAAAGTTTACAAGGACATGTGAAACTCTATCATATTTAGTCACTATATCCCTAATTCTTTCTAATAGATACCCCGCATCTTCTACTATTTTAACCAGTTTCAACAACACATCGGATGGCACCTTTATGGAATGTGTGATACAGTGATGCAAGCAATCCTTTGAGTTATCTTCGTTTCTCTTGCTACATGTCCCGGTCATCTCAAAATTTCCCTTAAGATGATTATAGTCAACTTCAACTATGATTGGTGTTGGATATCCTTGAAACTTTACCCACCAACTTACTTGTGAGTCCAGTAAGTTGGTCTAATAATTTCTTTATGGTTTGCCTCGGAGTTTTAAATATTCCTCTTGGCACCTAAAAAATTGTCTTTGGCTCTCTATAAAGGTGATCATCTTCCTTTCCAATCTTGTATTAGAATCTTCTTCTTGATTTGGTGGCAGTTAAGTACAGTCATAACCATAGCAGTCATAAGAGTCATCATGAATGTCATTCTTCCCAAACTGGCATTGTTCTATAGGTTATGATGATTAGTAATTATTGATGTAAGTTTGTTCACCATACCCTTCCATGGTTTCTGATTAGGCGTGGAAGTTTTCTTGGGCAACATGCATCATTGTGGACCATGGTAAGCACTATAGGGCTCCATTTGTTTATATATAAGCTCTTGAGGTATAGGAAAAGAACTGGGACAATTTTTGTAGATCAAGAAAGAATTTTGGATGGCCAGATCGTCCCATTTGATACTCGTAAGAATAGGGATTGNCAGTATTGATATGCACACTCCCCATTAGCATGGCTACTTGTATAAGAATCACAAGATAAACCATTATAGGGAATCGAATTAGCACAAAGATCACGTATTTTTTCTTCTAAAGCTGCTCTTGGATTGACATCTTATCATAACCAATCCTAATTGCATCTCACTTATCATAAGAATCATGCTCCTTAGTTATGCCTCCATAATCACTAGGATGATAATATCCTTGGCATCATTTATTCCAATTCATGTCTTGCATGTTCTTATAAGATTGACCTAAAACAAATACATAACGCAAAAGCACAAAGAAAGGAAAAATAGGAGAGTTTAGATGAGTAACTAGCCTAAACTATCCTCTAAAAAGAGAAAAACTTTTTGGATTTTTTCTAAATATTGAGAACATAAAATAACACTAGCACAAATAAGATACAATTTATGCTTCAAAGTGGTATTCTTGCCAAATTATACCAATATTACCAAAGACCCAATTCCTGACAATGGTGCCAAAAACTTGTTACGTTCAATATCTAGTTATAAAATTTATAAAGACCTATCTCTTCTATTAACTAGATAATGCACTGCAAGTGTATGGGGTCAAATAATATTTAGTGGAAGTAGGGTTTGAACCCACAAGGATTGGTTTAGCAAGTATCAGTTATGTGGTTTAAACGCTATTTGAATAATAAAAAATATGAGAGATGGACTTAAATACACTAAAATTATAAACTTTTACCAATAAAAACAATTCATTAAGGTTAAGACTAGCCAAGCTGGAGGAGGAGTTCTAAGAGACTCTTCTGGGATGGTTGTGGCAGCATTTTCATGTTATTCTCCTCAGCAACGTGATAGTGTAGAAACTGAAGCTTCAGCTTTGTTGGAAGGTCTTTAGTTTTGTGAAAGGTTAAATATTAAACATATCATTGTGGAAATTGATTCCCAGATTCTGGTTAATGCTCTTCAACCAAGCAGCAAGTCTCCCTGGCAGATTCATAATATCATGCAGCTTCATACTCAATCTGTATCATCAAGTAAATGGTCATCCAAGTGCAACATATCTATCGAGAGGGCAATCAAGTTGCAGACAATTTGGATAGTGTGAATAGAAGGCCCAGCTCCTACTTGTTCAAGAATAGTGGTGCTAATATTTTTGACCCTTTGGCTAGGGATTTGTCAATTATATTTCTCGATGGATATAACTCAGCGGTAAAGTGTCACCTTTACGTGGTGGAAGTCATCAGTTTGATCCCTGATTAGCCCCAAACCCAATGAGAGCTTTTCTACTTGGCTTTGTTCTCCCGTTAGGGTTCAATGGGAATGGATAAGAGGCTCGTTGGATTGATGTGAGGGGGTAGGATCTAGGCAGCTCGTGGGATAGGAAAAAAGTACTATGTTTTTTTAATTCCATCTAGATTTAGGGTTTCGTGTAACTCTTTCTTTAGGAGGTTTTGGCTTAATGTCCCCCTCCTAGCATCTTATTTTTATCAGTAATTAAATGGGAGTGGGATTGAGGCCTCCCCAACCAATAAACAATTTTGGACCACTCAACCAAAAAAAAGAAAAAGATTGAGGCTAGCCAATTCCTGATTTTTATTAATACAATCAATTAATTTGGCCAATTATAAGAAATGCAAGCTCAATTCCTAGTTGTCAATTCAACCCCAAAACCTTCAGTGATTGAACCCTATCAAATTAATTAATTAGACTAATTTAAAATTAAACAAAGGTCTTGACGGAGGTTCAAAAGTCTTATCCCATTGGCCAACCTAACCAAGACTAAAGTTAGCAACTCTTTAGAATTGTTTTGACTAATTATTACACAGTTCTTATGAATGTTCTAATTCATGATCAAATTAATAATTTCCCAACAAATTATCACCATCCTAACTTAATCAACATTGAATTAGAAAATAATTGAGAACATAAAAACAAAAGAAAACATTGAAAGCATGTAAACTAGTCGTAACAATAAAACAAGAAAGCAATTAAAGAAAGTAGTGATTGAAAGAGCAACAAAACTAGAATTAAATTACAAAAGTTAGGATGGTGATAAACATCTAAAAAGGTTAAAGAAGGCTTCTCCAATGAAGATCGCAAGTTCTTAGTCCAAAGTTGTCTATCTTGAACCTTCTCTAGAACCCTTCTTGAAAAAGTAATAAAACCCTATTCTAATTTCCAGCCCCCAAGGGGCAGACTGAATTAGAACATGATTTTGAGGTCCTAAGGTACCTTATTTATAGTTTCTAACAATTATAAAGTGTAGGAATTTGGATAAGCTTTGAAATGCACTATTACGGGGCCAATATGGACACTCGAAACTCTAAAAATCGTCAAAATTGGATAACAACTCGCCCCACCAACCTAACCCCAGTCTGCAGTTGAATTGCCTTCAATCACCCAGAAAATATGGCTGTCATTCTGATCCAACCATAGTCTATGGTTGTTTTACCCTAGGTCACACCAGTCTGCATGTGGCCCTTAACAGGTTGTGTAGTTTCACTGTTTTGTCTGTAAAATATTCGTCCAACATCCAAATGATGCACCTTTTCTTCCTACATCTTATGACCATACAAAAATGAAACGCATTAATATCTATAATTTAACTCTAAAATAACACTTAAACGCTAAAAAAACAATAAACAGAACATACACAAGAAAGCACAAAGAACACTAACTCCATGTGGAATTGGGTAAATAACCTACACACAACCCTAAACACGTACAAATATAAATGACATAAATAACATTAAATAAATGTTAAAACACTATAGTAAACATATATTAAACCATAGAAATGGAAATGAACGAAAACACACACATAAAACCTTAAAACGCCGAAACTAGTACAAAAGTTGTATGAAAAAAATAGGAATAACCTTAATTTCTTAGGGTTATCATATGTTTCCTTGGATTATACTTCTTTCTCAGTTCCAGTTTTTGCATTATTTGTTTATACAAAATGTACTTGACCCAATGAAGACCTGATAAAATTGAGTCGTGTCGTAACATGTTAATTTTGTATCATGTTCGTGTCGTGTCAGAAATTGCCAGTTCTAGTAGAAATTTAGTTTTCAAAAGCAAGAAGAAATTGCATTTTTGGAACATTTTATAAAAAGTAAGGAAAGTTGAAGAGGAGGTACAAAAACAAAATATGCTTTTTAGTAAATGCCTTCCCAATCAAACCAGATGCAATTGTCTTAACCATTGTTACTGAAATGTCTTTTAGAGGAGGAAGGCTTTTAGAGGAAAAAAACCACAGTAAAATGGTTGAAAAAATGAAAGCAGAATTCTAGTTTCTTTCACACGCATCTTCAAGTTAAGAGGAACAAGCTATGTATCAAAAAATTGACAAGGATGAAAATTGGACTGAGGATCTTAACGTTTTGAAGCAACAAACAGCTTGTTTTTTCTTCAACCTTTTACCTACTAAAAATACTCATTCAAGCGATTACTTATTGAAGGGTATTCCAAAGAATATTACAGTAGAAGACAATGAACAATAGCACATCAAATAGTTAAGGAGTTATAGGAGGTGGTGTTTTCCTTTGAGCTCATATAGTGTTTTAATGGAATCCATTCTAGAAGGAAAGTTGGGATATCATTGCCAATGATTTATTGTAGAAAAAAATGGAGTTTTTTGGAAGGCAAAATCCTTACTAAAGCCTTACAGGTACACTAATTTGTTTGATCCCTATTGTAGTTAACTCATCTACTCTCAGTGATTTCTGACCAATTAGTCTTTATAACCTTTCTAATAAACTATTTTCCAAGCTAATTGCAAATAGGCTAAAAATTTTACTTTGTAAGGTGATTTCTAAAGAACAAAGTGGCTTTGCACATGGCAAAAACATTGTCGATAATATTTTAGTGGCTGAGGACATGATGGAGTACATTAATAGGAATACAAGGGAAAGAAATGGAATAGTGAAATTTTCTATGGCAAAGGCATTTGATAGGGTATCTTAGCAATTTCTTTATGAAGTTTTGAAGTAGTTTTGCTTCTCATCTCAGTATATCTCTATAGTTTTAAATGGTATTGAACACAACTGGTTTAATGGTGTCCAAACTTATTTTTTCAATGTCTTCTAGGGAAGTACATTGAAAAGAAGCCAAGAGGAGGAGATGCAATAGTGAAATTGGATATTGTAAAAGCATTTGATAGGGTGTTTTGGCAATTTTTTTATGAGGTTTTCAAGTAGTTTGGCTTCTCATCTTAGTACATTTCTGTAGTTGTTAACTGTATTAAACACAATTGGTTTTTAATACTCTTTAACGGAGTCCCTACTTGTTTTTTGAAATCTTCTAGGGGGGCTAAGGCAAGGTGATCTCTTATCTCTTTCTCATTTCATTCTTGTAGCTGGGGCATTTAGTAGATGCATTCGGGCTCAATTTGTTTTTGGAAAGATAGAGTATTTCAAAACTTCGAGGAACTTCTTGCTAGTAACAAATTTTTCTTACGTTGATGGTGTGGTTATTCTTTTGAATAGGGGAAGAAGTCATTCATGAATCTGATGGTATTCATTTCAGATTATGAAGCAGTTCCTGGTTAATTAGTAAAAAAGTGTAAAGGAAACTTCTACACTTTATCAGTATAAGATTACCATAGCCAGAATCTAACTTATGACAAGGATTACAAATTCCCAACAAAACAAAAAAAAAGAATCTTTGGGTTATCCTATTCATAAGAGTGGAATGATAAAGTCTTTGTTGCAGCACTTTAGTATAGCCTCGGGTTGGAGATTTAAAATTCTTTCAGTAGGAGTTAAGCTATTGTTGATTGTGCTTGTTCTCATGTCAATCCCATTATACTCGTTGGATGTTCTTATTCCTCAAAAAGTACTACCAGATTGATTGAAAAATTCTTTGCTAACTTCTTTTTAAGGGAGACACAGAAGAGAGTAAGAAATTTCATTGGAGGTAATGGAAGAATCTTACTCTGCCAACGAGTGACAATGGTTTGGGAATTTAAAGCACATCTCATATTGCTAAGGCATTATTTCTGAAAATTTGGTGGTCCTTTTGAACCAGAGATACTATATGGAGTGAATCCATGAGAACAAAATATCTATCTAGGTATATGCATCCTAACACCTGTGAACCCATTGTTGAAATGATTTCTCTTACATAGTAAGGATGATGTTTATAAAAGACACGGTAAAGCCTCAAATATGTGGTTTGGTTAAAGGGTGTAATGTGTTTTTATGATTTTATAACTTTGAAGGGAATGGTCAAGTGCCCCTTGATGAAATGCCACACATGGATTTGAAGTTAAACCAAGCATGGAAGCAGGATGATTAGGATGTGGAAGCCATTCTTGTGTCCTATCAATCTTTCGATGTGAGTTGGCTAACTCATAGAACAGTTGGTCTTGTTAAAGATTAAGATGAATATGCTTGGAAGTTAACTACAACAGGCAAATTCATAATGATTTCAGCAATCAGTTCTCTAAGGCATGGAAGTGCAAAATTATTTTCAAGAAAGATGATTTGGGACAGGAAAATGACTCTAAAAGTTTCTATTTTCTTGTTGAGATTCCTAAATTCAATTGTTCCATTTGATGACATTCTGAAAAGATGAGGATTTTAGCAAACTTTCAAATGTCCANGATGAAGGTTTTGTAATAGTGAGGAGAGCATGTTTTCTTGCATTGTCAACTGTCTAGTTTAGCTTTGAGGGAGTTTTAGCCTTATTTTTGCAATGTATTTTCTAAGAATAGCTTGATGCAATACTTGAATGGTTTGTTGTATAACTTGGCTTCTTGTCTTATTTGTTAGGATCTATGGAAAGCTAGGAATTTGAATTTCTTTGACAACATTCAAGGAGCATCTTAGTGGGTAGCTCATGCAGTTAAATATATAATACATACAATGTCATTGGCATATAAAATAAAGGCAAAGTTCCCGAAAGATCAACTCATGCAGCAGCTATGGTTTTTAGCATACACAGACTCAAGATTTCAACAGAACATTTCTATTATATTCTTGAAGAACCCTTCTATGCATTGATATAAGTTAAACACATATGGCTCTTTAACAGGAATCCTATACCAATAGCTAGAGTTGGGGTAATTTGAGCTAATAGAGGTAACATTATCAAATGATTTGCGGACTTTATTCATTATTATGAAACCAATATGGTAGATGAGGCTAGCGCTCTTCTACATGGACTCCAGCTTTGTTCTTAGCATGGAGTACACAATATAATTAATTAGATCGACTCCATGGTCATGATCAATGTATTGAGCAGGAAAACCAAAGTACATTGGAAGATCGATTCATGTTTTCAACAAATATTTTACGTCATAAGGGATATCAAAGCCGTTGCTCAACATGTCTATAGGGAAGGCAATTAATAGGTAGATTTCTTAGCTAATCAAGGTTTTGATTTGCTATGTAATATAGCATATGATTGTATTTCTTTATCTAGGCTAGCCAAGGTATAGATAGGCTTGTTAAGATGTGTTTTAAAACCCTTAAGGTTTCTCATTATGTTTGTGTCATAGAAGGTTTTGAATTGGTCCCCCTCCTAGTATTTATTCCCAACATTAATAAACGGGTATCAACCACCACCTTGGTACTATTGGTTTAACAAAATTTTGCCTACCTTGTCATCATGTTAGAATTATGACAAAACACAAGCATCCCCTTTTGAATCTTATGAATCTAATTTCTTTATTAACCCATGTCATTTAACCTACATGTCAATTTTTATTTACTTTCCATTTGGACCAATCACTTTAGTATCATTTTACTTAAGAAGTTATTCAATATTGGGTTTGTAAAGATGATGGTGGATTGTTCAAGGTCATGTATTGTTTTGTTGGGGAAAAGTCAAGTATTTTACTACAATGCTTATAAATAACACTTCTTCTGCGATTGTTTTGTTCTTTTAAAAAAATGATGAAAAGAAGGGAAAAAGATGAAAATAGAACAAAATTAAAAAAGAAATTTAATGCTGATGATTCACAAACCTTATTTTGATGATGACATATGTTTTTAACATTTTAACCTAGCTGTGCAGGCCTTCTATTTTGTCTACTGGAAACAAAGCTTTCGGATGCAGTGCACCGTCCGAACTATAACACATTTCTCGAATGAAAAGGAGTGTCCGATAGAGATTACATGGATGCAATTCATTATCTGAACGGATAGATAGAGAGCAATTTTTTTGAATGCCTGCAATGGACGCACAGGCATGTCCAAAGGAATATATTTCAGACGCACATTTCCGTCCGAAAGAAGTCTACCTCAGACGAACAAGACTATCCAAAATACATTATTCCCTGATAAAGCATTAAACCCCTCAGACATGATATATCGTCTGAAGTATGAAGTCTTCATACACACCCAGTTTGGACGATGGAACGGACGCTTGCTCGGACGTTCGAATGGCATCCACCACACATTTATCTGAGATCGGACGTTGGGTCGGACGCACAATAATAATATCGGACGTCCGAAATCTATAAGGGCTAGTGTTTGTGCATTTATTTTTGAGCCGTTGGGAAGTGGTTACAACAAATTTATTGCTCCTATAAATACCAGCTCTATTGATATTGTAAAATAGACTTTACACATTGAATGCAAGCAAGAAACAAAGCAATTTGAGTGCAAATTGTCTATTGAGCACTATTGTATTAGTGTATGACCTTAGAGTGCTTTTCAAAAGTATTGAGTGGAGTGATAATCCTGTACAAAAGTGAGGTTGAGAGTAAAATTCTTGGCTCAACTGAAAAGAATTAGTGTGAGCAAAGATTGTCCTCCTTTGTGTACATTAGAAGATTATTGGCTCACCAAATTTGTGAAGCATTCTAGTGAATTATTACTTCAAGCTTGGTATCTTGAAAGTGTTACTTGTTTAATCTCTTTCTTTATCCTTTCTATACATCATAAGCTTAATTTCTTTTATCTCTATCAATTTACTTGTTAGTGCATAAAGTTTTAAAAGTGCATACTTTGCAAAGAAATTTTTAAGAAACCTAATTCACCCCTCTCTTAGGTTGCCTTGGGGCCAACAATTGGTATCCGACCTTGGTCTCTTATATTGAGCTTAACTTGCTTTTGAGAAAAGATCATGGCAACCAATAATGCATTATTTTTTGAGGGTCAATCTATAACAAGACTCCCTATGTTTAATGGGGTAAATTTTCATTACATTAGTTGGAAAGATATAACGAAAACATTTTTCCAGTCTATTGATATTGATTTGTGGTATGTTGTAAATTAAGGTCCTTTTGAAGCTACCATCATTGATAATCATACAAAAAGAAGAAGAGAAAAGACAAGGGATGAGCTCACTCCACAAGACAAGGCAAACTTGACTTTAAATGCGAAAGCTATGAATTTGCTATACAACGCCTTGGATGCAAATGAATCAACTCATGTCCAAGGATGTGCTTCCACTAAAGAAATTTGGGACAAATTGAAAGAGATTATGAAGGAAGCGATGATGTTCGAGAGCAAAAGAAATCCTTACTTGTTGCCAAGTATGAGTCATTTAAGATCGAACCACATGAAAATATTGACAAAATGTATTGTAGGTTCAATGACATCATTAAGGATCTTGAAGTCTTTGGTAAGGAATATTCTTTGAGAGAAAAAAATAGAGAAATCTTGAATGTTGTATCGAAAGAATGGGAGGCTAAAACTATCACTATTCAGGGGAGGCCAAGAATTTAAATTCCATGCCTATTGAATCTCTAATTAACTCTCTTACATCCTAAGAGTAGAAGCCAAAAGGCTAAAGTGGTAGATGATGAAGAAGCAAGACCAAAAAAGGAGCATTGCATTAAAGACTTCTCAAGAAGAAGATGAAATTGCTTCCATCAACCTAGAAGATGAAGATCTTGATGAAGGAGATCTTGCACTCATCACCAAAGGATTTCTCAAACACTACATCAACAAACGGAGAATGAGAAGAGGTGGAGCAATCAACTCAAATAATTTCAAAAGAAAAACCAAGCTAGAAATAAAAAAGCAAAATGAAAAGTACTTTGAATGCGGTCAACCCGGTCCCTTTGCAAATGAGTGTCTTTCTAAGAAGAAAAAGGAAGGAAGAAAGCCCCGCTTCAACAATTTTCAAATCACATGGGATGATTGCAACTCCGAATGAGAAGTTGAAGAAGAAATGGAGTTGGCACAAATGGCATTTATGGCCACTGTGTGATAATGAGGTAACTTCTAATTATGATTCCAATGATGAAAATGATGACAATGATCTTGAAGCCTTCATTTTAAAATTGCATGATAGCTTAAAGGACATCATATGCTAGAAATAAAGAGTTAGTAAAGAAATGAAACGCCTTATCGAATGCTAACACTAAACTTGTGTATGAAAATAATAGGTTATCACAAGAAAATAGTGATTTGAAGAAAAGAATGCTTGTGAAAACAAGGATCAAAGAAGAACAAGCCTCCTTGAAGAAAACATTGGATGAGTTGAATATTCTTTTGCATAAAAAAAGGGAAAATATTGTTGATTTGAAAAGGAATAGAAATGTATTGATCAACAAGAATTTTGTCACCTTTAGAAGGAATGGTTTATGCTTAGTAAAATCAAAATCATCCTTATATGGAAATAAAAATGTTATTTGCAATTATTGTCAACAACATGGCCATGTGAAAAATAATTGGTATGTCAAGAGAAATGAAAAACTTGGTATGAAGTTCTATATGGATTTGTAGTCATTTTACTAACTCTTATGAACCCAAGAAAATGTGGGTACCAAAGTTATCAATTAATTGCTTGTGTAGAAAATGTATATCACCGAGGATGCAAAATGGCTCATAGATAGTGGGTGTTCAAGACATATGACCAGTGATGCATCTATCTTCACAAACCTCAAATCCAAAAATAGTGGAAAAGTAACATTTGGGGATAACATGAAAGTAAAATCAATCGGCATTGGTGATGTAGGTAAAAATGGTAGACCTTGATTAAAAATGTGCTTCTTGTTGATAATTTGAATTACAATTTATTAAGTGTGAGTCAACTATGTGATAAGAATCTATATGTGTTATTTGCCAAACATGAATGTCTAATTCTTGATAAAAATTATGTTGTCTTATTTAAAGGTACTAGACAGAATGATGTTTACGTAAGCAATCTTGACAATATTGGTAGTAGCAATGTAAAATGCCTAACCATTTCTATAGATGATTTTTGGAACCTTTGGCATAGAAGGCTTTGTCATTTCAACATGGATCTAATTGAAAATCCTGCCAAGAAGGAATTGGTAAGAGGCTTACCAAAATTTAAGTTTTTGAAAAACAAAATTTGCGATGCATGTCAATTTGGGAAACAAGTTAAAGTGTCTTTCAAACTGAAAAATTGTGTGTCTACTTCTAAACCCCTAGAATTATTGCATTCAGACTTGTTTGGTCCAACTCAATATGCTAGTCTCGGTGGTAATAAATATGCACTTGTGATTGTTGATGATTATTCTAGGTATACTTGGGCACTATTTCTTGTTCACAAAAATGAAGCTTTTGAAAATTTTGAGAAATTGTTTTCCAAAATTCAAAATTTGTTGAATTTAAAATTCATCCGTTTGAGAAGTGATAATGGAGCCGAATTTAAATTCAGAGGTTTTTCCGAGTTTTGTGATCACAACGATATTTTACATGAATTTTCAGTTGTTCGAGTGCCTCAATAAAATGGTGCTGTTGAAGAAATCAGAAAGAATAGAACACTTCAAGAGGCCGCTAGAACTATGATTAGTGAATGTGACTTACTAAAATATTTTTGGGCCAAAGCCGATTAATACGGCTTGTTACGTTATGAATCGAGTTTTGTTAAGACCTATTTTAAATAAAACACCTTATGAACTTTTATTTTGTAAAAAACCCGTTGTGAGTTATTTCAAAGTTTTTGGTTGTAAATGTTTTATTTTAAAAATCAAAGAAAATCTTAGAAAATTTGACAAAAAATCGGATGAAGGAATTTTTCTTGGATATTCTAGTGACAAGAAAGCATACCGAGTATACAATAGAAGAACACTTTTGATTGAAGAAGTTGTGCATGTTACATTCGATGAAACTAATGATATTATTTCAAAGAATGTGTATGAAGATGAAGATGTAAGTATTCAAAAGGAGCTTGAAAAGCTCAGTATTCATGAAGAACACAAAGGGATCTCACCAAACAATGTGGACAATACAAATCACTTGGGTGAAGAAGGAGAAAAGGACGAAGATACACAAAAAGATCTTCCTAAAGCATGGAAATTTGTTTCTAGCCACCCTCAAGATTTGATCATAGGTGATCCATCCGATGGGGTAAAAACTCGATCTCATAAACCTTTGAACAGTAATTGTGCATTACTTTCTCATATTGAACCGAAATATGTGGATGATGCATTAAATGATGAATCCTGGGTTTTTTCTATGCAACATGACTTAGCCAATTTGAGAAAAACAATGTATGGACTTTAGTTGAAAGACCATCAACTCAACCCGTAATCAGAACAAAATGGGTTTTTAGAAATAAATTGAATGCTAAAGGTGAAATTATTAGGAATAAAGCTAGACTTGTTGCAAAAGGTTATGCTCAAGAAGAAGGTATTGATTTTGATGAAACCTTTGCACTCGTTGCTCGTTTAGAATCTATTCACATGTTTCTTGCATATGCATGTTTTAACAAATTCAAATTATTTCAAATAGATGTTAAAAGTGCATTTTTAAAAATGGTTTTATGATCAAGAAGTTTTCGTTGAACAACCTCCTGGTTTTGAAAACAAAAATTTTCCAAATCATGTTTTCAAACTTTCTAAAGGTTTGTATGGTTTCAAGCAAGCTCCTAGAGCTTGGTATGAAAGGCTAAGTAGTTTTTTGATTGAAAATGGTTTTAATAGAGGTGTTGTTGATACAACTCTCTTCACCAAAACTAATTTTGATGGTTTGCTAATTGTTCAAATTTGTGTTGATGATTCTATCTTTGGAGCAACTAATTAAAATTTGTGCAAGGAATTCTCGTACTTGATGCAAAAAAAAATTTGAAATGAGTATGATGTGAAAATTACAATTTTTTCTCGGACTCCAAGTTCACCAAACAAAGGAAGGAATGTTCATCAGACAAATCAAATACAAAAAGGAGCTACTCAAACGATTTGGAATGGAAGACTGCAAACAGGTCGGGACACCAATATGCACCTCAACTAAACTTGACAAAGATGAAGAAGGTAATAGTGGTTTGATGAAAAATACTATAAAGGTATGATCGGAAGCCTACTTTACTTAACAGCTAGCAGACCGGATATTATGTTTGCTGCTTGTCTATGTGCTAGATTTCAATCTTGTCCTAAAGAGTCACACTTAATTGCTGTAAAAAGAATTTTCAGATACATAAAAGGTACAACAAATTTGGGTATTTGGTATCCAAAATCCTCCACTTTTGATTTAATTAGTTATTCTAATGCTAACTTTGTTGGTTGTAAAATTGATAGAAAAAGTACTAGTGGTATGTGTCATTTCTTGGGTAACTGTCTAGTGTCTCGGTATAGCAAAAACCAAAATTCTTTTTCACTTTTTACAGCAGAAGTCGAATACAATGTTGCTAGAAACTGTTGTGCTCAACTTTTGTGGATGAAACATACTTTTAAAGACTTCGGTATAATATTTGATTGTGTGCCTATTAGATGTGACAACACTAGTGCAATTAATCTCACAAAATATTCTATAATGCATTTTAGAACCAAACAGCCATTACATTGATGTCAAGCACCATTTCATTAGAGATCATGTTTGCGAGAACGAAATTTGTGTTGAAAATGTGTGTACAAAAGATCAACTTTCTGATACTTTTACTAAACTTTTGGCTTTGGATTGGTTTATATCTCTCAGAACTCGATTGGACATCATTAATTTCACATCTGTATAAATTCTATTTTCAGACACACATGATCGTCCGAACCACATACTCTGTCGGAAGCTCTTACACGTCCGAAACCCTCCTCTCTGTCTCGGATGCTTTTAATCGTCTGTACTCTCACCCCCTTCTTCTCAACTCTCTAGAATTCCCAACGGACGGTTATCATCGTTTGACACCTTCTCGGATGCAGAGCACAGAGCATCGGATGCCTGTTCATCAGCGTTCGGACGCACGATTGGACATATGCCAATCGTTCAGACGTCCGAACGATTACTTATCTCATTTAAAACTCTTCATTTTTTTCCTATCAGACATCTTACACCCTCCGAACTCTTGCTCTGGCGAATAAATTTTCCCCCTTTCAAAATTCTCCAAACTTCTTCCTTCTCTTGCAAAATTGACTGGGGAATCTTCATTCCCAAACATCTTATCACCTCTATTGCACTCAATTTCACCACTTTAACACTTCATTTCTTCGAATTTCCCCAAGTTCCTCTAAAATTACTTTTCCTTCTTTTTCCTCATTTTTTCAAATTTACAATGGTTCGATCTCGTGGCGATTCTTCTATAGCTACCCGTGGGCGAAAATCTAAAGGAAAGGCTCCAATGCAAGGGCAATCATCCGCCATTCCTCAAACTTCTACCAATCCTCCTCTTTCCAAATTTATTGATGCCAAGGCATCTGAAAGGTACACTTCTCTTCTTAGTAAATCCATCATTGTTCAAAGACCTATTTCCCAAGGTCTTTTTGATGAGTTTAATTTGTCCATTGTCAAATCCTGCTTTGAAAAACAAAATTGGGGTCACCTAGAACATATTGATCTACCTGTATATCATGATATGGTTCTCACTTACAATTCACTGCAAATCTTAGGAAAGGCCCCACTATTTGCACCTTAGTATCTCGTGTGAATAACAAAGATCTTGAAATTTCATCCAATGTCATAAAAACTATTTTTGAATGTGAGGTTCCTTCACTTAATGATTTTTCCTATTTTTTCTCACTGGATAAATGGCCTGCTCAGGATACTCGTTTTGACATTGACGAGATTCGAGCAATTTTCAGTGTCAATTTCAAACAGGCTTCGGAAGTCAAAACTACCTTACTCACTCCTGAATTAAACATTTTGTACTCTCCGGTCGTAAATTTGTTGTTACCTACTGAGGGGCATCGTACTGAGCCCGGAAAGACGTAGAGCAAATTTTTCGAATACCTGCAACGGACGCACAGGCACGTCTGAAGAAATATATCTTGGACGCACATTTCCTTCCGAAATAAGTCTACCTTGGACGAACAAGACTGCCTGCAATAAATTATTCCCTGATAAAGTATTAAACCTCTCGGACGTGATATATTGTTTGAAGTAGGAGTAGTCTTCACACACACCCAGTTCGGATGATGGAACGGACACTTGCTCGGATGTCCGAACGGCATCCACCACACATTTATCTGAGATTAGACGCTGGGTCGGATGCACAATATTAATATCGGACGTACGAAACCTATAACGGCTAGTTTTTGTGCATTTATTATTGAGCCGTTGGGAAGTGGTTACAACAAATTTATTGCTCCTATAAATACCAGCTCTATTGTTATTGTAAAATAGACTTTACACATTGAATACAATCAAGAAACAAAGCAATTTGAGTGCAAATTGTATATTGAGCATTATTGTATTAGTGTGTACTTTAGAGTGCTTTTCAAAAGTATTGAGTGGAGTGATAATCTTGTACAAAAGTGAGGTTGAGAGTAAAATTCTTGGCTCAACTAAAAAGAATTAGTGTGAGCAAGAATTGTCCTACTTTGTGTACATTAGAAGATTATTGGCTCACCAAAGTTGTGAAGCATTCTAGTGAATTATTACTTCAAGCTTGTTCTAATGGTAGCTTGAAAGTGTTACTTGTTTAATCTCTTTCTTTATCCTTTTTATACTTCATAAGCTTAATTGCTTTTATCTCTATCAATTTACTTGTTAGTGCATAAAGTTTTAAAAGTGCATACTTTGCAAAGAAATTTTTAAGAAACCTAATTCACCCCTCTCTTAGGTTACCTTGGGGCCTACAAGTGTAGCGCTATGTTTTGTGATTTGTTAAATAATGGAGGGTTGTTCTCTCTGGTGAATAAAGAACATATGTTTGCCTTCAAGGGTGTTGGTTGAATAATATGGTTAGGGTATTACATTATGGGATTAGGGTTTGGTGACGAATGACATATCTAAGGTGATTTTAGCAATTCTTATTTATAATTTTCTTATTGATGCGTGCCAGCCACATTAGATAGTACACTAGTCAAACAAGTAATAAAGTGATTAAGTATAGTATCGATCCCACGAGGAAGTGTGCATAAATTAACAATTTGGTACAATTAAACTATGGCATTACTGAGGCAATCAGATAGGCTAGAAGATAAAAGTATTTGACTAAACTAATGGCTACAACAATTAAATAAATAAAAGACAAGAATAAGACCTAAAGACTCTAGCTAATTGGCTTCACCTAACTAACATAACCATGAGACTCAATTCAATTAAGTCATAATGCAAATAAGATAAAAAATTTCCTTAATGTGTATTAGACTTTTTCAAGCCAATAACATCCTAATTAGATTTATTTTGAAATTAGTCTTCTCGTAGTTAATCTAGAAAAAATAAATAATGAGAGCATTGGATCTTAGGAAACCCGGGCAGTTAGTACGTAACCAACTAAACGAACCACACAATTAATTTATGATCAAAATTTTATTTTGAACATAAATGAATTACAGCATTCATTATTGATACGTAAAATATCTAATTATAAAATTTATGAATACCTGACTCTTCTATTAACTAGGTTACGCATTGCAAATATACATGATCAAACTGTAGATTGCAGAAGCAGGGGTCAACCCCACAAAGGATTGATTTAGCAAGTACCAGTTATTTGGTTTGAAGAATTGATAATGAAGGAGAATTAAGTAAATTAGAATTAAAGAATTTAATTAATGAAAAAAAATGGTATAGTGTTAAGACTAGCCAATTCCCGATTCTAATTAACTCAGTCAATTAATTGGTCGAATCATAAAGGACCAAAATACCCTCCGAAGTTTGAGGTCCAAATCGCGATTTGGAATTTGAACTTCTGCAAAGTGTATTTGCAACACTTAGCCAAAATTTCTCCTCTTTCTATCACTTTTCTCCAATTTCATGCACAACCTACAAACACAAAATTAACAAGTTAAGATGACAATTTCCCTCATTCTTTAGCACCATTTATTCAATTCAAAAACTTATATTTTTAGACTAAAATTCTAACCTAATTCAAACGAAATTACTCAAAATCAAACTAATTAAAAATCTCACCACAAGAAAGCAAAAACAACTAAATTAAAGACTTGGGTTGCCTCCCAAGAAGTGCTCTTTTATAGTCACTAGCTTAACTATGGCATGGGCGTTTATTCCAAGCACTTGAGAATGGTTGGCCACCTTTTTCCTTTTGGTTTCCACGAAAAAAGCTTAATCCCCTTTTTCTTCATGATGAAAGCTTGATTCTCGGTTCTTCCATGCACAAGTCCTTTCTTCCAAGCCTTAGCCATCGCTAGTGACCCAATTGGCATCTAGTTGAGCGAAGAGACCATTTTCTTTTCTTTTTGTGACTTTTCAACTTCTTGACATCTAGATTTTTCTGATCCTTAGCAAAAATCTCTTGATCCTTCGTCAAATCACATCCCTTATCGGGTGTTTTTTCCTTCAAATCATTTCTTGGATCTTCTTTTATTTCCAACACTTGCTTGAGTGAATTGCCTTGGTTAACTTCATTTTTTTCCTTATTGGACCTAGCAAGGAAAGAAATAAGAGATTGGTTAGCACATTTTTCTTCAACAATGGGAATATTATCATTATATTCAAACACATCAAATTTGGAATTGATTCATTGTCGACTGGTAAAACCAACTTCCATTTGTTCACATCAATTAATGCAAGAGTGGTTGACAAGAAAGGCCTCCCTAGAATCAATGGAATCTCACTCTCTTCACCCGTATTTAGCACCAAGAAATCAACGGGAAATACCAACTATTCAACTTGTACAAACACATCCTCCGAAAATCCATATGGTTTCCTCTCAAATAAATCTGCCAATTGGAGTGTGATATTAGTTGGTTTGACATTGTTGATCCCCAATTTGCCATATATTGCTGTTGGCATGACAGTTGTGCTTGCCCCCAATTCACAAAGTGATCCATGCCACTTTTTTCCTCCAATATTCAACGGTATCATAAAACTACCGTGATCTTTGAGTTTAGATGGTAGCCCTCTTTCAACAATGCCACTACACTTAGCATCAAGGTGTACTTTCTCATCATCATCCCATTTTCGCTTTCTTGCCAAAAGATCTTTCATAAAACGAGCATAGTTAAGCATCTTGGCTAATACTGAGAACATCTATTAAAGGAATGTTGACATTAATCCTTTTCGACATATCCAAGGAGTGGTGAAATTGCTTCTCTTTTTCCTCTTTCCTTGGATCAATGTGTCTTCGAGGGAATGGCACTTTTATCGATGAATCCATCTTCAAAGGTTCTTCCATATACTTCTTCTTTGATACCTTGATTTCATCCTTTTGTTCCTTCTTTTCTTCATCACAAAAAACTTCCCTTTCATTCTCAATTACCTATGACTCTTGTTCCTTACTTCCTTCTTCCACTTTTTTCTTCTCCTTGGGTTCTACTAACTCTTTTCGACTCCTTAGGGTCATGGCAATGCATTGCTCCTTGGGATTTGGAATAGTATCACTCAGAAAATGCCCCTAGAGGTCTTTCATTATTCAACCTTGCCAAGTGTCCCAATTGGATCTCCAAATTTCTCGTCGAAGCTTTCAAATTTTCAAAATCTCTCTTATGCTCTTCCTCTTTCCTTTCCAAATCTCTTCTCAAATATCTCTGCTTCTCTTTTCCAACCATCTTCACATACATTCTCTCCTAGAGCAAATTGGTCATTATACATAGGTTAGGAAGAATTTACATATTGGAAAGGAGGTCTTGGTTGTCAGTTTTTAAATGAAGGGTCAGGGAAAGATTGATATGAGTTGGTTTGGAAATTTCTTTGATGTGGTGGTTAATAGGGTCTAGGTATGGAATTTGAAGCTTGATTGTTTTGGAAATTTAGAGGTGGGGGATTTTGTTGATAAGGAGGATTGGATGGATTGTTGGTATTGCTCCACCAAAAACTAGGATGATTGCTCCAAGAGGATTATATGTGTTCTCATAAACTCCGGATGAGTTCTTTGGAAATGGTGATTGATTAGACACATAGTTGAGTTGCTCATTGGACCCATAAGGCATTTCACATTGTCCATTTTCATGACCACCTCCATAAAAATCACAAACCATGCTTTGCTGGGTTGAAGAAGAAGACATTGCATTCACACTATTCGGTTTCTCCTTCCGAAATTCTCCAACATTTTTGCAACATTGTTTATCACATTCATGAACATACTTTGTTGTGCCAAAAGAGCATCTTGCATGTTCAAATTCAAGACTCCACTATGTGCATTGGTTTGATTGGCTTGGTGATGAGTCACTGGTGGATACATTGGTCCATGATATTAATGATTGTAGGCCATCCTGTTAAGCAATGCTTGATCTTCCTCCAGTGTCTTGTAAAAGATGGAACCATCAGTAGAGGCATCCACTATTGATTTTGTCTCTTGAGTCAATCCATAATGGAAAGTTTGGATTTGAAACCACAAAGGAATCACATGATGAGGACATTTTCTTAGAAAATCCTTGAACCGCTCCCAAGCCTCTCCTAAGCTTTCACCAACATCTTGCTTAAAGGAGGTAATTTCATTTCTCAATTTGGCGGTTCTTGTGGGTGCAAAATGATTTGCCAAGAATTCTTGAGTAAGTTGATTCCAAGTGGTAAACGTTCCTTGGGCGTGAGATAGGTATGAAGCCAAGATTTTGCCCTATCCCATAGAGAGAAAGGAAACACCCTTATTCGTACACAATTCAGGTGCACACCATTGAATTTAAACATGTCCAAAACTTCCTCAAAGTTCATGAGATGTTCATAGGTTCTTCATTAGGACCACCCTCAAACACTACATGAGCTTGTACCATTTGTATCAAAGCGGGCTTAATTTCGAAATTGTTAGCTTGAACGGGCATCCGTGCAATGCTAGAATTTGCCCCATCAAAGTTTGGTAAGGCATATTCTGTCAATGGCCTTCCATTCCCATTCATGCCATTCCCATTTCAATAACCACCTATTCCATTATTTCCGTCAACCTCTTCTTCATCATTCTCCACATTCAAATTGCTTTGATTTTGCCATTTCAATTCTTTCTTGCTCTTGTTGTACTTTTCTGAACTTCCAGATTTCCCTTAATTTTTTTCCCTTTCTACGTCCAAGCAAATAAACGGCCCTTTAAATCCTCTTAGCATGCACTAGCATTACTTCAAAAGCCCAAGAAATAGTCAATCCAAGTGCCAAGACAATTCCACAAGACAAACAACCAACATAAATGAATAAACAAAATTAACAAGTAAATTAAAATGAAGTACTTAATCTTCATGACCCGTAAAGTCCTTAATATTGCCAAATACCAAGGACAATCGTTGGCAACGGAGCCAAAAACTTGATGCTTGACCTACCTCATTTCCACAGGTATGCGGAGTTGATAGTAGTATAGGATGAGTGTGTATTGTTCTCACGATGATTGTTTGGCAAGCAATTACCCAGATATACGGATCTTTGTATAGTTAAGCAAATTCAAACAATAGGAGATGAAACTAATCTACTCAAAGCCATAATTAAACTCAAGCAATTAAAACCTAAATTAAGCTAAATTATCTACTAAAGCAAATAAATGGAACTAAGCAATTAGAAAATTGAGAAACTAGTTCTATATCCTAATAAAAGCACTTAATTCTACTATAAATTAACCAAAATAAGACTATAGGAAGATTAATAATAAGTAATTAACCAAATTAAAAAGACTACATAAAAGAAGTTCTGAAGGCTAGAAGCAATCATTTCTAAATTAGAATTTTGAAAGACTTAAAATTGAAATCTAAATATTTTTGGATTTTTGACAATATTAAAGAAAGCCCACAAAAAAATTAACTAGAAATTAATGCAAGGAATTGAGAATTCTTAACTAAAAATAAATCAACAAGAACCCTAATTTCTCTATGAAACCCAATAATGAAAGCAAAGAGATTCTCACTAATTTAAACTAGAAAGCAAGTAAAAATTATATCTACTTGAAGCTAAGGAGTAACCCACAACAATTATCTAATCAAAATTTAAACTTGTAAGGAAATAAAAACTTGATCTAAAAGATGATTAAAGAGAACTTTTCATTAAAAGGAAACTCGAAAGTTAAGCTATTCTAATCTGTCCTAAAAATTACTAATTACCTAAAACACATAAATATTAGTTTAATAACAATAAATAAAAAGTAAAAGGGTCTGTCTCACTACACTAAACGTATATTAACACAGAAAATTAAATGCACGAAAATGAACAAAAAAACTCTAAAAATACCAAAGCTGACGCGAAAACCATATAAGAAAGAATAGGAATAACCATAATTTCTTAGTGTTAATAAATTCAAATGTCAATTCCTAAATATGGTTGCACAACAAGTCTTGTACAGAATAAGTGCCAAGAACAATAACACATACTCTTACAAACTAAAATATGAAAATATTGATTCTTTGGGGAAATAAATTAGTCATAAATTATGGAGTTGGGCTATATCAACCATTACCGCAAAACTATGACATTAAATAAAAAGGAAAGCAAACTATAGTAGTCATGGCAAGTTGGAAAAGAAAACCTTGGTTTGAGTCTCTTTTCGGATGAAGAAATTAGATCTCTTGACAAAACTCCAAGATATACAACATTTGTAAAATCCAATCTATTCTACTCCTACACTGTTAATATAACCTCCAACATCATTACCTGATGTTAACATATATCTTATGGCCTCAAGGGTCATGTTTATAGATACAGTGTGTCTTGGCAGTTATGGTAGGGCTTTACATCGAGTTAATAATATATGGGCCCAAGACCAGACTCTTAAGTTGTGGATATCGCAAATTGACCCATCCTGAAATTGGCCTTAATGCCACGACATTGAGTTTGGCCTTTACCAGAAGGCTACAGTTTTTTGCTCTTGGATGTTTTGGAATCTCGTTGAATGTTGCGCGTTGAAAACAAGCCTTTCCAGATTGCTATGGCACTATTTCTTCAAGAGTCACTTCTTTATTTTTGGCTTTGCTTCGTGTATTCCGTTCATGTTTCAGCTTCGAACCATCCACCAAGCTACAAAATACATAAACAACAAACAAACACTACAAAAACATAGAAACTCTATATCATGGAAGACACAAAAATATGAATAAAATCTTGAAAAGTATTTGAATAATAACAAGAATCTAAATCAAAATGAATAATAAATAACTCTACTTTGTAGAGTTATCACTGATGAATTTCGAAATTAATATGTACCCCAACCTAAAATTTTGCTTGCCCCAAGAAAAACAAAACAACAAATCAAAAAAACACAAAGCACATTAACTTCTTTTAATGTATCTGTGTCATAGAAAAGAAAACAAAACAAGTAGAGAATTGAACCAAACATGTATATATAAAAGAACTTTGATAATCAATCCTGAATCGTCATGAAAGTTTTAATCTCTCCCCTTATGAAAGCATATCACTCAACTCACTAATCAATGAAAAACTCGTTGAATAAAAGTTTAGCAAATGACAGATAGGTTGTGAGCTATTACCACACACAATACTCACTAATATAAATTAACCCAAACCAGGGATTAAATATATTTCTATAGCTTGTAACGTATGCAAAGGTAAAAATAGGTACGATGAACTGGCTATAATTCACAGTAGACAAAAGTTCAGAATATCAAACTATCATCCCATAGCATCCCACAAGCACATATTCAACTAGATAGTCTTGAAGTAAATACACACCTTCTTTGCTCCATACTGAGACACAACATATTTTTCTTTTCCTTTTTTATTTCTTTCTCTCTTTTTTTCCTTTCTTTTTCTTCTTTTGTGCATCCTATTTCCTCTTTGATTTTCTTTTGAGGACAAAAATCACTTCACCCTCTTACATCTCTTTTATTGACGTAGAAATACGTATGAAGAATTTCAAGTCATTTGACCTCTTGTACAATGAATAAAACAACCATCTTTCCTTGTATAATATCCACTCAAAAGCAAACTCCATTATCATGGCATTGATGAACTTCTAGAAATCAACAAGGTCTAAGGTAACGAATGAAAAAAAGGATAAAAATGAAGGAATAAAGATTAAAACATGTGGTTCAAACAAGAAAATCTTATAAGCCTTAAATAGGGATACTAAGGATAAAAATTATAAAGGTAGGCAATTTGGCTCAACAGGTCAAACGAACATGTCTAAGTCATTTCCTTGGCTTAAGCTTGACTCGTACTTCGTAAGATTTAAATCACACACAATTCCAGCAAATGACACAAGGTAAACAAAAATCGCAAGGCATAATCATGACAACATTCACAGAAAATTATATAAGCTTTCACACACCATCACTCAAGGGAGTATATAAGTGTATAGTGATTTACTTTCACAAATCAAAGGGATCAAAAAACAAAGAAAGCTTATATATACTTTCAATCCAAAAAAGTCTAGTACATAGTCCCCTTGAAACATATTTAAACTATTGATACATAGTCAGAAATTTTAATGCACAGAGAAAGTACTATAAACAAATTTTTTTTTTTAACCCTCTACAATGCTTCAGGTAAAGAGGATATGGATATCTTGAAAGCTGCTATCTGGTAGCCATGGAGTCTTTTAAAAACAATCAGATCCTTAGGACTAATAAACACAAAAATAAAAACAAAAGGAAAACAGAACAACACATCACCGAAAACCCATTTAAGAACGTTAACAAATTTTTTTTAAAAAACACAATACTCATGCATTTAACCAAAATAATACAAAAATTTTAAAAATGCAAGAATACTTCTGTCATATTGCCAAGGTGGTTTAAGAATCTTCAAATAGCTTGCACCCACAACCATTGGAAAGCTAAAGAACAACTCCAAGATGGTTTATCTATCTTCAGATACTAGGCTCCTATCACCCATGGAGAAGAATCATCACAAAGCTCATGTGGCTCTGAACTCTTTGGTGAATTCCAACTTTACGGGCTCCATCTCAACTTCATTGGTATAACCAGGCTCTTGAACTTCTGGATGAACGAAAGATTCTTTCAAGTCAAACCCATTAATAATTCTATCCCTAAGAGTAGAAACAATATAATAATACTCAGTTATGTAACAATACATGTTGTCTTGCCCTTTTGAATTATCCAATGCACTCTTCTCATCTATTCTATCATATGAATCCGCCGTAGTAGTTGGATTCTCAATTTGTTTCACAAAATTGATCCCAATTTTTTCAATCGAACTGGGAACACTAGATGATGGAGGTTCTAGTACCTAGTTTGAGATCACAGTAAATGCAAGTTGCTCAATTTGCATCTCTAGTTAACGAAGAGCCTCAGCTCATTGATTCAACCTAGCATCCATTGAGTTGCCGTAGATAAAGTTAAACAAGCAGTTTGGGCATGGATGAGAACAATGTTCATAGGCCTGACAGGTTTTCATGCAATTTCTTTGTGCATTGTTGGGACATTATTGTCGATGATCTTGTTATGGTGGTTAGGGATTATTTGCAAGAGTACCCATCCCTTGAAGTGTTGCTAGTACTCTAATTGTTTTGATTCGTAAAAACCCTAATGATTTCTCCGTTTTCAGACTGATATCCCTATGAATTTTTTCAATAAAATTCTTGCCAAAATTATTTGTAACAGGTAGATTCCGATCATGCCTTCCTTCATTTTGGATGAGTAGTCTACTCTTATAAATGATCGCGGCATTTTAGAGAATGTTCTTCTTGCATAGGAGTTGACTTATTCCCTAGATAAGAATGTGAGGGGACACAATATGCTTTTGACACTTGACATGGTGTAAGGCGAACCGATCAACTTTCTTCGATTTCTTTGAAGGACCTTCTTATATGATTTGGCTTCCATGACCATTTTGTTAATCTAATTCTCAACAACCTTCAATTTAGCAGGTTCTCATCACTAATCATTCTAGTAAGTTGTGGCTTTTTTCAAACTTCAAGGGGGGATAAAGCAAGAGATCCCTTATTACCTTTCTTATTTATTTTGTGCTCATAAGCTCTATGGAGGGGGCTAAAGACTTTGCTAGAATCCAATAGCAACCTTGGATTACGGTTCCACGTTGATGTCATTCACCGTTGCACCTTGCTTTCGGTGATGATGTCATATTATTCACGGGGAGTAACAAGAATGGCCTTTGCACCTTAATGAATGTTTTGGATGTTTACTAGAATCTAGAGAATGCATGTAACACCCTGGGCCCTGGGTTGACCCAATAATTTTTGAACGAAAATAACGGGTGCAAATTATTTAGGCCAACTTATTAGTAATCCATGATGCAAAGTGTTATAAATAGTACAATATCTCTTCCCACTTTCGATGTGGGACGAGCCATCACATTCACCCCTCTTTTTAGGTTTTGCATGCTGGCAAAGACCAAGTTAGGGCCCAATAAATCATGTCACATACACTGTGTTGCACAATGCAATATCAATGGCCCAATCTTATCCTGTATAATGACTACATGAAATTCGCTCTGATTCCAACTACAACACCTCGGTCCTGGGCTGGCCCAATAACTTTTAAGTGGAAATGGGTTGAAAATGTTTAAGCCAAGTTGTTAGCAGTTCATGACTTAAATGTTAAAAAAATACAATATTCCTTTTCACTTCCAATGTGAGATAGGGCATCATATCATTGGCACGTAACAATCGTCGTATCTTAAAAAGTTACCGTTCAAGGGCACAAGGTACCAAAATAAAATATAATCAAAATAACGTCATTAAATTACTGAACAACCATAACCATTAATGTCTTCAATATGCGGCTAAATAAATATAAATTAAACCATCCAAATAGTCACAAGGCAACACAAAATGAAATTCAAAATATCTTACTATTTCTCTAATTCATAACTATCTAATACTACTAACTTTCCCTTGAAAGTCGGAAGTCTAATCGCCAGCCGCACTAACTCCTTATACACTTGATTGTTCTCGTACAGTCTCTAACTACAAAAAGGTTAAAATGGATTGAGCGGCAAGTCGCAGCAAGTAGCTAATACAGTTTTTGTTGGACTAGACAAGTTCCATATACATACATATATATATATATATATATATATGTATGTATGTATTAATTCCAAAAACTTGAATATCAAACGATACGAAAACAATTTCAAAATAATAATAATAATAATAAATTTCTTTTTCTAATTTTTTTTTAAATGTAAATTTCAGATTTGAATTTCATATTGACCAAGAGAATTACTATAACTAAATATAGTAATACTTACGAAAATTGTAGACCTGGGCATTGATATTCCAAATATGAGAAATATAAACAATATAAACGGAATTATTGAGAGAGAAAGAACTAAAGTTACGAAATTATACCGAATTTGATATACGACGAGTTCTTAATGTGCATGAAAATTTTCTCTCTAAAGCTGCAAAATCTCAGCCAAGTAAATAATGATATAACTCTACGAGTCCTCTATTCATGCATATTTTAACTCCCAAATTTTTCCAACTTCTAACTCCTATCAGTTAGCTAAAATTTCCACATTTCCAACAATAATTTAGTAGCTAGAGTTTGCTGAAAATTTAGCCTAAAATTAATTACGAAAATTAGAAAATAATTAACAAAAGATTTGTACTTAAAATGGGAAAAAGTTTTTAGGCACAAGATTGGTCTAAATCAAATAACACAAGACAAATAGGAAAACCCAGATTGACAAAAATTAAATCTTCTCATATGGACAAACTACATAACAAATTTTTGTCCAATAATAACAAGTAATTCAAATCCAAATAAAATTCACAATATATTAGATATTTTCAAATATTATTATTACTATTATTATTATTATTTATTATTATTATTATTATTATTATTATTATTATTATTATTATTGTATTTGTGTCTAGAAAAAAATACCCAGTTTTAAAATGCATTAACCGTTCGAAAATCTGTTTTGTGCCCAGCTCAAAGTGTTCTAAGTTGCAACAACGAATGTGGGAGCATCTCACGGGTTTTTCATCCAAGAAACTTCCGATAACATACCTTGGAAGTCTTCTTCATAAAGGTGGAAAAAAATCTTTTTTATTTCAAAATATTATTCATACTTTTCATGCAAGGCACGTAGGATGGGACCAACGGTTATTGTCGCTGGGAAGAAGAATGCTATTGATTAAGTGTGATAATCGTATTTTTTTCATTTACTATTTATTTATTTATTTATTTATTTTATTTTTCCTAGATAAGTATTATTAATTTATGCTTAATCAAGTATAGAATCCTAAGAGATAAGTGTAATTACTATTATGTTTAATCCGGTAGAGACTTATAGGGAATAAGTACAATAAATATTACGCTCTGACTATCTTACTAATTTGATGAAAAATCCTAAACTATTATGAGATTAAAATACTGCAAGAGTATTAAGGGAATAGATTAGTAGTAGCATTAGATATATAGGTAATACAACGGATATTACGTTACTTCAACATTGTTTTTCGTATCATCAAGTTTGACTGTTTTTATTTAATTATATAATTATGTATGTGGTTTTAAAGATTAATGAGTTATGGGTTGAGTTTGTCATGAAAATATACACCGCAATTAGAATGTGTGAGTTAGGTTTAATTTAAAAATAAACAAACAAAAAGAAAAAGAGATCGTTCATGTTTGTATTATGGTGACTTGAATATAGTACGAATATTATAATAATTATTTTCAAAAAAAAAATAAATAGTTAAATTAATAAATGAACTTTTTATTTATGCAAAATACTATTTTCTAAAAAAATAATAAAAGAAGTTAAATTGCATGGGTGGTTATCAATTTGATTTCGACCAGAGTTCATTGACGATGGTAGCATTCAGAGATCTGGACTGGCCAGATCTGTGATGGATCCATGGCCTCCGGTGCACAAGTGTGACGGTGGAAAGTGATGGCGTCATTGACGTCGATTCGAAATTGAAGCCGTAGCTTGGTCATGAGCTGGTGAAGAATCAAACGGTTGAGGCCATTTAGATTTCTAGTGGAGGAAGGATTTAATCATTCCATGGGAGTGTGAGATGACAATGTGAGGTTGATTGAAAAACAAAAAAATTTGCAGGGTTGGTCTACTGGAAATGTTAATAAGGGAAGATGAAGATGAAAGAATTAGAAAGTCTTTTAAATTAAAATATTAATCCCTCTAATTATATGATATTACTTTATGGCATGAAATATTTTTAACCCACGTCTAATTGAGTCCTTTTCAACCTCCATAAATTGTGATTTGATCCAGACAACCCTATAAGGTTATTAATAGTTCATGGAATTAGAAGAAAAGTCCCACAACTTAGGAAATTATGACTAAATCTCGAAAAGTTTTTTTTTAAAACATCAAATTGACCCACAAAACTTTAATAAAGCTAACAAATGATCCGCAAAGGCTTTGTAAGGAACACAAAAGTTTCCAATTGACTTTCTAAAGTTACCAAAATACCCTCATATATTTTGCATGTTACCTAAGAGCCCTTAATAGTTTTCTAAAGTTACTAAAATGCCATGAATGATTGGCCGTAATACTTTCTAAATTACTAGTAAAATTCTAAAAAGTTTTCAAGTGACTATAAGAAAACTCGAAATATTTTGGAAAGTTGTAATAAAGTGCCATAAGTTTTGAAAACATGAAATACAAGTATTTTGACTCGATAAGCAAAATGATTTGAGTATTTTGGATAAGTTATCATGCAATAAATATTATTTTGGAACTATCATGAGCTCAATTATTTCTAAAATTCATCCATTAATACAAGGATTATTTCAAATAAAGATTTGGAAAACATGATAAGTAGTCGAGGTTATTAGACCTATATTAAAAAGGGATAATCTTTAGGGAATTAAATATTGCTATAGGATTATGTAGGATTTAACAAAAGAACATTTGTTTAAATTATTAGTAATAAAGTATTGTGATTTTCTTCTAAGGATTCTCTAAAAGGAACAAAGGCAAATAAAGACACGATTATTCAGACATTCGAGGTAGGTGGTGCTTACTTCTGTACTTTCGAAATTGTACTACTAAACTATGTGCTTTAGAAATTATTTTTTGAATGTGCATAATTTCTAAAAGTCGTTCGTGAGGATGTGTTTTTCTTAAGAATTATTTTACTATGAAATTTTGGATTATGTATGGTTATGTTACTGTTTTGAAAGTGTATGGAAATACATTATTACATATAGTTTTGATTATGCGTGGCATGTATATGTGTATTGGTAATAATAAGTTATTGTGGCTCTAAACGAACATGACATAGTCGGTAAGGGTTATAATCCCAAATTAGAGTCAAGAAAGACTTGGCACCAGAGCCATTATAGACTTGGCAACACAGAGTCAAGAAAAACTTGACAATGAAGTTGAGCCAAGAAAGACTCGACAATGCAAGAAGAAGAAGGTCACGAAGAACTGCAGAATTTCTTGACAGTCTATTTTAGTGAGGTTAATCACTAGTCTGACTACTTAGAAGCTGATGACTGCCTGTTAGTTTTAAGTTGTTTAAACGAATGCATGTTTTATGGTATGAAAGTATGTATGTTACATGAAAGTATAAGTTATGTAGATATGTTACATGATACATGAAGAATGCCATAAGTATGTGACTTTATTTTGTTACATGTTTTACAAGAATGACGTTACGTGTTTTACAAAAATATTTTGGATAAAAGCATGAGTATGTGATAGTATGATGTCTATGCATGAGCTTTATATATATTTATATATGTAACAGCATTATTCAGCGGAATAAGTATTATCTACTGGGCGACTTGTCGCTCACCCCATTTTTCTTATATTTTTGTACAGAAGACGAATACAAGTATGTATTAGTTGAAGATAAGGACTTCAAGAGCAAATAAGGAATTTATTAAATAATAAGGTGGTTACTACCTTAAGGATTTGTTTATAGGTTTATTCTAGTAAGTTAAGCCAACATACTCCTAATGGTTATCCATGTTTAACAGTTTGTGCTTTTGTTTATAATTTGGTAAAAGTCGCACTATTTCAAGTTAATATATTTTTGGAGAATTGCTTCCACTATTATAGTTAGATGTTTAAAGTAAATAGTACATGCTATGATGCCTTGTACTCTTGGGATTTTCTCTTGAGGATACGGCGAATGACACTTACCTGACAAGTGCGGGTCAGGGGATTGACATTTTAATGGTGTCAAAGTTCAGGTTATGACCTCTGTTGCGTGTCATAGACACTTATGATATTGGAATGTGGGATTTAAATATAGTTAACAAGAATAAGAATTACCGAAAACTTAGATGATAAGTGGGTTGTGGCACAATGAAAGCATGCCCTCCAAAGTTAGCTCTCCTAATTTTGCTTATGGAAATAATGGAACCCCACCATTTTCAGCTCTATTTTGATGGTGAACTGTATAGAATAATTTAGGCAAAATGCTTAAATTAATGGCCTGTAGGATTTGGATGCAAGATAGATGAATAGGAAGTATCAAATATTGGATGTTAAGTTAACTTGGCAGAGCCAAGCACGGTAAGCCCATAGCCATCTTGTCTTAAGGAATTAGGAAATGAGAAAGCAAAATAAGGAATAATTAAATTCCCAATACATTGGTATTTAGTCGAGGAATGTGGAGTTTTGGACCACAGAATTTCAAAAGAGAAAGAAGAATTCCTAGACGATTATAATAATCACGTTTTGGAATGATACTAGAATTTCATACTACCTTGTAAGAAAAATTAAATTATTCACTAGACTTTTAATAGTCAAATAGAATATCTCATGTGCTAGAATAAGAGTGTTTATATTGATTGATGATTATTTAATTAATAATAAAGACTTATTTTGGAAAAAAAAATTTTACTTTGGCTTATGAAACATATTTTCAAGTTTTTGTTATTTTATATTGGAAAATTTTCACTATTACCCTAGGAAGCATATGGTGCTTGAATTAGATTTCAAACCATTAGTGCTATGCAAATACGTGTTCATCTCTATTGATATTAAGGGTATGCTTGGAGATAAGATTTTTTAGACTCTCATCTCTAGGATAATGATTACATAGTAGGAGTTGAAATCTAAGGAATACTAAAGTAAATCTAGTGCAAATATAATTTGTTTTCCTAGTTCCAATAAAGAAAGACATGTGTAGCAGTCAAAATGTTGAGACAGTGTGAAAAGTGAAGGAAGCTATACTACTAATCTTACAAGCACGTGGGACTTTGAATAGATATTACGTATATATGGTTTGAACCCTTGGTTGGTGTGAAATAAAGAAGTAGCGACCTTGGGAGCATTGGATAAAGTATCCACAAGAGAGAAATCTGATAAAGAAGCATGAATGGTAATTGCTTAATGCGGTAAGTAATTGAAGGATAATAGAGTGATTCCATTTGGTTGAAATTCCTCCTCTAAGTAAGGCAATGATTTGGCATATCTGTAAAAGATATTTCTATAGTTCATCAAAGGACAAAAGGATGAATTGGAGTAAGTTGAAAGGACATGGTTTCATGTTATTGGAGGAATAATAATACTTAGGGTATCTTCGATATGCATCACACTTTGAGAAGAATCACCACTGAGCGTTTAACCCTATTTAGTTGTTTAAGTAAATGTAAGGGAGAATAGGTAAAGTATTTGTGTATGCACAGAATTGTGGATTGGAAGGAAGACTATTTAACTTTTAGACTATGGTATTTCTAACTTTTACCTTGTGGATCTTATTGATGTATGACTTATGGAGCATAAGAAATTAGAATGCAAGGATCCTGAATTGAGGATATGAATGACGTATTTTACAAAGTTATAAACACTCTATCTTTAAAGATTGTCGTTGGAACTTTTGTATGGTTTTGTTGGTGGAATTTCAGCCTATATTTAGATGCCAATAATTTGAATTTAATTAAGTGACAATATAAGGAAAAATAGTAGTTTAATAAAATTGGTTATAGTGGTGCATTGACAAATCGATTTCCTTGGGATTCTATATATTTGATGTTTACATATGCTCCCTTATGGTATTAGAATGGAAAATGTACCTTGTTAGCACTTGGTTAGGATAACCAAGGAGCATTAAATAAAATATTAAGCATATGATTCTAACATAGAAATATAAATTATGACCGACATCAAAAGCTTTGGAAATACCTTACAAAAGGAAAAGTTTGTACGGTTAATATCCTTAGTTTAAACCTAAGAATAAGTATTTGGCAAGGTAATGAAGCATTGGAATTAAGTGATCAAGTGGTATATTAGACATGACCACAAAACAAGTAACCGAATATTTGTTAGGTTATGGAATCAAACAACCTTAGGATTTGGGATAGGCCATGTTGGATTCAAGGTCATATGCAATTATAATTGGAATGAAATACTACTAGGTAAAGTAACATCGTGTCAAGGGATTAAAACTTCGAAAGGGACGAAAATGATCTCAAGTACTCGATATGGATAGATGGGTTTATTTACTGACGACCGACATTTGAAATATCAAGTGTGCAGTAAAAAATATTTTTTTCACGAAGTTTCGAGGACGAAACTTTTTGTAATGAGGTAGAATGTGATAACCGTATTTTTTCATATACTTTTTTATATTTTATTTATTATATTTTTACAAGATAAGTATTATTAATTTATGCTTAATCAAGTATAGTGTCCAAAGAGATAAGTGCAATTACTATTATATTTAATCTGGTGAAGAGTTATAGGGGATAAGTACAATAAATATTACAACTAATCAGGTGGAAAGTCCTAAATTATTATGGGATTAAAATACTACAAGAATCCTAAGGATATAGAATATTAGTAGTATTAGATATATAGGTAACATAACAAATATTTTTATTAAGTTACCTAAAGTTTAAAAAAGGGGAAAACAAGAAAATTCTCTGTATATTTCGGGTTAGTTCCATCCATGCTATAATTTTTTTTTACGTTCTCTTATTCAACATTATTTTTTGTATGATAAATTTTGATTGTTTAATTTAATATATAGTTATGTATACGGTTTTAAGATTGATGAGTTATGGGTTGAGTTAGTCATGAAAATATATTCCATGAGTAGAATGTGTGACTTAGGTTTAATTTAAAAATAAAAAAAGAACAGGAGATCATTAATCTTTCTATTATGGTGACTTGAATAGAGTATGAATATTATAACATTTATTTTCAAAAAAATTTAATTAATTTAATTAATTAATGTAACCTTTATTTCTATAAAATACTATTTTCTAAAAAAAAATAATAAAAGAAGTTAAATTGTGCGGTGGTTATCAATTTGGTTTTGACCAGAGTTCATTGGTGATTGTAGCGTGCGGAGGTGGACTGGTCGAATCTTGGACGGATCCATGGCTAGTAGTGCGCAAGTGCGACGTTGGAGATAGAAGGCGTCATCGATGTTGATTGGAAGTTCAAATGGTAGCTTGGTCACGGGATGGTGAAGAATCTTTTCTAAATAGTTGAGGCCATTACATTACTAGAGGAGGAAGGATTTAATGGTTCCATGGGAGAGTGAGATGAGGTCTTGTGGTTGATTGAAAAAAAAAATTTTGCAGGGTCGGTCTACTGGAAAAGTTAATCAGGGAAGATGAAGATGAAAGAATTATAGTGTGGCCTGAAATATTTTTAGCCCATGTCAAATTGAGTCTTTTTCAGACTCTGTAAACTGTGATTTGATCCGGACAACCTTAAAAGGTCATTAGTAGTCCTTAGAATTAGAAGAATAGTCCCACAGCTTAGGAAATTATGACTAGGACGCAAAAAGTTTTTTTTTTTTAAAACTTCAAATTGATCCCTGAAACTTTTGTAAAGCTCACAAATGACCCCCAAAGGTTTTGTAAGGTATACAAAGATTTCCAAGTGACTTTCTAAAGGTACCCAAGTACCCTCACGTATTCTACAAGTTATTTAAGAGCCCTTAATAGTTTTCTAAAGTTACTAAAATGCCATGAACAATTTTGTACACCAAGTTTACAAAAAAGTCCCTAATGCTATCTAAATTACTAGTAATGTTCTAAAAAGTTTTCAAGTGACTATAAGAAAACTCAAAATGTTTTGGAAAGTTGTAATAATTTACCATAAGTTTTGGAAACATGAAATACAATATTTATGACTCAATAAATAAAATGATTTGAGTATTTTGGTTAAATTAACATACGATAAATATTATTTTGGAAATATAATAAGATCAAATATTTCTAAAAATCATCGATGAATACAAGGATTATTTTTGAATAAAGATTTGGAAAACATGATAAGTAGTCGAGGTTGTTAGACCTTAATTAAAAGGGAATAATCTTTAGGGAATTCACTATAGAATTCTAAAGGATTTAATAAAACAATATTTGTTTGAATTATTAGTAATAAAGTATTGTGATTTTCTTCTAAGGATTCTTTTCAAGGAACAAAGGCAAATAAAGACACGATTATTCGGCCGCTTGAGGAAAGTGGTGCTTACTTCAGTAATTAGTCGAAATTGTATTCCTAAACTAGGTGTTTTGGAAATTATTTTATGACTGTGCATAATTTCTCAAAGTCGTTTGTGAAAATATGTTTTGCTAAAGAATTATTTTGCTATGATATTTTGGATCAAGTATGATTATGTGACTGTTTCGTTTTGAATGTGTATGGAAATGTATTATTAAGTAGAGTTTTGATTTTAGATAACATGTATATGTGTATGGGTAATAATAAGTTACTTTGGCTCTAAACGAACCAAAAATTGCCAGAAGGGGTTATAATCCCAAATTTGAGTCAAGAAAGACTTGACACCAAAGCCATGGGAGAATTGGCAATACAGAGTCAAGAAAGACTTGACAATAGAGCCAAGAAGACTTGGCAAAGCAAGAAGATGAAGGTCAAGAGAACTGCAGAACTTCTTGACGGCCTTTTCTAATGAGGTTATTCACAAGGTTGAGTACACATAAGCAGATGACTGCGTGTTAGTTTTGAGTATTTTAAACAAAAGCATGTCTTCATTTACGGTATGAAACTATGTATGTTACATGAAAGTATAAGTCATCAAGAAATGTTACATGATATATGAAGAATGCCATAAGTGTTCACTTTATTCCGTTGCACGTTTTATAAGAATGATGTCACATGTTTTGCAAAAATGTGTTGGATAAAAGTATGAGCATGTGATAATAAGATGCGTGTACATGAGTTTTATATATTTATATATGTCACAGAACGATCCAGTGGGAGTAAGTACTATCTATTCGGTGACTTGTCGCTCACCCCACATTTTTTTATATTTTTCTAAAGAAGACAAATACAAGCATGTATTAGTTGAACATAAGCACTAAGTGTCCGAGAGCAAGGAAGGAACTTAAGGTGGTCACTACCCTAGGGATTTTTTTATAGGTTTATTCTAGTAAGTTAAGCCTGCATGCTCCTAATGATTATCCATCTTTAACAGTTTGAACATTTGTTTATGATTTAGTAAAAACCGCACTATTTCAAGTTAAAATATTTTTAGAGAATTTCCGCTACTGTAGTTAGATGTTTAAAGTAAATAGTACATGCTATGAGGCCTTTGTATTCTTGGGAATTCTTCTTGATAATACGACGAATGACATGTGCCTTGTAAGTGCGGGTCCGAGGCGTAACATTAGGCAGGTCCTTGCAGCAATTCCAATTTCAAGACATTGGAATGCTAAATGGCAGGATTTTGTTGGGGGAAAGATGCTGGCATCCCTAGAAAACATTGGCGACGTTGGGACTTAACTTGCTACCTAGTTGACGGGAATGGTCTTGGTTCCTGCATGCCCGACGAGGTTATTGAAGCATTTACCATCAAATTGCGCTGGAAATATATCTTATCTGACACGTTATGGGCCAAATTTATGAAGGAGAAGTATCACCGCTCTACAAAATCAAATTAAACTACGTCGTCTGTTTGGAAATGTATGCTTCAATATGAAGTTGTGGCACATACTCATGTATTTCCACTTGCAAGTGATGAGCACATGGATAGTGAGTCTACTTCTATAGTTTGGGGTCATCATTTTCCTACATGTTTTCAGTTTCGTCAGCCTTTAATCTATTCATGTCTGCCAGATCACTTCTTGCTCCTTTCAAATACATTTGGTCCAAAAGGGCTCCTCTTCAGGTGTCAATTTTCAAGTGGTGTTTATTGAATAACTTGCTTTCTTTTCCTGATGCCTTGACAAAATGGGATTAAACATTGTTTCAAAGTGCTACTTGTGCAACACCTTAGTTGAGATATTAGCTCATGTATTCAACTTCAACCCCTATACTACAAAGATTTAGTCTGATTTCATAGCTGTTTGTGGATTGAAATTGGCTCCAATGGACATAGTTCTTCAACTGTTACATCAGTGGTGGATTTGGTCTACCAATGAAGGAACTCTATTGCTTCCTATGGCTATTTGCTAGCTCATCTGGAAAGTTTGGACCAAAGCCTACTTCAATGGTGTAATTTTAGGTTTGAATCGTCTCTATTACGACACAGTAAACTTCCTACTCTTAGAAGCTAGATTTAATCATCAGGGTAAATACTCCACAGAAGCTACTGCCTTGGTGAAGAATTATGGTCTGCCACTATATTTTGCAAAACCAGAAATAATCAAAGCGATGTCAATTAGTCAGTCTCAACCATAGTTACCAGAAACGTGGTACGGGTAGATAAGCAAGGGTTGGCTTAGTCGATAAAAAAGTTGCTACATTATAGGGATAAGAAGGTAGTTAATAGTATATTGTACTAAATTTCTAATAAATGTTGAACATTTAGTGACTTGAGAAAAGCAAATTTTGAACTTTCAAGAACTGTTATCCTTAATCCAATACTAGGTAGTTCTGATTAGATAAATTTAGAAAACATTTTCTCATTTTCTCAATAAATAAGGATTCGCTAGTCTGTAGGGGTTATAATCCGAAATTTGAGTCAAGAAATACTTGACACCAGAGCCATGGGAGAATTGGCAACACAAAGTCAAGAAAGACTTGACAATAATGCCAAGAAGACTTGGCAACAGCAAGAAGATGAAGGTCAAGAAGAACTGCAGAACTTCTTCACGACCTTTTCTAGTGAGGATAATCACCAGGTTGAGTACACATAAGCATGTTTTACGGTATGAAAGTGTGTATGTTACATGAAAGTATAAGTCATCAAGAAATGTTACATGATATATGAAGAATGCCATAATTGTTCACTTTATTCCGTTACATGTTTTATAAGAATGATGTTACATGTTTTGCAAAAATGTGTTGGATAAAAGTATGAGCATGTGATAGTATGATGCGTGTGCATGAGTTTTATATTTTTATATGTTACAGCATGATCCAGTGGGAGTAAGTACTATCTATTGGGCGACTTGACGCTCACCCCATATTTTTTTATATTTTTCTAAATAAGATAAATACAAGTATGTATTAGTTGAACACAAGGACTAAGCGTCCGAGAGCAAGGAAGGAACTTAAGGCGGTCACTATCCTAGGGATTTTTTTTATAGGTTTTTGCTAGAAAGTTAAGCCTACCTGTGCTCCTAATGATTATCAATCATTGACAGTTTGTACATATGTTTATGATTTAGTAAACACCGCAATATTTCAAGTTAAAATATTTTTAGAGAATTTTCGCTATTATAGTTAGATGTTCAAAGTAAATAGTACATGCTATGAGGCCTTTGTATTCATGGGATTTTTTCTAGAGAATACGGCAAATGATATGTGCGTGGTAAGTGTGGATCCAAGGCATAACAATTGGCACGTCCTTGCAGCAATTCCAAGACATTGGTACACTAAATGGCGGGATTTTGTTGGGGAAAGATGCTGGCATCCCTAGAAAATGTGGGCGATGTTGGGACTTAATTTGCTACCCAGTTGACGAGGTTATTGAATCATTTACCATCAAATTGTGCTGCAAATATCTCTCATCTGACACGTTATCGGCCGAATTTGTGATGGAGAAGTATCACCACTCTACAACATCAACTTCCACTACTTCGTCTGTTTGGAAATGTATGCTTCAATATGAAGTTGATGTGGCACATACTCATGTATTTCCACTTGCAAATGATGAGCACATGTATAGTGCTACTTCCATAGTTTGCAGTCATCCTTTAGCGACATGGTTTCAGTTTCCTCAGCTCTTAATCTATTCATATCTGCCAGACCACTTCTTTCTCCTTTCCAATACATTTGGTCCGAAGGGGCTTTTATTCAGGTGTCTATTTTCGAGTGGTGTTTAATGAATAACTTGCTTCCTTTTCCGGATGTGTTGACCAAAATAGGATTCAACATTGTTTCAAAGTGCTGCTTGTGCAGTACCTTAGTTGCGACATTAGCCCATGTATTCATCTTCAACCCCTTTTGTAAAAAGATTTAGTCTAATTTCATTGCTATTTGTGGATTGAAATTGGCTCCAGTGGACACGGTTCTTCAACTGTAACATTAGTGGTGGATTTGGTCTACCAATGAAGTAACTCAATTGTTTCCTATGGCTATTTGCTGGATCATCTGGATAGTTTCGAACGAAGCCTACATCATAATGGTGTAATTTTAGGTTTGAATCATCTCTATTACAACACAGTAAACTTCTAGCAAGAAGCTACACTTAAGCATCAGGTTAAACACTCCTTAGAAGCTACTGCTTGGCGAAGAATTATGGTCTGCCACTATTTTTTGCAAAACTATAAATAATCAAAGCGATGTCAATTAGCTAGAACAAACCATAGTTACCAGAAACGCAGTACGGGTACGGGGATACGATTCAATATATTTTAAAGTATCGGATAAGTAAGGGTTGGCATAGTCGATACGTCGCGATATGCTACTTCTTAGAAAAAATTGCTATATTATGGGGATAAGAAGGTAGTTAATAGTATATAATATTAAATTTCTAATAAATGTTGAACATTTAGTGACTTGAGAAAAGAAAATGATGAACTTTGAAGAACTGTTATCCTTAATCCAATACTAGGTAGTTCTAATTAGATAAATTTAGAAAATGTTTTCTCATTTTCTCATTAAATAAGGATTCTCTAGTCAGCAGGGCAAATTAGTTATAATCCAAAATTTGAGTCAAGAAATACTTGACACCAGAGCCAGGGGAGAATTGGCAACACAGAATCAAGAAAGACTTGACAATAACGCCAAGAAGACTTGGCAATGCAAGAAGATGAAGATCGAGAAGAACTTCAGAAATTCTTGACGACCTTTTCTGGTGAGGTTAATCTCCAGGTTTAGTAAACATAGGCCGATGACTGCGTGTTAGTTTTGAGTCTTTTAAAAAAACATGTTTTATGGTATGGAAGTGTGTATGTTACCTAAAAGTATAAGTCATCAAGAAACGTTACATGATATATGAAGAATGCCATAAGAGTTCACTTTATTCCGTTACATGTTTTATAAGACTGATGTTACATGTTTTGCAAAAATGTGTTGGATAAAAGTATGAGCATGTGATAGTATGATGCGTGTGCATGAGTTTTATATATTTATATATGTTACAGCATGATCCAGTGGGAGTAAGTACTATCTATTGGGTGACTTGTCGCTCACCCCATTTTTCTTCCTTTTGATATTTTTCTAAAGAAGACAAATACAAGTATGTATTAGTTGAACATAAGGACTAAGCGTCCGAGAGTAAGGAAGGAACTTAAGGTTGTTACTACCTTAGGGATTTTTTTAATAGGTTTATTCTAGTAAGTTAAGCCTATGTGCTCCTACTGATTATCCATCTTTAAAAGTTTGTACATTTGTTTATGATTTAGTAAACACCACACTACTTCAAGGTAAAATATTTTTAGAGAATTTCCGCTATTACAGGTAGATGTTTAAAGTAAATAGTACATGCTTTCAGGCCTTTGTATTCTTGGGATTTGTTCTTGAGAATACGGTGAATGTCACGTGCCTGGTAAGTGGGGGTCCGAGGCGAAACATTAGGCACGTCCTTGCAGCAATTCCAATACATTTGTTGTTAGTTCTCAAACCTCCCAAGTCAATCATCTAGACATTGGAATGCTAAATGGCTGGATTTTGTTGGGGGAAAGATGCTGGCATCCCTAGAAAACATTGGCGACGTTGTGACTTAATTTGCTACCCAGTTGACGGGAATGGTCTTGGTGCCTGCATGCCCGACGAGGTTTTTGAAGCATTTGCCATCAAATTGTGCTGGAAATATCTCTCATCTGACACGTTATGGGCCAAATTTATGAAGGAGAAGTATCACCGCTCTACAAGATCAACTTCCACTACTTCGTCTGTTTGGAAATGTATGCTTCAATATGAAGTTGTGGCACATATTCATGTATTTCCACGTGCAAGTGATGAGCACACGGATAGTGCTACTTCTATAGTTTGGGGTCATCCTTTAGCCACATGTTTTCAGTTTCCTCAACTCTTAAACTATTCATATATGCCAGACCACTTGTTGCTCCTTTCAAATACATTTGGTCCAAAAGGGCTCATCTTCAGGTGTCAATTTGAAGTGGTGTTTAATGAATAACTTGCTTCCTTTTCCGTATGTCTTGACCAAAATGGGATTCAACATTGTTTCAAAGTGCTACTTGTGCAGAGAAACCACCTTAGTTGAGACACTAGCTCACGTATTTATCTTCAACCGCTTTAGTACAAAGATTCAGTCTAATTTCATAGCTATTTGGGGATTGAAATTGGCTCCATTGGACACGATTCTTCAACTCGTACTTCAGCGGTGGATTTGGTCTACCAATGAAGTAACTCAATTGTTTCCTATGGCTATTTGCTGGCTCATCTGGAAAGTGTGGAACGAAGCCTACTTCATTGGTGTAATTTTAGGTTTGAATCCTCTCTATTACAACACAGTAAACTTCCTGCAAGAAGCTACATTTAAGCATCAGGTTAAACACTCCTCAGAAGCTACTGCCTTGGTGAAGAATTATGGTCTGCCACTACTTTTTACAAAACCAAAAATAACCAAAGCGATTTCAACTAGCTAGTCTAAGCCATAGTTACTAGAAATGCAGTACGGGTACGGGGACGCGATTCAATATTATTTAGAGTATCGGATAAGTATGGGTAGGCTTAGTCGATACGCCGTAGTACGAGTACTACTTCTTAAAAAAAGTTGCTACATTATAGAGATAAGAAGGTAGTTAATAGTATATTGTATTAAATTTCTAATAAATATTGAACATTTAGTGACAAGAGAAAAGAAAATGATCAACTTTCAAGAACTAGTCCTTAATCCAATACTAAGTTGTTCTAATTATGTAAATTTAGAAAATATTTTATTATTTTCTCAATAAATAAGGATTCGCTAGTCAGTAGGGGTTATAATCCCAAATTTGAGTCAAGAAAAACTTGACCCCAGAGCCACGGGAGAATTGGCAACACGGAGTCAAGAAAGACTTGACAACAACGCCAAGAAGACTTGGCAATCCAAGAAGATGATGGTCAAGAAGAACTGCAGAACTTCTTGACGACCTTTTCCAGTGAGGTTAATCACTAGGTTGAGTACACATAAGCCGACGACTGCGTGTTAGTTTTGAGTCTTTTAAACTAAAGCATGTTTTATGGTATGAAAGTGTGTATGTTACATGAAAGTATAAGATTCATCAAGAAACGTTACATGACATATGAAGAATGCCATAAGTGTTCACTTTATTCCGTTACATGTTTTATAAGAATGATGTTACATGTTTCGCAAACTTGAGTTGGATAAAGGTATGAGCATGTGATAGTATGATGCGTGTGCATGAGTTTTATATATTTATATATGTTGCAGCATGATCTAGTGGAAGTAAGTACTATCTATTGGGTGACTTGTAACTCACCCCATATTTTTCTATATTTCTCTAAAGAAGACAAATACAAGTATGTATTAGTTGAACATAAGGACTAAGTGTCTGAGAGCAAGGAAGGAAATTAAGTTGGTCACTACCCTAGGGAATTTTTTTATAGGTTCATTCTAGTAAGTTAGGCCTGCGTGCTGCTGTTGATTATCCATCTTTAACAGTTTGTACATTTGTTTATGATTTAGTAAAAATCGCTCTATTTCAAGTTAAAATATTTTTAGAGAATTTCCGCTATTATAGTTAGATGTTTAAAGTAAATAGTGCATGCTATCCGGCCTTTGTATTCTTGGGATTTCCTTTTGAGAATACGACGAATCACATGCTTGGTAAGTGCGGGTCCGTGGCGAAACACGTCCTTGCAGCAATTCCAATACATGCATTATTAGTTTTCAAACCTCCCAAGTCAATCATCACGACATTGGAATGCTAAATGGCTGGATTTTGTTGGGTGAAAGATGCTGGCATCCCAAGAAAACACTAGCGATATTGGGACTTAATTTGCTACCCAGTTGACGGAAATGGTCTTGGTGCCTGCATGCCCGATGAGGTTAGTGAAGCATTTGCCATCAAATTGTGCTAGAAATATCTCTCATTTGACACGTTATGGGCCAAATTTATGAAGGAGAAGTATGACCGCTCTACAAGATCAACTTCCACTACTTCGTCTGTTTGGAAATGTATTCTTCAATATGAAGTTGTGGCACATACTCATGTATTTCCACTTGCAAGTGATGAGCACATGGATAGTGCTACTTCTATAGTATTGGGGTCATCCTTTACCGACATGATTTCAGTTTCCTCAATTCTTAATCCATTCATATTGGCCAGACTACTTCTTGCTCCTTTCAAGTGCATTTGGTCCAAAAAGGGCTCCTCTTCAGGTGTCTATTTTCAAGTGGTGTTTAATGAATAACTTGCTTCATTTTCCTGATGTCTTGACAAAAATGGGATTCAACATTGTTTCAAAGTGGTACTTGTGTAGCACCTGAGTTGAGACATTGGCTCAGGTATTCATCTTCAACCCCATTAGGACAAAGATTCTGTCTAATTTCATAGCTATTTGTGGATTGAAATTGGCTCCAGTGGACACGGTTCTTCAACTGTTACATCAGTGGTGGATTTGGTCTACTAATGAAGTAACTCAATTGTTACCTCTGGCTATTTGCTGGTTCATCTGGAAAGTGTGGAACGAAGCCTGCTTCAATGGTGTAATTTTCGGTTTGAATAATCTCTGTTACAACACAGTAAACTTCCTGCAAGAAGCTACATTCACCATGTTAGAAGTAAGCCTCAGGTTAAACACTCCTCAGAAGCTACTACCTTGGCGAAGAATTATGGTTTGCCACTATTTTTTACAAAACCAGAAATAATCAAAGCGATGCCAATTAGCTAGTCTAAACCATAGGTACCGGAAATGCGGTACGGGTACTGGGATGCGATTCAATATTTTGTATGGTATCGGATAATTAAGTGTAGGCTTAGTCGATATATCGCGATACGCTACATCTTAAAAAAAGTTGCTACACTATAAGGATAAGAAGATAGTTAATAGTATATAGTTTCAAATTTCTAATAAATGTTGAATATTTAGTGACTTGAGAAAAGAAAATGTTGAACTTTCAGGAACTGTTATCCTTAATCCAATACTAAGTAGTTCTAATTAGGTAAATTTAGAAAATATTTTCTCATTTACTCACTAAATAAGGATTGCTAGTCAGTAGCGGCTATAATCCCAAATTTGAGTCAAGAAAGACTTGACAACAGAGCCATGGGAGAATTGGCAACACTGAGTCAAACATTCAAGAAAGACTTGACAATAAAGCCAAGAAGACTTGGCAATGCAAGAAGATGAAGGTCAAGAAGAACTGCGGAACTTCTTGATGACCTTTTCTAGTTAGGTTAATCACCAGGTTGAGTACACATAAGCCGATGACTGCATGTTAGTTTTGAGTCATTTAAACAAATGCATGTTTTATGGTATGAAAGTGTGTATGTGACATGAATGTATAAGTCATCAAGAAATGTTACATGATATATGAAGAATGCCATAAGTGTTGACTTTATTCCATTACATGTTTTATAAGAATGATGTTAAATGTTTTGCAAAAATGTGTTGGATAAAAGTATGAGCATGTGATAGTATGATGCGTGTGCATGAGTTTTATATTTTTATATATGTTACAGCATGATCCAATAGGAGTAAGTATTATCTATTGGGCGACTTGACGCTCACCCCATATTTTTTTATATTTTTCTGAAGAAGACAAATACAATTACGTATTAGTTGAACATAAGGACTAGAAGCGTCCGTGAGCAAGGAAGGAACTTAAGGTGGTCACTACCCTAGGGATTTTTTTTATAGGTTTTTGATAGAAAGTTAAGCCTACGTGCTCCTAATGATTATCAATCATTGACAGTTTGTACATATGTTTATGATTTAGTAAAAACCGCACTATTTCAAGTTAAAATATTTTTAGAGAACTTTCGCTATTATAGTTAGATGTTTAAAGTAAATAGTACATGCTGTGAGGCCTTTGTATTCTTGGGATTTCTTCTTGAGAATACAGCCAATGGCATGTGCCAGGTAAGTGCGGGTCTGAGGCGTAACATCTGGATTTTGTTGGGGGAAAGATTCTGGCATCCCTAGAAAACATTAGCGACGTTGGGACTTAATTTGCTACCAAGTTGACTGCAATGGTCTTGGAGCTTGCATGCCCGGCGAGGTTATTGAAGCATTTGCGGTCAAATTCTGCAGGAAAAACTCTCATTTAACACATTATGGGCCAAATTTATGAAGGAGAAGTGTATCACCGCTCTACAAGATCAACTTCCACTACTTCGTCTATTTGGAAATGTATGTTTCAATATGAAGTTGTGGCACATACTCAAGTATTTCCACTTGCAAGTGATGAGCACATGGATAGTGCTACTTCTATAGTATGGGGTCATCCTTTAGCGCATGTTTTCGGTTTCATCAGCTCATTATCTATTCATTTCCGCCAGACCACTTCTTGCTCCATTCAAATACATTTGGTCCAAAAGGGTTCCACTTCTGGTGTCTATTTTCTAGTGGTGTTTATCGAATAACTTGCTTCCTTTTCCTGATGTCTTAAATAAAATGGGATTCAACATTGTTTCAAAGTGCTACTTATGCAGCACCTTAGTTGAAACATTAGCTCATTTATTCATCTTCAACCCCTTTACTACGAAGATTCAGTCTGATTTCATAGCTATTTGTGGATTGAAATGGGCTCCAGTGGACACGATTCTTCAACTATTACATCAGTGGTGGATTTGGTCTACCAATGAAGTAGACTCAATTGTTTCCTGTGGCTATTTGCTGACTTATCTGGAAAGCGTGGAACGAAGCCTACTTCAATGGTGTAATTTTAGGTTTGAATCATCTCTATTACAATATAGTAAACTTCCTAGAAGAAGCTACATTTAAGCATTAGGTTAAACACTCCTTAGAAGCTACTGCCTTGGCGAAGAATTATTGTCTGCCACTATTTTTTGCAAAACCAGAAATATTCAAAGTGATGTCAATTAGCTAGTCTAAACCATAGTTTACAGAAATGCGGTACGGGTGCGGGGACGCGATTCAATATTTTTTAAAGTATTGGACAAGTAAGGGCGGGCTTAGTCAATACGTCGCGATACGCTATTTCTTTAAAAAATTAGCTACATTATAGGGCTAAGAAAGTAGTTAATAGTATATAGTATTAAATTTCTAATAAATTTTGAACTTTCAGTGACTAAAGAAAATAAAATGTTCAACTTTCAAGAACTGTTATCCTTAATCCAATACTAAGTAGTTCTGAAAATAAATCAGGTAAATTTAGAAAATATTTTTTCATTTTCTAAATAAATAACGATTCACTAGTCAGTAGGTGTTGTAATCCCAATTTTGTGTCAAGAAAGACTCGACACCCAAGCCATGGGAGAATTGGCAACACAGAGTCAAGAAAGACTTGACAATAAAGCCAAGAAGACTTGGCAATGCAAGAAGATGAAGGTCAAGAAGAACTGCAGAACTTCTTGAAGACCTTTTCTAGTGAGGTTAATCACCAGGTTGAGTACGCATAAGCCGATGACTGTGTGTTAGTTTTGAGTCTTTTAAACAAAAGCATGTTTTATGGTACGAAAGTGTCTATGTTACATGAAAGTATAAGTCATCAAGAAATGTTAAATGATATATGAAGAATGACATGAGTGTTGACTTTATTCCATTACATGTTTTATAAGAATGATGTTACATGTTTTGCAAAAATGTGTTGGATAAAAGTATAAGCATGTGATAGTATGATGCGTGTGCATGAGTTTTATATATTATATATATGTTACAACATGATCCAGTGGGAGTAAGTACTATCCATTGGGTAACTTGTTGCTCACCCCATATTTTTTTATATTTTTCTAAAGAAGACAAATACAAGTATGTATTAGTTGAACGTATGGACTAAGCGTCCGAGAGCAAGGATAGAACTTGGGGTGGTCACTACCGTTGGAATTTTCTTTCTTGGTTTATTCTAGTAAGTTAAGCCCTGCTTGCTCCTAACGATTATCCATCTTTAACAGTTTGTACATTTGTTCATGATTTAGTAAAAACCGCACTATTTCAAGTTAAAATGTCTTTAGAGAATTTCCGCTATTATAGTTAGATGTTTAAAGTAAATAGTACATGCTATGAGGCCTTTTGTATTCTTGGGATTTCTTCTTGAAAATACGGCGAATGACACGTGGCTGGTAAGTGCTAGTCTGAGGCATAACATTTGGCACGTCCTTGCTGCAATTCCAATACATGTATTATCAGTTCTCAAACCTCCCAAGTCAATCTTACATAAAGACATTGGAATGCTAAATGGCTGGATTTTGTTGGGGCAAAGATGATGGCATCCCTAGAAAACATTGGCGACGTTGGGATTTAATTTGCAACCCAGTTGACGGGAATGGTCTTGGTGCCTGCATGCCCGACGAGGTTATTGAAGCATTTACCATCAAGTTGTGCTGGAAATATCTCTCATCTGACACGTTATGGCCCAAAATTATGAAGGAGAAGTATCACCGCTCTACAAGATCAACTTCTACTACTTCATCTGTTTGGAAATGTATGCTTCAATATGAAGTTGTGGCACATACTCATGTATTTCCACTTGCAAGTGAAGAGCACACGGATAGTGCTACTTCTATAGTTTGGGGTCATCCTTTAGCGACATGTTTTCAGTTTCATCAGCTCTTAATCTATTCATATCTGCCAGACCACTTCTTGCTCCATTCGAATACATTTGGTCCAAAAGGGCTCCTCTTCTGGTGTCTATTTTCAAGTGGTGTTTATTCAATAAGCATGTAATCCTTGCTTCCTTTCCTGATGTCTTGACTAAAATGGGATTCAACATTGTTTCAAAGTACTACTTGTGCAGCACCTTAGTTGAGACATTAGCTCATGTATTCATCTTCAACCCCTTTAGTACAAATATTGAGTTTGATTTCATATCTATTTGTGGATTGAAATTGGCTCCAGTGGACACGGTTCTTCAACTGTTACATCAGTGGTGGATTTGGTCTACCAATGAAGTAACTCAATTGTGTATCCTGCGATTTGCTGGCTCATCTGGAAAGTGTGGAACAAAGCCTACTTCAATGGTGTAATATCAGGTTTGAATCATCTCTGTTACAACACAGTAAACTTCCTGCGAGAAGCTACATTTAAGCATCAGGTTAAACACACCTCGGAAGCTATTGCCTTGGCAAAGAATTATGGTCTGCCACTATTGTTTGCAAAACCAGAAATAATCAACGAGATGTCAATTGGCTAGTCTAAACCATAGTTTCCAGAAACCCAATACGGGTATAGGTACGCGATTGAATATTTTTTAAAATATCGGATAAGTAAGGGTAGGCTTAGTCGATACATCGCGATGCGCTACTTCTTTAAAAAAGTTGCTACATTATAGGGATAAGAAAGTAGTTAATAGTATATAGTATTAAATATCTAATAAATGTTGAACTTTTAGTGATTAGAGAAAAGAAAATGTTCAACTTTCAAGAACTGTTATTCTTAATCCAATACTAAATAGTTCTAATTAGGTAAATTTAGAAAATATTTTCTCATTTTCTCAATAAATAAAAATTCGCTACTTTTGACATTTCGAAACGTGAATCGCCACGTTTCGGGATGCAAGTGAATCTTGTTTTGATACGCATGAATCGGTACGGAGTTCACAGGGTTGGGGAGAATTTCCGTTAATTATGGTCTAAACCTCCGCGGCACGATCTCAAGCTAAATGTTGGCGGATCAGCTGCTGGTAATCCAGGCCAAATGGGCAGTGGGGGAGTTTGTCGAACTCACATTGGTCGTATTTCCTTCTTGCATTCTCTCGGTCCTATGGGCATGGAACATCTTTGGAATATGAATTCGGAGCTTGATTGTCTGGTCTTAAACTTTGCATTCAACAACTCATTCCTTGATTGATTGAAGTAGATCCTAACTCGTCATTGATATCCTGCTCGGTCAAGCTCACTATCCTGGAAAAATTTTACACATGAGGGACCAAATAAAGCTAATATTTTGTCACACTCCCAATCTATCACTCACACCTATCGTGAAAGCAACGCATTTGCGGATGAATTTGCAAAGTACGGCAATTTGACTGGTGTTTCTTGAGACTTTACCGCATCGACTCTCCCACATAAAATAATTGGTCTTGCTCGCCTTGATGCCTAAGGCATTCCTCTAGTAAGGATTCTAAGGTAGCATAGTTTCATACATGTTCGCACAATGTAATGGTTTTAGGAGGTCTTGATTTTGTCTCCTCCTTGTATTTATTGTCGCTTGATTAATAAAATGAGTACGCCCTTCACCACCACATAGATGGTGTAATTAAAAAAAATTAAGAAAACTAGTATCCATTGAGTTCATTAAATTTATCAATAACTTTCAAGCGTGGACTCCTCCTCCTCTTGAGACCATTCATCCTATGTCTTTAACGTGTAATCATTAAGTGGATGCGTGTAATTCTGCTGATATTTGTTCCTGCAGAACTTTTAGGGTTCTATTTTCAAGATAGGCTCATGTTAATTCAAGGTTTTAGTTCAAAATAATCGTTGGTAATTTCTTCTTATTTTCCGTTCTTGTTCTTATTTTTATGCATTTTGTGCTACAAGATTCTAATTTAATGGATGTTTCATTTTCTCGTGCTAATATTAGTTTTCATGTCTTTGTTCCATTAATCATGAACTAAATCCACTAGGGTTAGGTATGTGTGTTGCAATTTTCTAATGGATTAGTTTAAATAATCTTCAGTCAAAATCAATTACACTTGTGGGCAATAATTGTTGCCAATAAATGATTCTAGAAAGTAGCTATGGATATAGTTTTGGGTATATTGGCCGAGGTAATGCAGGAGTCGACCCTTCACTACAAATCAGTGATTATTGTTAGATTGGACATTTTATAGTCATGTCTGACATAAAATTTTAATTGATTCAAGGTAATTCCATAAACAAACTTACTTGAATTAATTAGCTTTAGGTCTAGAGAAATCTATGCCTAGAATCAGTTAGGTTGATAGGACTTATCATCACGAGGGATTAGGCATGAGTTGATAACTGAGAACTTATTCTCCATAAGCGTCTAATTGGGTCGGCTGATTGGTGTGTTGAATTAATTCAAGAAAAATTGCTAGCCTAGTACCTTACTCATTTTCTTAATATTCGGTAAATTCACTTATTTAATTCATTTTTTGTTATTTCCGTTGTTCCTCTAATTTAGTAATGTTGTTTCTGTTTTAAGTCATAAGAAAGATCATTCTCGAGTTGTCTAAATCGAAAATTTTAACTAGTTTTTGTACTTGCCTATGTAATTCTTGATAATCCAGGAACAATCCCTATACACTCTAGTACATTGATAACGTGCACTTGTAGTTTAGTGGAAAATTACTAGTAGGATTATTTAACTTTTGCAAACCACGGATCAAGTTTTTGGTGTTGTTCCAAGGAAATATCATTGTAGGCAATATTAAAACCCAAGACGATTCCTACTTTACACTTTTTTCTTTCTTTCATTTTTGTATAATTTTATTTCCTTGCAAAAATCGTTTACCTATTTAGGTTCTCATTGTGGTTTATTCACAGTACACTAGTATGCATTGTTTTGTTCTTTGAGTGTTTTCCAGTTTATGTGCTCTGCCCGCAGCACTGTAGTTTTGATCCAAAGATTAAAAGAACTCCCAGAAACCAGAGAACAGTGCTAAGAAAACAACGACATGAAGCAAAATTAAGCAAGGCTCAAGAGAGACAACCCAGGCAACGAGTGATAGTACTAGATGATCCAAAAAATCTGGTAAACAATGGCCACAATAGGAATAATGGAGAATTTGAGGCAACAATTACCATGATAGACTTGTTAGAAAAAAATTGATGTCTAGCATATTACACTTTACCTACTTTTGGATGATCAAATTCTTTTATTGTTCCACATCCTATTCGGGCTAATAATTTTGAGATCAAACTCCGGTCTCATATGCATGCTTCAACAATAGGCAACGTTTAGATGGTTATCTAGTGAAGATCCAAACTGCCATTTGATGAATTTCGAGAAAGTATGTGATACCTATAAACAAAATGGCACAAGCGAAATTGCTTTCAGGCAGAGACTATTTACTTATTCACTAAGGGACAAAGCAAAGCTACGGTTGCAAGGGTAAAAGCAAGAGATATTCAGCACATCAGAGGGACTAACCAAGCTTTATGATAAAATATTTTCCATCCTCCGAAATAGTTGAGCTTAGGAATGACATCACTTCTATTGTCTAGCAATATGGGAAAAATTTAAGTGAAGCATGGGAAAGATACAATAACCTCCTGAGTAAATGCCCACATCATGGCATTTGCCATTGGTTACAGGTCCAAACATTTTACAATAGTTTATGTCAAAACACACATGAGGTAGTTGATTTTTCATCTAATGGATCATTATCTCAGAATAGGATACCAGAGAAAGCTCAAGAGCTTCTTGATAAAATGACAATTACTTACCGTCTATTAGCAGGTTCACATGCAAGGGATAATAAGAGAGGAGTACTTGAATTGAACACCATGAATGCACTAATGGTCTAAAACAAGCAGATGTTGGAGTAGCTATCGAAAAGGATTGATAGAATCATAGCAGATGTTGTGGCTACTAAACAGCCACTTGTTTGTGATTTCTGTGCTAATGATCACCCTAATGGTCAATGTAGTACATTGAATTCTTCTTCTTATTCTTTTCTAGGTCAAGAACAGGTTCATCATATAGGCAATCAAGGACAAAACTTGACAAGGCCACTGAATAACTAGTTTGCAATGCTTTCAACCCAATTTAGAGAATTCATCTAAATTTTCCTGGGTAAGCATTAGCAGAACCAAAACTTACGTTTCATCAAACAATCCCAATCCTAGACCCTAATTTCAATAGTAACAGTGTCAGTCTCAATAGCAATATCAGCCTCATCAGCAATTTAATCAAATACAATCACTACAATTGGAATTTTAGCATTTTAGAGACTCGATGAATAAGTTTGTACAGTCCACTATTGATAGATTGAATAGTCAGGAGGCTTCAAGTAAACATCTAAAGATTCAAATTGGACAAATTGCAAAGACACTACAGAGAGACCAATGAGGACACCACCTAGTGATACCATTCCCAATCTAAAGGAGCAGGCAAAGGCTATTATATTGTGAAGTGGGAGAATGGTTGGTGCTGAGGTGACTAAAGAAAGTGAGAAGAAGACAAATGTGCCTGTACAAGAGGAAAACAAGTACTTGGTTCCACCAAGGAGGAAGCCTGAGAGTCAGCTTGAAAGTTAGCCATCAAAATCGCTAGTTAGAATTTCTTTTGCTAATCGATTAAAGTGCTGCTAAAGAAGAGAACAGTAAATTCCAAAGGTTCCTGGAAATCCTTAGAATGGTGGAAATTAACATTCCACTTGTGGAAGCCCCTAAGAAGATTCCATATTCATGAAAAAAATACCCACGAAGAAGAGAAAAATGCTAGGTAATGAAGTTTTGCACTTGACAGAAGGATGCAGTGCCATTATCCATAAGATGCTATCTCCGAAAATGAAAGATCCTAGCTCATTTTCATTCCATGTACTGTTAGAGGGATAGATTTTAAGAAACCACTTTAGGATCTATAAGCAACAATTAATTTCATGCCACTACATATTTACTAGAGATTGAATGGAAAGGAGCTAAAACCTAAAAAGTTTTCATTCCAGCTGGCAAATAGAAGCATCAAATATCGCATGGGGGAAAGTGGAGGATGTTCTTGTCAAGGTGGATAACTACTATTTATCGACAAAGTTTGTTAATTTGGACATAGAGGAGGACAAGAACATTCTATAGATACTTGGAAGACCTTTTTTAGTCAACTGGAAGACGATTAATTTATGTGCATGAAGAGAAACTGCAATTGAGAGTCAATTACCAGACTGTCAATTTTACAGTTTTTGATTCTATTTATGATGATGCTATGATGATTGATTTAGTTGACACACTGTCTTATGAATTTTGCAGGATTCAAGCTACACAACTTCTGCTGGAGAAGGATCTGATGCAAGCACAAGATATTGAGCATCTTGATGAAGCAACAAAGGGCAGAATAAGGATATTGGACGTAAATCATCAAGAAATAAGCGAATACCTCAAGGAGCCATAGGTAAGGGAGGTCTTTGACCAACGAACCCTCCCAGGTAGAGTTGAAACCACTTCCTTCTCACTTAAAGAACACATCTCTAGGAGAAAATTATACTTTATTGATTATTGTGACTGTGTACTAGTCTGATGAACAATTAGAAAAATTGCTGAATGTTTTGCAAAAGCATAAATTTGCAATTATTTGAAGTTTAATGATATCAAATGGATTAGCCTTCTATCTACTAGACATATGCATACAATTTTAATTGTTGAAGCCTATAAACTATGTAGACAACTCCAACGGTGTTTAACCCCCATCTTAAAAGAAGTTTTGAAATTGGAAGTAGTAAAATTGGTAGGTGCAAGCATAATTTATGTGATCAGTAACAAGGAGTGGTATAACCGCATCAAGTGGTTCCTAAAAAGGGCGGAATGACTGTGACTGCAAATTATAATATTGAGTTAATTCCTTTAGAGTTGTCACTGGATTGTGGGTTTGTATTAACTATAGGAAATTGAATGAGGCCACTCAAAAATACCATTTTTGTCTCTCCTTCATTGATCAAATGCTAGAATATCTAGCTGGCCATGGTTTCTATTACTTTCTAGATGGTTATTCAAGATATTTTCCAATTGCTATAGCCTCAGAAAAACAAGAAAAGACAACCTTCACTTATCCTTATGGCACATTTTCCTATAGGAGAATGCCTTTGGGTTTGTGCAATGCACCAAGCACTTTTCAAAGATGCATGTGCTTGTTATTTTCAATGTTATGATAGAAAAATGCACCAATGTTTTTATAGTTGACTTTTCTATGTTTGGAACCACATTTGATGACTATTTGCAGAACTTAGCTCTAGTTCTTCAATGTTGCGAAGATACAAACCTTGCATTGAATTGGGAAAAGTGCCAGTGTATGGTGCAATAGGGAATTATTTTGGGGTATAAAATATCTTCTAAAGGCATAGAGGTAAGCAAAGCCAAGGTAGAATTAATTCAAAACTACCTCTGCCTTGTAATGTAAAAGGAAAAAGGAGTTTCATGGAATGTGTTTGATTCTTTCGACAATTTATAAAAAAAACATCCCTTATTTACCTGCCCTTATATGAGTTGTCAAAGAATGTGAATTTTGATGAAAAATGCTTATATGCATTTGAACTCCTCAAGATGGCATTAATGACAACGCCTATGATTTTATTACCCAAATGGTCCATACCTTTCGAGCCAATGTGTGATACTAGTGATTATACTGTAGGTGCATGTACAATCCTTTGTCAAAAAAAGGACAAATTTCTTCATATTGTCTACTATGCTAGAAAAACTTCAAATGAAACTTAGATTAAGTATTTTACAACTGAAAGAGAATTGCTGGTTGTAGTTTTTGCTTTCCATAAATTTTGTTCTTATTTTGCAGGTTCAAAAGTGGTGGTTCATATAGATCATGCTACATTGAAATATTTGTTATCCAAGCACGATATCAAACTATGATTGACCTGTTGGATTATGTTGTTATAGGAATTTGATTGCGAAGTGGTCAATAATAAGGCATCAATAATACAATGGCTGACCACTTATAGGATGAAGCTACCACCAAGAAATGAAGTGGAGATGTTAGCAATACAGGAGGAACTTTAGGAAGAAAGATTGATGATAGTAGGTATTACCCCATGGTATGCTAATTTGGTGAAATATTTGGTAGCAAAAATTAACCAACCAGGATTGAATTATAATCAAAAGATGAAATTCTTCTCATATATAAAGTTCCACATTAGATATTGTGACAGATCGTACTTGTATTGTACAAGAAGTGTGGAGACCAACTAATTTAGAGATATGTGTCTGAGGAGGAGATGGAGAACGTATTGAGAATATGTCACTCTTCTCCTATAGGACATTATGGAAATCACCGAAGAGCTACAAAGATGCTTTAGAGTGGGGTATACTGGCTTGTAGTATTCTAATATACTAGATTATTTATGAGGTAATATGACACTTGTTAATGCATGGGGAATATATCTCAAAAGGAATAAATGCTTCTCAACATCATGGACTATCTCATATAGTCCACTCTCAATTTCCCACCATCTTGAGGTCTTATGCTATGAAATTGACTTCATCTAAATAACATAATCATAAGACACAATTCAATTAAGAATCAATCGACATAAGATGGTAAAGTTCCCTAATGTGTATTATACTTTTTCAAGCCAATACTATCCCAATTAGATTTACTTTCAAATAAGTCTTCTTAGAAATCTAGGCAAAAAATAATCAGAAATATAAGACCTTTGGAATTCCGGGCTATTAGTTCTCATTTAAGTTACTAAATAGACCACACAATTAATCTATGATCAAACTTCTATTGTGAACATGAATGAATTATGGCATGCATTATCTTTGACAAACATTCAAATATCAGTTCCTAAATATGATTTCACAACAAGTCATTTACAGAAAATGCTTTAAGAATAATAACACATACACTAACAGACAAACCATATGAAAAGATTGAATCATTACTGAAATAAAATACTCATGGATTATGTAACTAGACTACATCTGTCACGCCCCAAAAACGGGACCGTAACACGCCGCGCTAATGGTACACCGGACCAAAGCGCAAGGCACAAACGAACAGAGCAACAAACTTAACCGCAATGTAATAGAACCATCAAGCCATTTCTTAACTATAAAACCAAATATTTCATTTTACACAAGAATACGAATTACAAAATTTCTTCTTAGTATAAAAGATGCTACAACAAAAATAAAGTTCATCAACGTGTTACGGTCCCGTTTTTGGGGCGTGACAGATGTAGTCTAGTTACATAATCCATGAATAATTTTAATTCACGTATGAGCATAACTAGCTCAGTGGATATCATAAAAACTCTTCAAATGGGGCCAAGCATTGCGATAAAAGAAAACATAAAGATAATAACATTCGTGATTTCGTAAGTTTCGAGGCGTTTCTAAAATGTCTCGTGAGCATTTAAAATTGCATAAGATTCTAAGTCATAGAAAGATATTAATCATGTATCATCCCTTGGTTTCTCCAATCAATCTTCAAACCACTAGTTTTGAGGCTCACACCTCTTATACACATCTTATATCTGTTTTAGGTACCAGAGTTGACCTACCGCCGGCGATCGCTTTCAGTGATCCTTTGTGCAGTTTTTGCTTTGATAGGTGGGTAACATATTTCGACTAGCCGATCTAGTAATCTACCACACCTACTAGTCTGACCGGGCTGTCAAGTTATACACATCTAGATGTGTATAAGGTATCAAATAATTCATAACAATCACAGAAGTCACCATGGCGTCCCATGGATGACTATAGAACCGGTGCACCCCAAATCAAACATTTCCAAACACATCCAAAATGTATAATACCTAGGTCACCTATTGAGCCAAAACAGTCATAACATGCTTTCATACCAAAAGAGTTTGCAAACATATCAATTGATTAACATAAAATAGCTTGGTCCCGATTTCATATGTAATAATTCCAAAACTTGGTAAAAGTGCAGTTCCAAACATCATACACATTTTAAAATCCATCCAAACATATTTCGAAAGTCGTTAAACAAAATACAAGTGGAAGAGAATCTATGTTACCCACCTATCAAAGCAAAAACTGCACAAAGGATCACTGAAAGCGATCGCCGGCGGTAGGTGGCGTGGTACCTAAAACAGATATAAGAGGACTCTAAGAGATAGAAGAGATATAGAAGTTAACGAATGACTAGAGAAGCGAAAACGACGCGAAACGATAGAAAACGACACCAAAAGCTCTTTGGTCAAAAATGACCTTTTCATAAATTCTGACCAACTTCGACAAGCTAAAACCCCAGTCAAAACACTTAGTTAATCCCTCAAATTCATATTACAACTAGATTAGGAGATAATAAGCTCGTTTATGGATTTTGATTGGTCTCCTAGGCTATAATTAGGCTATCCTCCCGCCAAGTTCCAATTCCAAGGTATTCAAGGGACCTTGGTTACAACCCAACTCAAAACAACATATTCAACCAACCAACAAAATCCATTTCCAAGGTATTCAAGGGACCTTGGTTACAACCCAACTCAAAACAACATATACAACCAATCAAAATCCATAAACGGAAAGATTCACCGGAGCAATAGCCGGGACTATATCAATAGCATACCACAACAATCCATACCCCATAACCACTACAATTAACTCGAGCTTTTTTATTACAACATTAGAGCAACAACCTATGGTTGGAATTCCTCTTTACTATCAAACTGAAATTTTTACCGATTAGCCACACGCATGATTCAAACATGCTTCCTATCCAACCCACTACCAAGGAAACACTTAAAACCATCAAAAGATCACTAAAGCTCCTTCAAACATAACCAATTATCCAAATTATCCTAGTTGCGCCAAACTTCCGCTTACTTACAAAATGAAGGGAAATCCATTCCACTTGGTTTCAAGTCTCAATTCCTATCCAAACTAACCTTAAAACACTCTTAAAACATCATTAAAAGCATAAACATAAGCATTCATAGCATAACATTCTAGGGTACATATGGAAGACAAAACCCTAACTCATAATCTTAAAATTTGTAATCTAACCATGGAAAGTTGTTATAAATCAACCCCAATCACTTCCCAACCTCCAAAACACTAAAAACAACCCAAAACATACATAAATCAACATATATAAGGCTGCAAAGAGGGTTTATTTTTCAGCCCTAAGAATCCTACAAAACTTGAAATTAAAGCTTAAATCATAAAGCCCATAAGCTATAAATGCTAAAATACATAAAATCTTACCTTCCAAGTGATTCCTACTTGAAATCCAAGAAAATTTTTGGGGGAAAATGTAAGGAAGAGTTTTCGGCTGCTGCTGGAAGAATCTGAGGACATCTAGATGGTGTATAAGAGAAAGCCAGTATTTTAACCTGTGTTCTTTGATAGGAATCTAGATGTGTATAAGAGACAGACCCTAAACACATATACATATAAATATAAACTAAATAAATCAAATATACAGTATGACACTACATTAAACATATAGAAATATAAATGCATAGAAATTACACTTAATCCAACTTTTACCCGTTTACCCGCCGGTACCGAAATCGCGTAAATCGAAAAATTTGCCGAATTGAAAAACGAATAAGTTGAAGTACCTTATGCCTAAAAATAATATGAAAAACATTTTAAACCAATTAAAATCAAAGAACATAGGATTTTAAAATACTGGGTTTCACAACATCAACCCCAATAAGCCTAAAAAATTAGGGTTATTCCTATTATTTTGTATAGTTATTACTAGTTTCGACACCTTTAGGTTGTATGTGTATGTTTCTATGCATTTATATTTCTATATGTTTAATGTAGTGTCATACTGTATATTTGATTTATTTAGTTTATATTTATATGTATATGTGTTTAGGGTTGTCATCAGAAGAACAAGTGTCCTTGTGCTTGCACAAGGGGAAAATACTCACCCTTGGTGATTGGTTCAACTAGACAGGGCTGCTACGTGATTTTTATGGTTTTTAGAATTTTTGGTGTCTATTTTGAGCCTTTTTTGTGCATTTTGAAACTTATTCAGTGCCCTAAACTTTATAACTCTTAGAAACTATAAATAAGGGTCTTTAGGACTCAGGGTCTTTAGGACTCAAAAACCAAGTTCTATTCCAGCTTCCCTTCGGGGTTGCAAGATTAGACTAGGGTTTTCTTTCTTTTTCAATAAGATAAAGAGTTGAAGACGAGGTTCAAGATTGATAACCTTGGACCAATAAATTATGATTCTTCAGTAGATAAGCTTTCTTAAACCTTTTTAGATCATTCTCATATTATTTAATTCCAGTTTTAATGCTCTTTTTGATTTGCCTTCAATCAATGCTTTATTTATTTGCTTTCTTACATTAATGTTTAGCCTAGTTTATTTGCTTTCAATGTTTTCTTTTGAGTCATTGCTTCCATTCATGTTCTAAATAGTATGGATTAAGGTTGGATGATGTCGACTACTTTAGGTGATGATTTACTTGATCATTGATAACTCTAGGAAACTAGAGTTACATGTACCCTAAACTTGAAGGTTTAGCTACTGGTTTCAAGCATTTTTAGTGTTTTCGTGTGTGTTTTTGTCTATTTCGAATTTATGTGTTAGAATGTGGTAATATGTGTTTATTAAGTATTTTAGTACTTATTTGGGTCTCAATTAGCATATTTTATTAGGTTCTTGTACATAGACGAAAAATTTGTGTCGTGTCTTTGACTTAATTTCGTTGGGAGTTATGTTTTCATTCGTCTTTGTTTGTCCTTCATTTTTTGGCCTATTTTGTGAGAATTTTATTTATGTATTTAGGTGTTATTTTAAGTATTTATTATAGCTAATAGTATTCTCCTATGTGTTAGGGTCGCATGAAAAAAAAAATGACGCATTAATTGGATGTCTGATGAAGATTTTCGAAGAAAAACTGTGAAGTGCTAGTTTTCAGAAGTTTCAGTCCAAATCGTGATCTCAAATTCCAGATCACGGTTTGGAGACGGCTGGAGCAAAAAATGGCTTTGTTCGGGGTTGATTTTTGCTGCACAATATCCTACTACCCTAGCACTATATATAGCTCTTTTAAAGCTCATTTGAGGGAGAACTTAGCTAGTACAAGTAGGCTAGATTACAGAGTAATTGTCTTCCTTTTTCTTCCCCATTTGGGGAGGGTTTTCTTAGATTAGAGTAGATTAGGACTTCTCTTTCTTGTAGATTTCCAAAATCCAAGCTAAAAAATTGAAGCTTTTTAGTTGTAAGTGCTTTGTTTATGTTAAAACTCCCTTAGTTAAGCTTTAATTTCATGTTCCTTTTGTTAATTAGTTTAATTACTTTAATCTAATTGCTTCTTTTACTTGTTTTCTTAGAGTAATTGTTAGATTAGTTTATGGATTTTCTTTAAAAATGCTTTTTTAGTGATAATTTGTAGTTTAGATTGGTTAATTAGGATAAATTAGTTTATGGACTTTTCGTTTAATTGCTTTCTTTACTTGCTTTCTTAGTTTAATTGGTAGATTAGTTAATGGGTTTTCCTTAATTGTGTTTTCTTAGTCTTAATTTGTAGTTTAGGTTAGTTAATTGTTTTTTAAAAATACTTTCTTTTTGCATGCTTTCTTAGAATAGATTAGGGCTTTCTCTTATTGTGCTTGCTTGGGGATAATGAATTGTTTATATTAACTAATTGCTTGCTTAATATGCTTTTTCTTTTAATTGTTCTCTTTACTTACTAAGCTTTCTAAAGATACTTCCTTATTAATTACTGATGCCTCTTTAAACACATCTAGTTATAATTCAATGAACACCAAAATCCTACTACTAACTAGATGGCATCCCGTAAGTATACGGTTGTCAAGTGGTAGCAAAGGGAAGTAGGGAACGTTACCACAAGGATTGTCGGATGCAATTACCAAGGTTTAAAGGTATTTGTGTAGTTAAGCTAAATCAATTGGTACATGATAGAACTATTCTAATGAAAACTATAATTTAAATTCTAATCTAATTTAATCTAATTAAGACTAAAACTTAGAACAAGTGAGTCAATCAACTAAAAAGACTAAAGAAGAAAGAAAAAATTGAATACTAAAAGCATTCATTTCTAAAGTAAAAAATTGTTAAAGATAAACTAGGAAATTAAATATTTTTGGATTTTTCGATTAGAATTAAAGAAACCCACTAAGAATTGACTAGAAATTAAAGCTAGCAATTAAAAATTCTTAAATAGAAAGCAAGAAATATAAAGTTGATAAGAACCCTAATTTTCCTAAAAACCCTAAATTGAAAGCAATGAAATTTTTACTAAATTAAATAAGATTAGCAATTAATCATTATCTCTACTTGAATCTTACGAAAAACCCACTACGATTATCTAATAAAAATGTAAACTTGACAATAAATTTAAAGAAGATCTAAGATGAAGATAAAGAGAAATTTCTATTAGAAAAAGTAACTTGTAGTTTAAGCTATCCTAATCTACCTAGAATTATCTAAAACTCTCTACTCTAAACTATAGTACTCTTACTCTACTTCTCTAACTCCCTCCAAAACTAATTCTACTTAGCTTAAATAGTGCAGCATTATAAAAGACAAAATTAGGGTTTTTCGGCTGGAAGTTTACAAAATTGCCCTTAAAACTTAGCATTTAGTGAGTCGAGATCGCGGTCTGGAACATTTGAGACCGCGATCTCGACTCTAAAATAGTAACACGAATTCCTGAGTCGAGATCGCGGTCTGCAATAGTCGAGACTGCAATCTCGACTCTCTTTCCAGCAATCATCATTTCCTCTATTTTGCAATTTTGTCCCTTGAGCTTTGTTCCTTTCAGCTTCTAACCTTTAATTTTTAACCTGCATAATATTAAAACCATTAAACACTTAATTAAACTAAAAATTTAACACAAAATTATCATAATTAATTCAAAAACGAAAATATAAATACATATGAAAAAATTAACTAAAATCTTCTATTACTTGTCTAATTTAGGAATTTAAACTATCAAAATGCTGTAATTTAGAGGAAAATAACTCTAGTTTACTAGATTTATCAATTACTTTCTTAGTAATTAGTCTTTACTTTAAATTGCTTTTTTTTTAGTTCCATTAGTTCCAGTTTTAGTTAAATCTCTTCACTTAATCAATCACTTCAACTTGAAATCTAACTAAATAACCGGTAATTATTGACCAATTCTTGTGGGTACGATCCCTACTTCCCTTTACTACTGGTTGATAACCGTATACTTGCGGGATGGCACCATCTGATTGTTAGTAGTAGAATTTAGGTTTTTTTATAAATTTATAATAAGGCATCATGCTTTTGGCGCCGTTGCCAAGGATTGGTTTTCGGTAATATTGATTTAATTTGGTTGGAAGACTAGATTGAAGCCCTTTGTTTTCTTGTATAGTTGTTTCACCCATTTGAAAAACCAAAAAAGATTTTCATTTTGTAGTTGTGTTCTTATTTTCAAATATCCAAAAAGATTTTCTTTATGATGGATGGTTTAGACTAACTACTAGCCTAAAATTTCCTAATTTTATTGTTTGTGTTGTTTTAGATCATTTTCTTGTTTTTATTTGTGTTGTTGATTTTTCAAGAACATGCAAGGACCTAATTGAAATGATTGATACCAAGGAGATTACCATTTTTTTGGTAATGGAGGTATACCCAATGAGCATGATTATTGTAATGGTCACTCTCCTTACCCTTTAGGTTATCAAGTACGATGGTCTATCCATCAATATGCTTATGAGAGCCACCAAAATTATCAAAGCATATTGATGGATAGAAAAATGTGATGGTCTAGCCATGCATATCCGTATGAGAGCTATCAAGAAAATTCCTACTCTTTCCCTCCACCAGAAGAGCCTTCATATGATCAAATGGAGTCATATTTCTTCCTCCAAACAACTCAAGAAAGTGAAGAGGCAAGAACGATGGACATGTGGATGGAAGTTCAAGAACTCCGAGAAGAACTAGCCCAACTTCGAGAAGAAAAAGAGGCGATGGCTGTACTTTGAGAAGAACATACTAGACCAAGTTGTTCAAGTTCAAAGAATGGTAAATGGTGAAGAACATTAGACTGGAATACACCTACCAATGGGTGAAGAACCAGTTCAAGAGGAACAAATTGAAAATGTTTTGCAAGAAACGGGTTCTCAAGAGCCTCATGAAGTGGAAATTACAACAACTGAGACACTCAACGCTTACGCAAAGGAATCGCCAACGTTCCTTTTGCATGAGGGTGCATTTGTCCCGATTACAACAAAAGAGGTTCTATTTGGGGTGTTCACATCTGTGGAGAAAGAGCCGGTTCTAGAAGGAGTGGAAGAAGAAGGATACATTCTTAAGAAGGCTGAGGAGGTGCCGACTACATATTTTGAAGTTCAATTCCTCGGGAACTTCGGAGGAACTAAGCATTGGCGCAAGTTCACCAAAGCTTACGATATCCTTGGTGTTGAGGGATTATTTTCTTTTTCTTTTTATTTGTTATGCTTTATTTTAATTTTCTTTCTTTAGTTTAAGAATTTTGTTGGTAATAAAGGCTAGTAGCCTTGTAATTAGTTTAGCTTATGTTTTGTTGTTGGTAATTGAATTTGGAAACACTTGGATGAATTTGGCCATTGATGAAAATGTTGATGAAAATGCATGACTTGTTGTGATTTGTGAATGACATACATACTTTATGTGTTGGCCCAAAAAGTAACCTAAGAGGAGGGTGAATTAGGTTGCTTCAAAAAACAAACCTTTTATTGTGATTAATGAGAAATGCAAACTTTATGCAATAAATAAACACTTTAAAGCACAAATGAATACAAAAAATATTCAATAATTGAAGCTCAAAGAACAAATATAAAGATGATTGAGATAGAGAGTATCAAACAAAACTCCCAAACTTCTCAAGGTTGGAGTATATCCACTAGTAGTGCCTCTTCAAAGAAGGTGAGGCAATAACCTTCTTGTAAACAAAGTAAGCTCACCCTCGCACCAACTAAGTCCCTCTAGTTGAGCCAAAGGGTTTTACAATACAACCTCACTTTTGTACACTTGTTATTGCTCCACTCTTACACTGGAATATCACTCACTAGTCTACTTTTGCTCACACTAATTCCCTCCAGTTGAGCCAAGAGAACTACACTACCCAAACCAATACAACACACAATATTTTTGCCTATTTCTTCCCAAATAGCTCTTACAAGTGTTTGTTTTGAATACAGTAGTTCTACTCTCTGTATCTTTACATTTACAGACTTGGGGGTATTTATAGAAGCCCAAAAATTGCTTCCAACAGCTCTCTAACGGCTATTTTCTGTTTCCTGAGAAACTAGTCGTTTGGTCTTCCGGACGGCCGATGCTGTGAGAGTGTGTCTGAACGAACTAGCCGTTGCACCTTTCGAACGTTCGATGCATGGCCTCTAAGTCCGGTCTTGCGTCCGATACTCTAGACAATTCCACTTAGCTGTTCGAACGTTATGCTTCATCCGAAGCTCTGTCTGTTGGACAGTCTTTAGCGTCCGATCCTTGAGGACAGAAACTTCTTCAACTTCAAGTTCCTTGTCTCGACCAGTCTTCAACGTCCGTTCATCTTGGGTTCAATCTATCGGATGGTCTTCAGTGTCCGAGGCTGCTTGAGATTCTTCTTTGTCGGACGCTCTCTTGCGTCCGAACACTTTTCTTTGTCGGACGCTCCTTTGTGTCTGAATTGTCCTGCTTCTGCACACTTGATTGCAAACCATTAGTATGATTTGGTCATCATCAAAACATGATTATCATAACTGGGGTTCAACAATCTCCCCTTTTTTGATGATGACAAGAATCATTTGGACAATTCTAAAAGCAACCATAAAATATGAAGCACAATACAAGAGATTTTTGTCCTTTATTTTCTCCCCCTTTTGGCATCAGCAAAACATAAAAATAATGCAATTTAAGCTCCCCCTAAGTTTATTCTCCCCCTTGAAAGATGAATCTAATTCACATGAGTACATGGAGAATAAGTCAAGTTATGCAAAACAATTATTCCCTTTAAGAATGTGTATTCGATAAGATATGAGGGAATTCATGCAAAGAATTAAGATCAGAACAATTTTCGCTCATTCCTTACCAAAAAGCATCATCAAAACAATGAAGCATGTGTGATGCAATTTCTTGTAATGCCAAATAATCCATTTAAAAAAAATGAAAGCACATTCTTAACACAAAATTTTAGATGTTACCCATTTTAATGTCATCTTAGCTCGTATGCTTTGAACACCCTCCATTGATAATCTATCTTGAATTCCATGGTGCTCTCCAAACATTTCTATATGCAAAGTTAGGCAACAGCCTAACTTTTGGCACCCAAACTTTCTTGGATCCATCTGGGTTAGTAACATGCTTAATCACCCAAATAGAATTTATTCCCATTTTTTTGACAGGATTTAACATAGCAATTTTTCTTTATATGGCCATGTTGATGAGAATAATTACAAATAATATTCTTATTGCCATAAAAAGAAGATTTAGATTTTACAAAGCACAAATCATTTTTTCTAAAGGTGATAAAATTTTTGTTCAAAAACATATTTCTAGTTCTTTCCTTTTTAAAAACATTTTCTTTCTTCTTTTTCAAAATGTCATCAAGATCATCTAATCTCTTCTTCAATGAAGCTTGTTCTTCCATGATCTTGGTTTGTCCAACAAATTTTTTCTTCAAAACATCATTTTCTTTTGTCAAAGAATTATTTTCATGCACAAGTTTTTAGTTGGCACTCAATAAAGCATTAACTTTAATTTTTAACTCCTTGTTCTTAGCATATGGCTCTTTCAAACATTCATGAACTTTAAAAATAATACAAAATAATGATTAAACAATTGGTAGATGATAGAACTATTCTAACGAAAACTATAATTTAAATTCTAACCTAATTTAATCTAATTAAGACTAAAACTTAGAACAAGTGAGTCAATCAACTAAAAAGACTAAAGAAGAAAGATAAAATTGAATACTAAAAGCATCCATTTGTAAAGTAAAATTTTGATAAAGATAAACTAGGAAATTAAATGTTTTTGGATTTTTCGATTAGAATTAAAGAAACCCACTAAGAATTGACTAGAAATTAAAGCTAGAAATTAAAATTCTTAAATAGAAAGCAAGAAATTGATAAGAACCCTAATTTTCCTAAAAACCCTAATTTGAAAGTCAAAGAAATTTTTACTAAATTAAATAAGAAAGCAATTAAAAATTATATCTACTTGAATCTTACGAAAAACCCACTACGATTATCTAAATAAAATGTAAACTTGACAATAAATTTAAAGAAGATCTAAGATGAAGATAAAGAGAAATTTCTATTAGAAAAAAGTAACTTGTAGTTTAAGCTATCCTAATCTATCTAGAATTATCTAAAACTCTCTACTCTAAACTATGTACTCTTACTCTACTTCTCTAGCTCCCTCCAAAACTAATTCTACTTAGCTTAAATAGTGCAGCATTATACAAGGCAAAATCAGGGTTTTTGGGCTGGAAGTTTACAAAATTGCCCTCAAAACTTGGCATTTAGTGAGTCGAGATCGCGGTTTGGAACATTTGAGACCGTGATCTCGACTCTAAAATAGTAACACTAATTCCCGAGTTGAGATCGCGGTCTGGAACAGTCGAGACCGCGATCTCAACTCTCCTCCAGCAATCATCATTTCCTCCATTTTGCAATTTAGTCCCTTGAGCTTTGTTCCTTCCAGCTTCGAACCTTTAATTTTTAACTTGCATAATATTAAAACCATTAAGCACTTAATTAAACTAAAAATTTAACACAAAATTATCATAATTAATTAAAAAATGAAAATACAAATACATATGAAATAAATTAACTGAAAAAATCTTCTATTACTTATCTAATTTCGGAATTTAAACTATCAAAATATTATAATTTAGAGTAAAATTATCATAATTGATAGTTTAAATTCCGAAATTAGATAAGTAATTGAAGATTTTAGTTAATTTCTTTCATATGTATTTGTATTTTCCTTTTTGAATTAATTATGATAATTTTTGTGTTAAATTCTTTGAGCTAGAAGTTATTAATAGTTTTTTGTATTATTTGTGCTTAAGTGTACAGGTTAGAAGCTGGAAGGAACAAAGCTCAAAGGACTATAAGAGCAAAATGGAGGAACTGAGGATTGCTGGAAGGAGAGTCGAGATCGCGGTCTCGACTATTCCAGACCGCGATCTCGACTCGGGAATCAGACCTATCATGTTAGAGTCGAGATCGGGGTCAAAAACTTGATGCCTCTTTTAACACGCTAGTTTTAAATCAATTAACACCCTAGTTTTAAATCAATGAAAACACCTAAATCCTATCACTAACTAGGTGGCATCCCGCAAGTCTGATACGGTTGTCAACTAGTAGCAAGGGAAGTAGGGATCATTCCCACGAGGATTGTCGATTGCAATTACCAAGGTTTTAAGGGTAAATGTGTAGTTAAGCTAAATCAATTAGTGGATGGAAGAACTATTCTAATGAAAGCTATAACTTCAATTCTAACTTAATTTAATCTAATTGAGACTAAGAATTAGAACAAGTGCATAAATCAACTAAAAAGACCATAAAGCAATAAAAATTGATTGCCAAAGCATTCATTTCTAAAGTAGAAATTAGGAAAAGATTAACTAGGAAATTAAATATTTTTGGATTTTTTTTATTAGACATAAAGAAACCCACTAAGAATTAACTAGAAACTAAAGCTAGAAATTGAAAATTCTTAAATAGAAAGCAAGAAATTGATAAGATCCCTAATTTTCCTAAAAACCCTAATTTGAAAGAAAATAAATTTTTACTAAATTAAATAAGAAAGCAATTAAAAATTATATCTACTTGAATCTTACGAAAATTTAAATGGATTACCCACTACGATTATCTAATAAAAATGTAAACTTGACAATAAATTTAAAAAAGATCGAAGGTGATGATAAAGAGAAATTTCTATTAGAAAAAGTAACTTGTAGTTTAAGCTATCCTAATCTATCTAGAATTATCTAAAACTCTCCACTCTAAACTATGTACTCTTACTCTACTTCTCTAACTCCTTCCAAAACTAATTCTACTTAGCTTAAATAGTGCAGCATTATACAAGGCAAAATCAGGGTTTTTGGGCTGGAAGTTTACAAAATTTCCCTTAAAACTTAGCATTTAGCGAGTCGAGATCGCGGTCTGGATCATTTGAGACCGCGATCTCAACTCTAAAATGATAGGTCTGATTCCCGAGTCGACATCGCGGTAGAATATTCGAGACCGCGATCTTGACTCTCCTTCCAGCAATCCTCATTTCCTCCATTTTTCAATTTAGTCCCTTGAGCTTTGTTCCTTCCAGCTTCTAACCTTTAATTTTTAACCTGCATAATATTAATAATTACACCATTAAACACTTAATTAAACTAAAAATTTAACACAAAAATTATCATAATTAATTCAAAAAGGAAAATACAAATACATATGAAAGAAATTAACTAAAATCTTCAATTACTTATCTAATTTTGGAATATGTTCTTGAGCTCCCCTTACCATGCACTACACAAAACCAAAATAGTCAATTGATGTTCCAAGTCAATTCCACAAGACAACCAAATCAAACATAAAAATCAACAAAATTAAAAACTAAATTAAACTAATCTAAAGTGCTTAATCTACACGACCCATAAAGCGCTTGATATTGCCAAAAACCGAAGACAATCCCCGGCAACGGCGCCAAAAACTTGATGCCTCTTTTAACACATCTAGTTATTGTTCAATGAACACCTAAATCCTACTACTAACTAGATGGCATCCCGCAAGTATACGGTTGTCAACTAGTAGCAAAGGGAAGTAGGGAACGTTCCCACAAGGATTGTCGGATGCAATTACCAAGGTTTAAAGGTACGTTGATGTGCTTTATGTAGTTAAGCTGAATCAATTGGTACATGATAGAACTATTCTAATGAAAACTATAATTTAAATTCTAACCTAATTTAATCTAATTAAGACTAAAACTTAGAACAAGTGAGTCAATCAACTAAAAAGACAAAAGAAGAAAGAAAAAATTGAATACTAAAAGCATTCATTTCTAAAGTAAAAATTTGAAAAAATTAAAATAGGAAATTAAATATTTTTGGATTTTTCGATTATAATTAAAGAAACCCACTAAGAATTGACTAGAAATTAAAGCAAGAAATTAAAAATTCTTAAATAGAAAGCAAGAAATTGATAAGAACCCTAATTTTCCTAAAAACCCTAAATTGAAAGCAATGAAATTTTTACTAAATTAAATAAGAAAGCAATTAATCATTATGTCTACTTGAATCTTACGAAAAACACACTACGATTATCTAATAAAAATGTAAACTTGACAATAAATTTAAAGAAGATCTAAGATGAAGATAAAGAGAAATTTCTCAGATTAATCTATTTATTAGAAAAAGTAACTTGTAGTTTAAGCTTTCCTAATCTATCTAGAATTATCTAAAACTCTCGACTCTAAACTATGTACCCTTACTCTACTTCCCTAACTCCCTCCAAAACTAATTCTACTTACCTTAAATAGTGCAGCATTATATAAGGCAAAATCAGGGTTTTTGGGCTGGAAGTTTACAAAATTACCCTTAAAACTTAGCATTTAGCGAGTCGAGATCGCGGTCTGGAACATTTGAGACCGCGATCTCAACTCTAAAAGAGTAACACTAATTCCCGAGTCGAGATCGCGGTCTGGAACAGTCGAGATCGCGGTCTGGAACAGTCGAGACCGCGATCTCGACTCTCCTTCCAGAAATCATCATTTCCTCCATTTTGCAATTTAGTCCCGTGAGATTTGTTCCTTCCACCTTCTAACCTTTAATTTTCAACCTGCACAATATTAAAACCATTAAGCACATAATTAAACTAAAAATTTAACACAAATTTATCATAATTCATTAAAAGAATGAAAATATAAATACATATGAAAAAAAATAACTGAAATCTTCTATTACTTATCTAATTTCGGAATTTAAACTATCAAAATGCTATAATTTAGAGGAAAATAACTCTATTTTACTAGATTTATCAATTACTTTCTTAGTAATTAATCTTTACTTTAAATTGCTTTTTTTTTTAGTTCCATTAGTTCCAGTTTTAGTTAAATCTCTTCGCTTAATCAATCACTTCAACTTGAAATCTAACTAAATAACCGGTAATTATCGACCAATTCTTGTGGGTACCATCCCTACTTCCCTTTACTACTAGTTGATAACCGTATACTTGCGGGATGACACCTAGTTAGTAGTAGAATTTAGGTGTTTTATAAATTTATAATAAGGCATCATGCTTTTGGCGCCGTTGCCAAGGATTGGTTTTCGGTAATATTGATTTAATTTGGTTGGAAGACTAGATTGAAGCCTTTTGTTTTCTTGTATAGTTGTTTCACCCATTTGAAAAACCAAAAAAGAAATTTTCATTTTGTAGTTGTGTTCTTATTTTCAAAATTCCAAAAAGATTTTCTTTATGATGGATGGTTTAGACTAACTAGCAGCCTAAACTTTCCCAATTTTATTGTTTGTGTTGTTTTAGATCATTTTCTTGTTTTTATTTGTGTTGTTGATTTTTCAAGAACATGCAAGGACCTAACTGAAATGATTGATACCAAGGAGATTACCATTTTTTTGGTAATGGAGGTATGCCCAATGGGCATGATTATTGTAATGGTCACTCTCCTTACCCCTTAGACTATCAAGTACGATGGTCTATCCATCAATATGCTTATGAGAGCCACCAAAATTATCAAATGTGATGGTCTAGCCATGCATATCCGTATGAGAGCTATCAACAAAATTCCTACTCTTTCCCTCCACCAGAAGAGCCTTCATATGATCAAATGGAGTCTTATTTCTTCCACCAAACAACTCAAGAAAGTGAAGAGGCAAGAAGGATGGACATGTGGATGGAAGTTCAAGAACTCCGAGAAGAACTAGCCCAACTTCGAGAAGAAAAAGAGGTGATGGCTGTACTTTGAGAAGAACATACTAGATTACAAGACCAAGTTGTCCAAGTTCAAAGAATGGTAAATGGTGAAGAACATTAGATTGGAATTCACGTACCAATGGGTGAAGAACCAGTTCAAGAAGAACAAATTGAGAATGTTTTGCAAGAAACTGGTTCACAAGAGCCTCATGAAGTTGAAATTACAACAACTGAGACACTCAACGCTTACGCAAAGGAATCGCCAACGTTCCTTTTGCATGAGGGTGCATTTGTCCCGATTACAACGAAAGAGGCTCTATTTGGGGTGTTCGTGGAGAAAGAGCCAGTTCTCGGAGGAGTGGAAGAAGAAGGATACATTCTTAAGAAGGCTGAGGAGGTGCCAACTACATATTTTGAAGTTCAATTCCTTGGGAACTTAGCATTGGCGCAAGTTCACCAAAGATTACAATATCCTTGGTGTTGAGGGATTATTTACTTTACTTTTTATTTGTTATGCTTTATATTAATTTTCATGCTTTAGTTTAAGTATTCTGTTGGTAATAAAGGCTTGTAGCCTTGTAATTAGTTTAGCTTATGTTTTGTTGTTGGTAATTGAATTTGGATACACTTGGATGAATTTGGCCATTGATGAAAATGTTGATGACAATGCATGACTTGTTGTGATTTGTGAATGACATACATACTTTATGTGTTGCCTCAAAAAGTAACCTAAGAGGGGGGTGAATTAGGTTGCTTCAAAAAAAAAACCTTTTATTGTGATTAATGAGAAAAGCAAACTTTATGCAATAAAAAAACACTTAAGCACAAATGAATACAAAAGATATTCAATATTTGACACTCACAGAACAAATATAAAGATGATTGAGATAGAGAGTATCAAACCAAACTCCCAAACTTCTCAAGTTTGGAGTATATCCACTAGTATTTCCTCTTCAAAGAAAGGTGAGGCAACAACCTTCTTGTACACAAAGTAAGCTCACAGGGCCCCTTGCACCAACTATGTCCTTCTAGTTCAGCCAAAGGGTTTTACAATACAACCTCACTTTTGTACACTTGTTATTCCTCCACTCTTACACTTGAAGATCACTCACTAGTCTACTCGTGCTCACATTAATTCCCTCTAGTTGAGCCAAGAGAACTACACTACCCAAACCATTACAACACACAATATTTTAGCCTACTTCTTCCCAAATAGCTCTTACAAGTGTTTGTATTGAATACAGTAGTTCTACTCTCTGTATCTTTACATTTACAGACTTGGGGGTATTTATAGAAGCCCAAAAATTGCTTCCAACAGCTCTCTAACGGCTATTTTCTGTTTCCTGAGAAACTAGTCGCTTGGTCTTTCTGACGGCCGATGCTGTGAGAGTGTGTCTGAACGAACTAGCCGTTGGACCTTTCGAACGTCCGATGCATGGCCTCAACATCCGGTCTTGCGTTCGATTCTCTGGAAAATTCCACTTAGCTATTCGAACGTTGTGCTTCATCCTGAAGCACTGTCTGTCGGACAGTCTTAAGCGTCTGATCCTTGAGAATAGAAACTTCTTCGGCTTCAGGTTCCTTGTCTCGAACAGTCTTCATCGTCCGTTCATCTTGGGTTCAATCTGTCGGACAGTCTTCAGTGTCCGATGCTGCTTCAGATTCTTCTTTGTTGGACACTCTCTTGCTTCCGAACACCTTTCTTTGTCGGATGCTTCTTTGCTTCTGTATTGTCCAGCTTCTGCACACTTGATTGCAAACCATTAGTATGATTTGGTCATTATCAAAACATGATTATCATAACTAGGGTTCAACAATCTCCCCCTTTTTGATAATGACAAATCATTTGGACAATTCTAAAAGCAACCATAAAATGTGAAGCACAATACAACAGATTTTTGTCCTTTATTTTCTCCCCCTTTCGGCATCAGCAAAATATAAAAATAATGCAATTTAAGCTCCCCCTAAATTTATTCTCCCCCTTGAAAGATGAATATAATTCACATGAGTACATGGAGAATAAGTCATAATTATGCAAAACAATTCTTCCCTTTAAGAATGTGTATTCCATAAGATATGAGGGAATTCATGCAAAGAATTAAGATCAAAACAATTTTCGCTCATTCCTTACCAAAAAGCATCATCAAAACAATGAAGCATGTGTGATGCAATTTCTTGTAATGCAAAATAATCCATTTAAAAAAAATGAAAGCACATTCTTAACACAAAATTTTAGATGTTACCCATTTCAATGTCATCTTAGCTCGTATGCTTTGAACACCCTCCATTGATAATCTATCTTGAATTCCATGGTGCTCTCCAAGCATACCTATATGCAAAGTTAGGCAACAACTTTTGGCACCCAAACTTTCTTGGATCCATTTGGGTTAGTAACATGCTTAATCACCCAAATAGAATTTATTCCCAATTTTTCGTTTCTTTTAACATAACAATTTTTCTTTGTATGGCCATGTTGATGACAATAATTACAAATAATATTCTTATTTCCATAAAAAGAAGATTTAGATTTTAGAAAGCACAAATCATTTTTTCTAAAGGTGATAAAATTTTTGTTCAAAAACATATTTCTAGTTCTTTCCTTTTCAAAAACATTTTCTTTCTTCTTTTTCAAAATATCATCAATATCATCTAATCTCTTCTTCAATGAACCTTGTTCTTCCATGATCTTGGTTTTTCCAACAAATTTTTCCTTCAAAACATCATTTTCTTTTGTCAAAGAATTATTTACATGCACAAATTTTGAGTTGGCACTCAATAAAGCATTAACTTTAATTTTTAACTCTTTGTTCTTAGCATATGGCTCTTTCAAACATTCATGCATTTTGAAAATAAATGATTAAACATCCTCATCATCATTATCACATGAATCATCACAAGAATCACAACTGAAGGATACCTCATTATTACCAAGTGCCATAAAAGCCATTTGAGCCTCCTCATATTCTTCTTAAACTCATCATCCGAATTGCAATCATCCCAAGTGATTCGGAAGTTGTTGAAGTGAGGCTTCCCCTTGAGCTTTTTCTCCTTTTTGATGAAGCTTTAAATGCTATTCTTCTTTTTTTCCTTTGCCTCCTCATCTTGTATCTTGTATTTCAACTTCAATTCAAAGGAGGTTAGAGAATTGATAATGAATCAATAGGCATAGAATTTAAATTTTTAGACTCTTCTATGGCAATGGATTTAGGTTCCCATTCCTTAGGTAAAGCATTCAAAAAATTTCTATTCTTTTCACCCAAGGAATATTCTTTACCCAAACCATCCAAATCGTTTACAATATCATTGAACCTACAATACATTTTGTCAATGTTCTCATGAGGTTAGATTTTGAAGGATTCATATTTAGCCACAAGAAGTGACTTCTTTTGCTCTCTAATATCTTCATTTCCTTCATGGAGATCTTTCAATTTTTCCCATATCTCCTTGGCTGATTTGCAACCTTTTACTTTAGAAAACTCATCTGCATCCAAAGCATTGTACAAAATATTAATGCCTTTAACATTTAAAGAAAAACACTTAATTTATCTTGTGCATTTAACTCATATCTAGTCTTAGGTCTTATTCTATGAGTATTTACATCAATGATGTTAGCTTCTAAAGGACCTTCACAAATAATATACCATAAATCAATATCAATAGATTGAACAAAAATTTTCATTTTATCCCTCCAAAAAACAAAATTAATGCCATTAAACATGGGAGGTCTAGTAATAGAATGCCCCTCTAAAAACAAAGCATTATTGATTGCCATAATGATCTTCACTCAAAAGCGGATAAGCTCAATATATGAGACCAAACTCTGATACCAATTGTTGGCCCAAAAAGCAACCTAAGAGGGGATGAATTAGGTTGCTTCAAAAAACAAACCTTTTAATGTGCTTAATGAGAAATGCAAACTTTATGTAACAAATAAACACTTAAGCAGAAATGAATACAAAAGATATTCACAATTGAAGCTCAAAGAAAAAATATAAAGATGATTGATATAGAGAGTATCAAACCAAACTCCCAAGCTTCTCAAGGCTTGAAGTATATCCACTAGTAGTGCCTCTTCAAAGAAGGTGAGGCAATAACCTTCTTGTACACAAAGTAGGCTCACCCTTGCACCAACTAAGTCCCTCTAGTTGAGCCAAAGGATTTTACAATACAACCTCACTTTTGTACACTTGTTATTCCTCCACTCTTATACTTGAAGATCACTCACTAGTCTACTCTTGCTCACACTAAATCCCTTTAGTTGAGCCAAGAGAACTACACTACTCAAACCAATACAACACACAATATTTTAGCTTATTTCTTCCCAAATAGCTCTTACAAGCGTTTGTATTGAATGCAGTAGTTCTACTCTCTATATTATGCATTTACAGACTTGGGGGTATTTATAGAAGCCCAAAAATTGCTTCCAACACCTTTCTAACTGCTATTTTCTATTTCCTGAGAAACTAGCCGTTTGGTCTTCCGGACGGCTAATGCTGTGAGTGTGCGTCCGAAAGAACTAGCCGTTGGACCTTTCGAACGTCCGATCCGCATGACCTCTATGCCCGATCTTACGTTCGATACTCTGGACAATTCCACTTAGCTGTTCGGACGTTATGCTTCATCCGAAGCTCTGTCTGTCGGACGATCTTTAGCGTCCGATCCTTGAGAAGAGAAACTTCTTTGGCTTCAGGTTCCTTGTCTCGGACAGTCTTCATCGTCCAATCTGTGGGACGGTCTTCAGCGTCCAAGGCTACTTCAGATTCTTTTTTGTTGGACGCTCCCTTGTGTCCGAACACCTTTCTTTGCCGGACGCATCCTGCTTCTGCACACTTGATTGCAAACCATTCGTATGATTTGGTCATCATCAAAACATGATTATCATAACTGGGGTTCAACATTATGTATTGACTTTTGACAGATTTTTACTTTATAGACATGGACATTCTAGTTGTTGTACATTTCAAGTGCAAAACAGTTGAGCTCATTTCGCAAAAATCATTTGAATGGTTGATTTGGATTGAGAATTGTCTTGGTCGTTGACTATTTCTTTGAAACAAAGCCGATTATGTGTGAAACTAAGTTTTGGGGGATCAGTTGGGCATTTAGATAACCCATTTCTTGTGTAAACCATGTTGCCCTTATATGTGCTTTTCTTTTTCTTTAAATTGTTTGAACCCTGTGAAGCCCTGAGGACTCTTTCTTAGTATAACCATGATTGGTTGTTGAAGAAAAATCAATTTTTAGGACTCGTGTTTAATTGGAAATTGCATTTACATGATCTACTTGAAATTTGCTCATTGCTTTGTCTTGATTTATGTTGTGCTCAATGCTGGTGAAGTCCATAATTAAACGGTAGAACTCTTGTTTTTAAGTTCAATTTGTGCTTAATAGGTTGCATTTACATTCACTTGGCTAGTATGTTGTTCATCTTCTATTTTAACTTTTTGATTGTTCAAGTGTAATTCAAAATCATTGCCTAGTATTTTGTTTTTAAGCTTTCTAGTAGTATTATTATGCGTTTGTTCTATTTTGGTGAGCGGTAGGATGAGTTGTACTCATCACTTGAATAAAATGACAAGTTTAGGGGTGTTATTTACTTGTGTTCAAATGGTTTCTTTTGTGAATGTAAATATTTGGGTAGTGAATTTTGCATAGAAAATTGATTGATTATGATACCGATGATGACAAAATGACTTGCAATATCATATGATTGAGTTATTTAAACTTGGCATTCCACGGATTTTGGTGTGTGTTGAGTAGTTCTTTTGTAACAAAAGAATTTCTAAAGCCATTTTTACTGTGTTCAAAAAGTGAGGCATTCACATTTTTGCAGTAGTTCATTTGAAACATTGTTTTTGACCAAATCAATAGTATTACTTTGTTGGTCAATTCATCTTTTGGGGGAAAAAATTGGTTTAAATGGAATAGAAGTGATTTAGGTCATTTTATGTGTTTGCATAGGGAGTTTTCCTCTAACCTGTCAGTGATTTTGTTTGAATATAATATTGGGTACGTTTACTCCTCTTCCTTGCTTTAGGCCTGCATAAAAAATAAAAAATAAAATCTTTGTTTTCATTAGTGCTTTTAGGAATAAGGCGAGTACGGGATTCCGAGATGTACCCATGTTGTTTCTCCGAATTAAGTGATTAGGAATTGTGTTTTAGTATACCAATAAGTTAAGGAGTAAATGTTTGTAATATTTATCATTGATCTCATATTACTTATTCCTTGTTAGAGGTCTATTCCCAAAATGTGTGACATGAAAGGAGTAAATGTTTGTAATACTTATCATTGATCTCATATTACTTATTCCTTGTTAGAGGTCTATTCCCAAAATGTGTGACATGTGCATTTAAGTTGATTCCTAAATGAACTTCTATTTTCATGATGCCTAGTTAGGATAATTGACTAACATCATAATATTTGTGATGTGAGAAGCAATGATATTTTAAATGAATAGAAGTAAAACTTTTGGTAACTCTTTTTGAGAATAGTAATTCTTGGTGATGTGAAATCTTGTGTAGTAAATGAACGTGTGCTTCTTTGTAGAAAAATTGCAATTTTAGATTGACTCACTTAAATACTTCACCTATCATATAGTATTGAAAGTTTCTTGAGAGATTTCTTCATTGTTGTAAGTACATCCACGATTCATCAAGTGTTTTGTCAATTTTAGTGGTGTTTATGTCTTTAAGTGTTAGTAGGCTTCTGTTAATTTTTTTTTTACTCGAGACTAGCAAAACGCTAAGTTAGGGGTGTGATAACTCTAGTAAACTATAGTTATTTTCCTCTAAATTATGTCATTTTGATAGTTTAAATCCCGAATTTTGGGTAAGTAATTGAAAATTTTAGTTAATTTCTTTCATATGTGTTTGTGTTTTCGTTCAGGTTAAATATGATAAGTTTTTATTAAAATTCTTGATTAATTAATTACTTAATGGTGTCAATATTATGCAGGTCAAAATTGCAATTATGGAAGAAATGGAAGACTGTTGGGAAGAGAGTCCAGATGGCGATCTCGACTCGGAAAAATGCCCTAAATATATTAGAGTCCAGATCGCGATCTCAATTCCCAAATCGCGAGTCTCACATCTGGACTTGCTGGTGAATAAGTTGTAAGGCCAATTTTGTAATCGTCCAGCAAACAATTTCTGATTTTTGCCTTGCGTAATACTCCACTATTTAAGCTACTTCAAAAATTGTAATAGAGTTTGTAGGATAGATTGAAGTAGAAAATTAGTAGATTTTAGGATAGATTAGGAAAACTTAACTCTCAAGTTTCTTTTGAATGAAAAGTCCTCTATAATCATCTCTTAGATCTACTTTTAATTTCTTTGCAAGTTTAAATTTTGATTAGATAGTTGTAGTGGGTTAATCATTGGCTTCAAGTAGATATAATTTTTACTTGCCTTCTAGTTTAAATTAGTAAAAATCTCTTCACTTGCAATCTAGGGTTTCTTAGAGAAATTACGGTTCTTGCTTATTTCTTTCTTTTTAGTTAAACATTCTAAATTCCTTGCATTAATTTTTAGTTTACTTTTAGTGGGCTTTCTTTATTATAATAAAAAATCCAAAAATATTTAGATTTGAATATTTAACTTTTTTCAATTTGTAGTTTACAAATGGTTGCTTTTAGTCTTCAAAGTTTCTTATTTGTAGTCTTTTTAATTTGGTAAATTGATTGCTTTAATTTTAGTCTTATTTTGGTCAATTTAGGGTAAAATTAAGTGTTTTCCATTAATTTCTTTTGTTAGAATATAGTAGTTAGTTTCTTAATTTCGTAATTGCTTAGTTTCATTTACATGTTTTAGTCGATAATTTAGTTTAATTTGGTTTTTTTTCTTGAGTTTAATTATGGATTTGAGTAGTGTAACTTTATCTCTCATTGTTTGAACTTGCTTAAATATACAAATACCTGTAAATCTTGATAACTGCCTGCCAACAATCCTTGTGGGAGCGATACCCACTCATCCTATACTACTATCAACTCCGTATACTTGCCGAAGGTAGGTAGAGTATAGTAGATTAGTATGGTTAATTATTGCTTATTTTTCTTTTCATAGTTGAACTTTACCTAATGAAGCAATCAATCATTCCACAAAGATCAATTGGAATAATTATAATAGTTGGGTAATAATAGGCACAAGTTAACAATTTTAGAGAGTAATTAACTCCAGACTTGGTTAGGTTGGCCGAGGTGCTACAGAAGTAGACCCCCCCATCATAGACCCGTGATATTTCTTAGATTAATTTAATACGTTATTAAAGCGGCATGATTAATTAGTTAGTTCACTACAATTCCATACAAATAAGACTCGATTTGATTAATCTAGGACACAAAGGAATTTATCACTAGTTAATTAATTTGGTAGGACCCAACTGCAGTAGGAATCGAGATTGGGTTGATAATTGGAGATTGAAACTTTCATGCATTATAATTGGACTAATTAGTTTAATAAATTAATCAAAACTAGGAATTGGCTATTCTAATCCTAATCTGTTGTTTTCATTAGTGAAAATCTTTAATTTTAGTTTAGTTAACAATCATCCTCTGTCAACTCATCAAACAGCGTTTGAGCCAAAGAACCGGCACTTGTTAAACCAATCCTGACTACTTTCACTATGTGTTATTTGGCCCATACATTTGTGCTATGTTATCTAGTTAATAGTAGAGTTAGGTGTTTATAAATCTATAACTAGATATTTTACGTATCAAGTTTTTGGAGCCATTACCAGGAATTGTAAATTTTGTTTTAATTGTGCTCATGTCATTGTGTGTTCTCAATATTTCAAAAAAAAAGACCAAAAAGTTTTTCATTTTTCATGATTTGTGTCTTTTATTGAAAAATACAAAAATATTTTCTCTTTTAGTTGATAGTTCAGGCTAGCTACTAGTCCAAGATCTCCCATTTTTACTTTTTGTTTGATTTTGTGTTAGTATTTGTTTTTTGTGTCAGTTTCAAAAGAACATGCAAGACATGAATTGGAATCAATCATACCAAGAATATTATCATCTTTGTGATTATAGAGTTATGACTAATGAGCATGTTTCTTATGATGTTACAGATGTGCTTAGGCTCAGTTACGATAAATTGTTTATCAACTTAGCAGCCGAGCATGTTAGAAGAAAAAATAAATGTTTTTCATGCTAATTCCATTCCTTGTAATGGTTTATATTTTGATTATTCTGTAGGTAACTATGCTAATTGGAAATGTGCATATAACAATATGATCGCTATCCTGGTTATTATCAAATGGTATGGTCCGACCATCCAAATTCTTTCTCGAGCTACCAAGAATGCCCTTATTCTTTTCCTACATACCAAGAGCCAATATATGGATAAAATGAGTGAGAGTGAACAACTGTTTGTATTGCACATTGATGAAAGCTAATAATGACATAGAAGAGCTCACACATGAATCAAGTAGATCCAACATGGAAGATGAACCTAGATGTCAATCATCACCAATCAATCAGGAAGAGGCAAATGCAAGGATCTAGATACCTTGATGACCTTGGAAAAATAGTTTGGAGCTTATATGTAAGAAAGAACAGAAAGGTTCAAGAATCAAGATGCATCCCTACAATGCATTCAATCTTAGATTGATGGATTATAACCAAGTTCTTTTGGTAGATCAAACTTAAGCAATTTCAATGAATCGGTTAATGGATTATGGATGTTCTCAAAGTGTGCTGTCCTATACTTATTGTGAAGCTGTACAGACTCAAGAAGAAGATGCTAACGCAAGATTAGAAAGCATGATGATTTCCTATATAGAGGAGTTAACGAGCACTTTTAAGCACCAAGATGAATCCATAAAGAAATTAGCAAACCAATCACAGATGAAGGGGAGAATGGTCACCTTAAGGTTAATTTTGAGATCACTAGGTCATGGAGCATGAGCAATGAAGATAAACCAAAGTGTTGCTTGCATCACCCTATCATACATTCCATAGTGGTGCAATCTAGTATATTGGTAAAGTTAGGTCAAGGAGTGGAATGTGCAAGCTATCTCCTAAAAGAAGTTGGGGATAGGATGAGTTCATATGTCAGAGTTTTACCTGTCCTTGGGAATTTTGAATGCGCAAAGCATAACACATTTATCAAGGACTTCAACATTCTCGGCAATTTAGCCTCCTTGGGTTTACCAGGGGGAACGTTTCTTTTAATTATGCTTTTATTTAATATTCATATGATTGAGTTTAAGAAGCCGATGGGGTAATAAAGGCTTGAAGCCTAGTGATTAGTTTAGTTTATGTGTTTTGTGTTTTCCACTATTTTTGGTTATGCTTGGATAACATGTGTTTAGCTCATAACAATGATGATGGATTATATCTTACTTGTTGAATAGCGGTTCTCATGGAAATCCCCATTGAACTTTGACTTGAGCTTTGTTCTTCGATTGTGTAGTAACTAGTTTTTTATACATTCTCTTTATCAGTTTTTTGAGTAGTTTGATGTGAGTTGTATGGATCCTTGGTCTGAATTTTCCATTTTCTTGGTTACTGAATCCTTTTCAAAAACCAATGTCAAAAAAACTAAGTTGGCAGGTATGAATTAGGCATTTGTGACCTTTGTTTTGTGCCCTTAGTTAATGGCCTTTTATTCTGAATTGTTCAACCTCATGAAGTCTTAATCGTCGATTACAGACTCCCAATTATGTTTGTTGTGTTAGTTGGAAAAAAGGAAAATAAATTCCTACATTTTGTGTTTTTGTTGAGCCTTAGGTTCTTATGAGTTGAATCAACTTGCTCTTATACTAGGCAAGGTTTTTAGAGTCTTTTGTGAGTAATTTCTATGATTAAGTGAAACCCAAGTTTTAAGTTGAATTTTGATCATTCGTTTGTTTTTGCTTTCATCTTTTATGCATATTATTCCACATCTTATAGAGTTTTGATTGTCCAAGTATGTTTGAAGTGGTTCACTAATGTTATGTTTAGATATGTTTATGTGTTTATGTGTTGTTTTGTGTTAGAAAAAAAAATTAAGAATTTTTTCTCCAAAATTCCAAAAGATTTTTTTATTATTCTTATTTTGTCTTAGTAGTAAAGAGGTTATAGTTTTGAGAATATGACATTTTAAAAGGCTACCTAGCTATCGGACGGCAGCTTCGGGATTTTTATACCCTCTTTGCTTGAAGTATTCTAAAAATCCAATAAACAAAAATATATTTTTGTTTTTTATAGGGTTTTGTATTTTGTTGTCTGTGATAACAATTTTGTGAGTTATAGTGGAATGGCATATGACTATCTGGCTTGTTGTTAATTGTCAGGGATATTATAACATATAGGTTTTGGACCATACAACTATATGATGCATTATTTTTCTTAAATTGGTGGAGCTAGGAATTATATGAAGTTGTAATTTCTTTCAGTGCAAATTTTTGGAGTCATTGATATTAGAGAGGAGTTGCGCGAATGTTTTGATTGACAATATCTATTGACAAATTGTTGAGTTTAGTTTTCTATGATTTACCAATGGAATGGATTTGAAATGAAGTAGATCTTTGCCTGCTAATTTGTGTGGCTAGTTCCTTATGTGCTCTAAAGTGTTTGAAAAAAAAAATTAAAAATGGCTTGCTTTATGTAAAGAGTGTAAGCATGGTAAAAAAAAACCTGAAGACACCAAGGCAGATTGTGTGAAAATGCATCTTGTGTTCGCAAATCAATAAGAAAAAAAAATGAACCAAATAAAAGATAGCTATAAAGGATTGATTTAAAGTATTGTTTTCTGGTTTTGAGTTAAATGATTTTAATTGTTCTTAATGCTCTACCATTGTATGTCATTTCCTTGATCAATATTTTAAGGTGCTACCGATCCTTTTACCATTTTAATGATGGTTATAGGATTGTAATCTCGGGAATTTTCAAGTTGGTTCTAGGAAGTCAGAATCCTTTGTGTGACATGGCCTATATTGGTTGATTTGAATTCTTGAATTTCTTTTCTCAGAAAGTCTTCTTGATAAAATTCCTGGTAGAGGTTTCTGTGTGTGTACTTGTGTAACATAAGCTTTGTGTGGTAGGTCAGATTTTGAACAAGTTTTATGAGCCAATTGCTTCAATCCACTTTTTGTTTGTCGTTCGTAGGTGGATACGTTTTGTTTTAGTTCGATGTTAATGTGTTTTAAGTCTTTCTTTGTTTTGTTTTGATCAGGAATAGTAAAACCTTAACTTAAGGGGTGTTGATAACCCTAAGAAATTAGGGTGTGCAGTTTTTGCACTAGTTTTGGCCCTTTTTTATTTAATGTGTGTGTTTTGTGCACTTATATCTCTGTGTTAATATATGTTTGAATAGTTTTTGAGCGTTTATTTCATATTATTTTTCTTGTATCTATGTGTGTATGTATTTAGGGCTGTGTTTAGATTGTTTATGTAATCCCTCCAGGAATTAGAGTTCTTTGTGTATTCTTGTTTATCTTTTGATTGTTCTTTTTGTAAGTACTTGAATGCCACTTTAGAGTTATATTATAGACATTAATGTGTGTTTCTGTTCAAGGCTTGTGTGGGAACAAACAATACATCAGTCAGACATTGGACAAAAAATATAGAGGCAAAATGGTAGAATCGCACAAATCTGTCAAAGGGCCAAACGCACTAAGAAACTGGACATGGTAATTCAGCCTTTGTTAGCGATCTTGTTCGAAGTACAAGTTTCCTCGGTTCTTGGACATATGGAAATCAATCACCCAGACTTTGGTGATTGGTTCAACTGGATCGGGCTGCTACACGATCTTTATGATTTTTAGAGTTTTGAGTGTCTGTTTGGGTCTATTTTGGCATGTTTTGAAACTTAGTCAAAGTCCTATACTATTAACTCTTAGAAACTGTAAATAACGGTCTTTAAGACTATCAAAACAAGTTCTGTTCCATCTTCCGTTCAGGGGCTGCAAAATTAGATAAGGTTTTGGTTTCTTTTTCCAAAAGATTGAAGAGAAAGTTAAGGGTTGACAATATTTGACTGAGAAATCATGCTTCCTCATTATAGAATCTTTCTTAAACCTTTTTAGATCCTTCTTATGTTATTTAATAACATTTTTATTGCTATTTCTTGTTTCCCTTCAATCAAATTTTTTTTTTTATTTTTTTTATTTTTTTTTATTTTTTTTTTGCTTTCTTAGATTTATATTTAGACTAGATTACTTGCTTTCGATGTTTTCTTTTACGATATTCCTTCTATATCATCTAAATAGTATGGATTATGAAGTGTTTGATGAAGCTGATTCCTTTAGGTAATGATTAACTTCATCATAAATTGGAATAATCATAATAGTTGGGTAATAATTGGCTCAAGTTGATAATTTTAGAGTGTAATTTACTCTAAACTTGGTTAGGTTGGCCGTGGTAATATGAAAGTTGACCACCCCATAGATCTGTGTAACTTATTAGATTAACTTTATTCATGATCAAAGTGGCTGGATTAATTAATTAGATCATGGTAATTCCATACAAATTAGACTCAAGTTGTTTAATCTAGGATAAAGTGGAATCTATCCTTAGTTTATTAATTTGATAAAACCCAATTGTACAAAGAATCGGGATTGTGTTGATTATTTCGAACTGAACTTTCATGTATTCTAATTAGACCAATTAACTGAATAAATTTATCAAAACTGGGAATTGGATAGTCTATCCCTAATCTGTTATTTCCATTAGTTAAAGTCTTTAATTTTAGTTTAGCTAACTCTCCTCCTTTGTCAATTCTTCAAATAAGTGTTTGAGCCAAAGAACCAGTACTATTTGACCCCGTACACTTACGATACACTATCTAGTTAATAGAAGAGTAGGTGTTTATCTATTTTATAACTAGATATTTTGCATATCAAAGCCCTACTAAAAAACTATGACATTAAAACAAATAAAAAGTAAACTCTAGTAGTCAAGGGGAGTTGGAGAAGAAAACATTACTTTAAGCCTCATTCCAGATGAAGAACGTAGACCTCTTGACAAAACTCCAAAATCTTCAAAACCTGTAAAATCTACTCTACCTTACTACTACTCTTACAATGTTAATCTGACCAACAACTTTATTATGTGATGCTGAAATAGGTCATTAAAGGTCATATTTATAGTGACAATTTCTCTTGGGGGTTAAGGTAGGGCTTTAGGTCGAGTTGAGACCATATGGGCCTAAATTTAGATTCATAAGTTGTGGGTGAATTGACCAGCACATAAATTGGTCTTAATGCCACAACGCTGGGTTCGGCCTTCACCATAACAATGTCACAGTTTTCTGCTCTTAGACATTTTGGAATCTCTCGATGAACGTCGCAGTGCTGGAAACAAAACTTTCCAAAACACCGCAACACCATGGCTTGTAGAGCCAATTCTTTATTTCGGCTCAGCTTCGTATATTCTCTACACGTTTCAGCTCCAAACCATCCACCGACCCACAAAACACATGAACAACAAATAAATACTACAAAAATATATGAAAACACTAAATCATGAAAAATAAAAATAAAACCCAAAAATGTACTTGAATCATAACAAAATCTAGACCACAATGAGCAATAAATAACTATACTTCAAAGAGTTATCACCAACCTTGTCCCTTAGCCTACATTAAAAGTATAAGATTTCAAATCTATATTAATGGGTGAGGGGCAAAGTGCTTCATCTGGTGTCACTTGATAAGCTTGTGGTCAATATAAGCTCATCAAGATAAGTAAGGCTAAGTGGCACTTGGTCAATATAAGCTCATCAAGATAAGTAAACCTAACGAACATAGCTTGGGATCTTGGGTCAAATTTTCATATTATAATGTGGATAATTCTTTGATCCCTATTTCGAAAAATATTTTTATGATCTTTGATGCCATGTTTATTGGCATTTGAGTTTTCTTATGTTATCTGATTGTTCGAGTTGTTTGTTTTTGTTTTTGTTTATTTCAATTTACTCAAACTGAGAAAATGTTTAAGTAGTTGGTGTGTAACTCTGCAAAAGAGTGTTATTTATGTGTGCTTTAATTAAGGTTTCAAGCAAGTCCTGATGTAGTGTGTGTAATGTAGGGGGATTTTTCTCATTTAATGGTTTTATTTGGAAATGAAAGTATATGTGTTTAAAGTTTTTTTAGTGCATTTAATAATGTGTTATAATGTCTTTTTATAGGTTTAGAAAGGCTTAGGGTATCTACGTGATCAGTATGTTAAACAAGAAAGACTGATGAAAGACTAAATGCTTGGAGACTATTCCAGGAAACTTGTGCCCAAAAGTCCCAGAATTGCGCCCAACCATCTAATCTGTACCGGATAGGAAATGAGTTCAACATTTTTATGACTCGCCAGGGGTTATGTCTGCCTATACTTTTGTGTAACTTTATGAAGCACAATATATATATATATATATATATATATATATATATATAGTTCTATGGTATATATTTATAACATCCATCGTAGTTTAGCATAATATAACATCAAAAGAGCGATTAATCCAAGAAGTGCCAAGATCACGAAGAAGACCAAAGATCAGAAGATGTGACAATATTTTTGCTCTACTACTCTCTGTTTCTTTGTTTTCTTGTCATTGATTTGATTGTAGAAACTCTTTTGGTTGTTTTTTTTTTCATTTATTTATGCAATAATTTAGTTTTCTATGCTTTCAATTTGATAAACTCGTAAATGTAGTACATTTTATGTGTCGTTTACCTCCATTTAAATGTAATTTGAGAAAGAATTGAGTAATTATGAGGTTAAATAGTTTATTTTGAGCTTTGTAGGGTTTGAGTGAAGAATGAGTTAAGCTAATGGATCACAATATTCGAGGAAAACGTTTACTGGCATGGTGCGAATCGGATATAGTTTGGAAGATCAAGCATAACTCTCTTGTTGAAGCTTCGATTGCTGTAATTTGGATGATTTTGAAAGTTAAGGAAGTTTTCTACAACTTTCATGCTTAGAGTTTTCCAGGATTCTATAGGTATCTCGTTCAAAATTACAAAGTTGGAAAATATGCATCGGCAAGGAGCGATTATGACACAGTTTTGTACATTGAGCATTACTTTGGTGTCTGAGTTCCAAATGTGGCGATTCAAGATGTTTTCAAAAGCTAAGACATAGATCTACAATGTTTATGTTTGAAGTTTTCCCAAATTCTTCTTGAATCAGGGAGAAAATTGAAGATGAATTGAAGGAACGTATTAGACCCATCGCCTAGGCGGTGCAAAATTGTAGCGCCCAGGCGCCAAGTCCAGTAAGGGAGCTTATACTCACTAGAAACAGCACCCAGGTGCTGAAAAAATGCAGTGTCCAAGCGCCGATCTACGGGCAGTTTGTGTTAAGTGACTTATTTTGTAGGAAAAGTCCTCCCGTGGGCCCGGTTACGTGGAAAAGTGTGTACTTATTATCCCGGAGCCCCAAAACTCTAAAAATATCTATAAATACACCAAGAAAAGGGGAGGAAAAGAAGGATCATAATCAGCCATCATTAGTTCTTAAGTTTTCAATAGTTAGGTCGATAATTTAACCATAGGGTAGATTTTTCAATTGTTTGCGCAAGGATTTCACTCTCTTGTCAAGAATTCGAGATTTGACGATTATCAACATTCGTTCTTGCTTCAATTACTGAGTTTGATTTAATTTTATGCAATTTAATCTTCGTTCTTGTTGCTTTCTTATTTTGCAATTATCGTTATTGTTTTATTGCTTTCAAATTATTAGTTGCATCCATAAGTTTAGTCGTTACGGTTTTATTTAATTGTTTTTAATCGCTTTCATAGAGTAGATTAATTTAAATTCTCTTTCTTGATTACTCATACAATTCTTTCAAGTATGATATATTGAATTAGGGTTTTAGTTAATTATCTTTAATTACTTTTCGTAGGGTTAGAATTTCATGTTCTTGTCTTTATTTAAATTTCATGCAATTAAATTTCGTTTAAATTTAATTAAAAACCCTTATTTATTTTGTCTAACTAGTAAATAGGCTTTTGAACCTAGTCTCCGATAGTCCTCGTGGGAACGATCCTTACTCATCCTATATACAAACTCACCTTGTATACTTGCGAGTGTGTGGGAGTTGATTAAGATAATTAACGTTTTTTTTTTTTGTTACTTGTTCATTGTTTGCGAAAAACCTAACCAATATCTTACCAAAAAAGTTTTTGGCGCCGTTGCCGGGGATTAGGTCTTTCGTAATATCAGTATAATTTGACAAGGATACTACTTTGAAGTGCAAATTAGTTTTAATTGTTTTAGTTTTGTTGTGTGTTTTCAGTGTTTTGAAAAAAACAAAAAACCAAAAAGATTTTCCCTTCTTGTGGGTTGCTGTCAGTTTTATTAAAAAAAATCTAAAAAGATTTTCTCTTTTAAAGGATAGTTTTGGCTAGCTACTAGTCTAAATTCTCCCTTTTTTTTTGTCTGTGTGCTTTTGTGTTAGTAGTTGCTTTTATATATCATTTTTGTGTCAGTCTTATCACAACATGTAAGGAATGAATTGGAATAACTCATGCCAAGGATATTATCATCCTTATGACTATTGATGCATGACCAATGAGCATGTTTCTTATGATTATTCTCCCTACTCTTATGATTATGAAACGGAATGGTCAAACTGTCCAAATTATTTCTCAAGTTACCAAGATTATCCCTATTCTTTCCCTACACCTACAAAGCCTTTATATGAATCAATGGAGCCCCAATTCTTTCACCCATCAATCCAAGAGTATGATGAGGCAGGATCAATGGACTTGTGGATTGGAATTCAAGAACTTCGAGAAGAGTGTGCTAAACTTCGAGAAGAACAAGCTCAACTTCAAGAAAATATATCTAACTATAATTCCATGAAGAGCAAGCCACATCCAACAATCGATTACAAGACCAACTTTTCATGATCCCAGGAATAGTAAATAGTGAAGAACATTGTACTCCAACCTCCCTACCAATGGGTGAAGAACCTGTTCAAGAAGAAAAAATAGAAAATGTCTTGCAAGAAACCGGTTGCCAAGAGCCTCACGAACTTGAAGTTACAACAACCGAGCCACTCAATACTTATGTCGTGGAATCACCAACTTTTTTGGTACATGAGTGTGAGTTTGTCCCAGGTACACCAAAGGAGGTTCCATTTGAGGTGTTCGTGGTAAAAGGGCCAGTTATAGAAGGAGAGAAAGAAGAAGGATACATTCTAGAGGAGGTCCAGAAGATACAATCTAGTTATGCCGAAGTTCAGTTCCTTGGGGACTTTGGATGTGCTAAGCAGTGGAGCACATTTACTAAGGATTACAGCATCCTTGGCAAGCCTCCTTGGCTTTACTAGGGAAGTATTTCTTTCAATTCTATTTTGTGTATCTTATTTATGCTTTAATTTATTATGTGCTTTAGATTAAGAACCCGGTGGGGTAATAAAGGTTTTAAGCCTCGTAATTAGTTAAGTCTATGTGTTTTAGATTGTGAATTGCTTTTAGTTATACTTGTGTAGTTGATAATATTGATGATAGATTAATCAAGTATAGTTATAAGCAATTCACAAGTTTCAACTCGCCTCATAGGTATTTATATCGGGACATACTGCACCAACTGTTATTCATTGCCAGAGAAGCTTTCCCTTTTTCTCTTTATACTTTTATTTTCTATAACATTGGAGGCAATGTTTATTTCTCAGTGTGGCGTAGTGGGGAGTTATCTCGATTTATATTTATTTGGTGTAGTTGCTCAATTTTTGCTTTAGTATTTTATCTTTTATTTTGATCTGAGAGTTTTTAAAAAAATTTGAATTTTTTTGTGCTAATTAGTGAAAATATTTGACATTTTTTAAAATTTTACAATCACTTAGCATGTCTCTTTGATATTTTTTTCATCTAATTCATGATAATTTTTGAGCTAAACCGTCATTAGTGGGTAGTCGATGTTAATAATTTCTTTGCGTGAACTCTAAGAATTTTTTAGCACATGGCCACAAATTATTTTATTTTTGACACTTAGAGATAATTATGTAAAAGAAATTTATATTGCAATCTAGACCTTGCTTTATTACATTTTTGAGGCAAAATTTTAGATAATTTGATTTGATTTAAAGATGAGGATTGGCATTTCTTTGTACGTTTGAACCTTTCAAGCCAACCGTTACTAAAATTTATCCCTAGAACCCTATTTGATCATTAATTTGTTTTGAATGGATAGAAGCACCATTTTCTTTCTAAATCATTTTTTATCTACCTTTGTGAGCTACTATAAATGTCCCTTAAGAGCTTTAACGCCACATTAATTTTTAAGGGGATATAAGAAGGAAAAGTAGTTGCATGAGAGTGTTAGAATAAATGGTGTGCAGTTTAAGTTGTAGGGGTGTTCGAAAAATTTTTGTTGACCACAACCAATTTTGCAGGTAGTGCCCATCACTAGCACCTGCATTGGAATATTGTAGGTGATGCCCAGCACTGGCACCTGTATTGGAGTATTGGCAGGTAGTGTCTATCACTGGTACTTGTGTAAATATTTTTTAAGGGTACTGCCTATCACTGGTACCCATTTTTGGAGAAAAGAAAGAAAAGAAAAAAAAAGGAGATATTTTTACATGGTGTCGACGAGAAGGGTTGAAATTGAAAAAAACTAGGATTGTGTTTTGCATATTGCACAAACTTTTTATGGGTGTTTGGAGAATTAAGTGTGGGGTTACTTCTTTGAAGGATGGGAGTTTTAATGTTCAAAAAGAGGTTTTACGTTAATGAGGCGCACATTAATTTAAAGCTTTTTTTCTTATTTGTTTATCCTTTTTCCCTTCTTTGTTAGCCAATACCCTAGGCTTACATTACAAGATAAAAATCCTACCTAATTTAAGTCAAGTCGATTGGCTACATTAGTTGAGAAATGTAAGAAGAGAAAGCTATGGAACCAATGTGTTTAGAAAAATTCAAAGGATTTGCATGATTTGATCTAAGTGTCTTAAAAGTTATTTTTGTATGGTTATGCACACATCTTCACTTGAATTCATGTATAGGGGTTTATTATCATTTGACTATTTTCCTTCTGAGGGCTTGGTTCTTGGTTATTCATGTGGATGATTGCTGAGATGTGTTAAGTATGTTTGTGATTTATTTCTGTATTTTGCTCCAGGACGATAAAACACTAAGTGTGGGGTATTTGATGAACTTGTAAATGTAGTATATTTTATGTGTTATTTACCTCCACTTTAATGTAATTTGAGCAAGAATCGACTATTTATGAGCTAAAATAGTTTATTTTGAGCTTTGTAGGGTTTGAATGAAGAATGAGTTAAAATGGATCACAATATTCGAGGAAAATGTTTACTGGCATGGAGCAAATTGGATATAGTATGGAAGATCAAGCTTAACTCTCTTCTTCAAGTTTCGATTGCTGTGATTTTGGATGATTTAGAAAGGCTCTAAGGAAGAGGTCTACAACTTTCATGTTTTGAGTTTTACAGGATTCTATAGGCATCTAGTTCAAAATTGCAAAGTTTTAAAACATGCACCGGCAAGAAGCGATTCTGACACAGTTTGGTAGACTGAGCAAAACTTTCATGTCTGAACCCAATTGAGGTGATTCAATATGTTTTGGAAAGTTAAGACATAGATCTACAACTTTCATGTTTTGAGTTTTCCAAATTCTTCTTGCATCGGGGAGAAAATTGAAGATGAAGTGAAGGAACTTATTGGATCCAGCGACCAGGCGGTGCAAAATTGCAGCTACAAGGCACCAAGTCCAGTAAGGGATTTTATACTCACTGGAAATAGCGCCCAGGCGCCGGTCAACGGGCAGTTCATGTTAAGTGACTATTTTGCAAGAAAAGTTCTCTCGTGGGTCCGGTTACGTGGAAAAGCGTGTACTTATCATCCCGGAGCCCCAAAACCCTAAAAATATCAAATACACCAAGAAAAGGGGAAGAAAATGAGGATCATAATTAGCCATCATTAGTTTTTAGGTTTTCAATAGTTAGCTCAATAATTTAGCTAGGTAGATTTTTCAATTGTTTGCACAAGGATTTCATTCTCTTGTCAAGAATTCGAGATTTGACGATTATCAACATTCGTTCTTGCTTCAATTACTGAGTTTGGTTTAATTTTATGCAATTTAATTTTTGTTCTTATTGCTTTCTTGTTTTTCAATTATCGTTCTTGTTTTATTGCTTTCAAATTATTAGTTTCTTCCATAAGTTTAGTCGTTAGGGTTTTATTTAATTGTTTTTAATTGCTTTCATAGAGTAGGTTAATTTAAATTCTCGTTCTTGATTAAATTCTCACAAGTAGGATAGATTGAATTAGGGTTTTTAGTTAATTATCTTTAATTGCTTTTCGTTAGGTTAGAATTTTACGTTCTTGTCTTTATTTCAATTTCATGCAATTAAATTTCGTTTAAATTTAGTTAAAAACACTTTTTTATTTTGTCTAAATTTGTAAATAGGTTTGTGAACCTAGTAATTGTTCTGATAGTCCTCGTGAGAACGATCCTTACTCATCCAATATGCAGACTCACCTCATATACTTCTGAATATGTGGGAGTTAATTAGGATAATTAAGGTTTTTCTTTTACTAATTATTCATTGTTTGCAAAATAACTAATCAATATCTTACCGAACACAATTTGACCTCAACATTAGTTTGAATTACTAAATCTCTTTCTCTCTTTTTGTTATGAAATTGTTTATTCAAGTCTATGTTTGATTCTTTCGTTGCTTGGCCATCAATTGAATTAATGTGTAAACCGTAGATTGAACTTGAAGAAGGGAATTTAGGGTAGGACAAGATTTGAATAACTTTTTTTTTTATTTGTTTGCGTAGGTGCATAAATTGATTTGTGTATACGATAAAAAAATACCTATATGCCTTAGGTAGCCGAGATTAGGGTTTACTCTTAATGCTAAAGTACAACTTGAAATTAACATGATATATAGTGACTTATGGTTGGATAATTTGGTTAGCCTAGTTTCAAAAGGATCTTGTAAACATAATAGAATTGTAGGAGTTCATTAATTAGAAGTTGTGAGAGATTATATATTCGAGTGAAGTGTTGAGTGATAATTGAACCCCAGGTTTTTATCAATTGAATCACTTCTTTATTTCAATTCTATATTAGTTGACTTGTTATTTCCTTTCATTCACATCAAATTATGGATTATTTGGACAAAATCAGATAGTGTCAATTTTAGTACTTAGTAAAATTGTGAATAAGTCTTGTTGAGAACGATCTTTACTTATCATTTTATTACTTGTAACTATATGTGCACTTGCATGTGTAATTTGTGGAAAACTAGCTTTTTCAACTTGGGTAAAATTCTAATTTTGACCATGTTTTGGATGATTGATGAATAATACTTAATGGAATTTGTTCCCCTACATTTATATTAGGTAAATCTACTTCCTTCATTTACATTTAATGGCTCACTTAATTTTCTTTGAATTTAGTGTCATTGTATTTTGTGTTATTTTGATATTTTCCTAGATTAATAAATGGTTAGGGATGGGTAACTATTCATTTCACTTGGGTTTGTTGGTCCCAAAGCAACCTAAGAGGGGGTGAATTAGGTTTCTAAAAATTAATTTGCAAATAATGCACAATTCAAATCTCTTGCACTTGACAAGTAAGATGATAAAAATATAAGCAATTAAGTACAAAATGAATAGAATGAATAAAGAGATAGATTAAACAAACAACACTTCCAAGCTAGCTAGATTGGAGCAGTAATCCAATAAGATGCTCCTTCAAATTTGGTTAGTCAATAATCTCAAATGTACCCAAAGTATGATCACCCTTGCTCATACTACTTTTTAGTTGAGCCAAGGATTTTACACTCAACCTTACTTTTGTACAAGATTATCACTCCACTCAATATTTTTGAATATCACTCTTAAGTATACACTAATACAATATAATTAAAGAGCTAATTTGAACTCAAATTGCCTTTCTATCTTACTTGTATTCAATGTGTAAACTACTTTTACAAAATACAGATGGGTTGGCATTTATAGTTGCAATAAATCAGCTCTCAACCACTTCCTAATGGCTAGATAATAAATGATGAAAAATAGCCGTTATAGGTTTCGGACGTCCGAAATCTTTATTAAGCGTCTGATCTATGATATCATAGAGTTGAAAATGTCATTTGGACGGCCGAGATTGCATCCATTCCTTCGTTCGAATCAGGTATGTTGATGAGGTCAATCATCGGACAGTGTAGTGTGTTCGAAAGGTTTAGTGCTTGACCAGGGTTGTTTTTCCTTTGGACAGTTAGGCACTTCCGATTGGATTTTCTTCGGACAATTAGGTGCGTCCATTGTAGGTGCCTCAAAATCTTGCTCTTTGCTTGATCTTTCAGACGGTGCATTGCATCCGCGGTGAATCCGTTCGGACGTGCTTGTACATCCAAGTAACTTAGTGTTGTTCGGACGATGTAAATCGTCCAAAAACCCTTACCAGTTATGAACAATTGAAATAGAATTCCTGCACAGCTTAAGTTTAGATAGTTTGATTGCAATTGTCATCATCAAAACAAAGATTGTAGGTCATCAATTTCCCCCTTTTTGATGATAACAAATCATAAGGCAAATCAACTCAATCATAGCTCAGATAATTAACCCATCAAATATAATCCATCAACCATGATCACACAATTAATTATAAACACTCAAACAACTATATTAAGTAGCTAAATTAGGCCAAATAGGAGTAACAACCAATTATTCTCTCAATTTGATCATTTAAATATTGATAATTCCTACAAATCAATAATTACCTAAAAAATCTCGTGCGATAATATCTGAATCATCCTATACTAATTGGAACCTCATATACTTGTGAGATCCAGGTTCCATCATAGTACTCCAGTTTATATCATGATGCAACACAACTAATTTTCAAATTTCATTGGAAGTATCGAAATGTTTTAGTAGTTCTTGGTTTGGTATATAGCCGTTTATTTTGATTAGTAATAATAGTGTGTGTTCCTTAGGTCAAGTAACTTTTGGCGACGCTAAATGTTGGTATTTTATCTATTAAACTTAGTTGGTTTCCTTTATTATATGTTGTATTTTATGTTAATGTCAGTTTGTGTGTTATTTGGAATGGAGATTGAAATGGTTGCATATGCCTATTTTGCCAAGATGTCAATGATTTGGTGGTGCTGGTATGCAATTGTTGATGAAGTGACTGATTTTGTGGTTTTCGATGCATGTGTTATACATTGATAGAATGAGAGTTTCGGACCTAGTTATGTTGATGTAAATGATAAAATGAGCCAAATGGCAGAAATGATTAACTATTTACAATTGGACATGTCATTAATCCCTTTTGAATACTAACGATTTCTAAAATAAATTTTATCTCAAACAATTACGTTAACATCAATCATTTTCCATCCTCCAGTGTTCTAAGTATAGAGAAGAATTATTTTGAATATACTTTTTCTTTCCCAACAATACGATATCATCAATTTAGCCAAATGCAGTATTTTGGAAACTAACCATTTTTAAAATGAGGTCTGTAGACTGTAGTGGGTTAGGTCTTCGCTCGTTCATAATTGCTTGAAAAGTGCATTTTTGGGTTGTAGTTTTCTTTAGAGTTGTTTATTTCCTTTGAAAGATTTTTGTTTTGGCTCATTTCATCCCTTGGCTTATTAGTTCTTTATTAGTTATTTTTTAAAAAAAGTACTAAATAAGGCAAAGTACAGAGCTTTGTATTCGGATACAACTTGTATCATGCTACGAAAAATGCCCAATTAATTAATAAAAAGTCAACAAGGGTGTGAATGAACTATATGGAATTATTGTAAATCACTTATTGGGCAATCAATTGTTTTTGTGTATTCATTTTTGTAGTTGAGTGCATTCAAGAACCATTGATCCTTCTTTGTATTGAGAATATGAGTTGGAAATGGATAAGGTGGGTTTTGGATTGGTTGTGTTGGAATAAACTTAATTGGCATAATTTGATGCTGGATTGTGCGAATCGGCATAGTTTGATTTTAAGTATTTGAAGTTATAGTTGTGATAAAAACTTGTGAATTATTTTGCTGGGATAGGATGAAGAATAATAAATTCAAATGTTTTAAACTATTTGGATTCTTTGGAATTTGAGATATGTCTAAGATCACTAACTTTCTGGACTCCCTTTTCAATGTGTGTAAGTGTAAAGTGTGTATCTTATTATTTCTTTTTGGATTTTTTATTTTATTCAGTACTAGCAAATGCTGAGTTGGGAAGCTGACAACTGTAGTAAATAGAGTTATTCAACTGCTCCAGTTTCTTGTTTTTGTTGCTAAATTCCCAAATTGTTAGGGTTTAATAGACTTTGTCTGATGTCCTGAACTTAATTTGTATTTTTGGTGTTTATTATACCTTTTTTACTTTTCTTAGTGATTAAAATTGGCTACTAATGTTTGACTATTGTCTTGTGCAAATACGAGGGCAAAATCATCCTTATTGAGAAGACAAGGATCTAAGAAACCTTAGCAGCAACATGACATGCAACGGTGGCGCATCTCTAAGGAAGAAAATATGTGTCGGCCACACACCCAGCTAGAAGGTTCCAAAAACCTCGTAAGATCAAGACAAAATCTATGCGTAGGTAGCACACTTTTGAATTTTCCCAAAACAACCGTTGCACCGGCAATCCACTCCACAATTATTTTCTTTGCAGCAATGGCACATGACTGGGAATGATAAGTGATTACCCTAAGAAATTAAGGTTATTCCTATCCTTTCCATATAGTTCTTGCATTATTCGAGCATTTTTGGTGTTTGATTATGTAATTTGTTCATTATTACTTTTAGGTGTTAATATATGTTTAATATAGTGTTTTAGTGTTTATTTAATGTTTATTTAACTTATATTTGTGTGTGTGTGTGTGTGTTTAGGGTTGTGCTTAGGTTGATTACCTAGTTCTTTCTGCAATTGGAGTTTTTTGTGCATTCTTGTTTGCCTTTTGTTTCAAAGTTTTTTAAGTTTTATGTTTATTTATTATTTTAGGGCTATATTTTATATATTAATGTGCATCTTTATTCTAGGGTAGTTTGAGGACAAGAGCGCATCAAATGAACATCAGACAAATATTTAACAGGCAAAATGGCCTAACCACGCATAGCTGTCTAGAGCACTTCACCTACATGAACATGGGCAGAAGGTTTCGCTAGGGCAAACTCTTAGCGGCAGAAGGTTTCGCTAGGGTGAACTCGTAGCAGAAGAAGAGTGCAGTTTTTACAATTTTTAACATTTTTAGGGTTCAGGTGTTTCTTTTGGGCCTATATTGGTGCATTTTGAAGATTATTTGGAGCCCTACACTTCGTATCTATTCAAACCTATAAATAAGAATGTATAGGACCTCAAAAAATCCATTCTCTTTTAGCTTCCCTTTGGGGGATATAACATTAGGCTAGTGTTTTCTTTGTTTTTCAAGAAGAGTTGAAGAGGAGTTTTAAGATTGACAACCTTGGATCGAGAACTTTCAATTATTCATTATGTGTAGAGGCATTCTTATACTTTCTAAGATGTTTCTTATGTTATTAATTCTTCTTTTATGTCTATGCTGTCATTAGTTGCTTTCCTAGATTAATGGTTGTAGTAGTTTACTAGCTTTAATTAATTTCTCTTGTGTTTATGTTTTCAACCATTTTCTAATTTGTTATGGATTATGGTTGGATGATGCCAATTCTATTGGGTCATGAATAACTTGGTAAATTAAATTGCAGAATTGATTATTAGACAATTCTAATGAACTTTAATGACTATATAAGGAAGGAACGGAAGTTGAACCTAATTGAAGGCGAATTTAATTTATGATCTTGACCGACTAAAATACGTAGTTCGTCACAGAGAATTCCATAGGGTAAATGGTCTATTTCGTTACTTGTACGTGGTAGGAGGAATCCTTATGTAAACCAATTAAATTGAATGATCTAATGATGCGAGGAATCGGGATTAAATTAATAATAGGAATAGATATCTAACTGCCTAATTGAACAATTTTAATTGAATAAATTAATCAAAGTCGAGAACTGGCTAGTCTTTACCCTAATCTGATGCTTTTAATAGTTTTAGTCCGTAGTTTAGTTTTAATCAAATCTCTTCGATTGCCGTTTCTTTAGATAGCATTCTAACCAAATAATTTATACTTTTTAAACCAATCTTTGTGGGTTCAACCCCAACTCCCACTATATACAATTTGACCCCGTGCATGTGATGTGTGTTTTCTAGTCAATAGTAGAGTTAGGTGATTATAAATTATATAACTAGATATTTCACATATCAAGCTTTTGATGCAGTTTTCGGGGATCGATGGAAATATCGGTATAATTTGGAAAGATTATTACTTTGCAGTGTAAATTGTGTTTTATTTTGTCAAATGTCATTGTGTGCTCATAATATTCTTGCAAAACTAGAAAAAAAAATTCTTTTTTCATGGTTTATGTTTCTTTTACTGGAAAATCTAAAAACATTTTCTCTTTATAGTGGATGGTTTTGGCTAAACCTTTGTATATCCCAATTTTTCCTGTTTGTGTGCTTTTGTGTTAGTACTTTTTTTGTTTTTTTGTTTTTTTGTTTTTTGTGTTGGTTTAATAAAAACATGTAAGGCATGAATTGGAATCAATCATAACAAGGATGTCATCATCCTTGTGATTATGGAGGCATGGCCAATAAGCATGTTTCTTATGATGTTGTGGATGTACATAAGATTAGTTGTTATAATTTGTCAATCTAATTGCCAGCCTTATACGAACAAATAGGTAATTTTCATGTGATTCAGGGCTTGTTTTAGGTAAATAGAGCAAACTTTTCTCCTCCTTCTCTCTAACTTTCCCCCCACTAAAAATCCATTCTTTGACATCTTTCTTGGCCATTCCACTCGGCCATGCCAGAAGACTGAAGGGCAGAAAAAATTCTTTGCAGATGTTATTAATGGAAAGAATCCCCAGCACCAATTCAACAAGCTGATGAACCATTGAATGTGCTTCAATCATACAAAGGAGAGCCTACCATTTTTTTCACAGAAGAACGAGGTCCAAAGGCTGGTAACCCCATTTCATTTCACTTTGGTGGGGAATTTCCCACGAGGCAAACCCAGCAAGGAAACCGTGAGGAAGAGCTTCTAAACAATCGGCTTTAAAGGTGATTTTTCAGTTGGGTTTGTTGATTACAAGCATGTACTCATTCGATTTGCATTGCAGGAGGACTATTTACGCTGTTGGCTCAAGAACACGTGGTTTATTAACAGGTTCTATATGCATGTTCTCAAATGGCACCCTTTGTTTACCCCAGAAATTGAGCCATCCATAGTGCCTATATGGATTACATTAGAAGGGCTACCAGCACCCTTCTTCACAAAGCATGCAATTTTTAGCCTAGCAAAATCCGTTGGAACTCCACTACAACTAGATATGGCCACAGAGAACTTTATTCGACCCAATACAGCCAAGGTGTGTGTAGAAGTGGATCTACTAGCCAATCTCCCTTCGAGATTTTGGCTAGTGGTTGGGGACAAAGGAAAATGGCAGAATACATCTAGATCAGTTATGAGGAAATTCCACATTATTGTACAGAAAAATGTCATAAGATTGGTCATAGTCCAGTTGATTGTTTGGCTATAATGCCCAAGGTGTCAAAAACACACAAAGAACCCTCTGCCCAAACAAAAAGTTCAGCCAAAAACATTGGTAAAATGCAATGGCAACCTCTCAAGAAGAATGAAGATGGTCCATCTAGTGTAGCCCATGACAAGCCCAATGAAGATATCCCTACTACTCAAGTTGATGCAACTCCTTGCTTGGAACCGCTTGGGGAGCAAATGGTGCAACAAAAAAATGGGCGAGCGGCATAAGGAGATGGATGACCAATGCAAGGAAGACCCCCCTAGTAGTAGAGCCACCCACGGTGCAGCTGCTGGTTGGGGCTGTACCAGTAGGGGCAAATTTGGAAATTTAACCAGGGGGTACTCCAACTAACCTTCCCCAAAATTTGTGTGCTGAAACTTTGATCCTCAGATCAAGGGATAGGAAATTGAAATTTGAATTCATTGTCAAAATGGCAACTTGCCTTGAGATTTGTTGACCAATTCAAACCAGCTAGGATCCCCCTCCCAAATCCTCAAATTCAAAACTGAAGGGAGCTGCCCAAAGATGGCCTTTTCTTACCACATGCAAAATTCATGCAAGAGATTCCTTGATACTTCTCAGAGAATGTAGATGACTCCCAAGCACTTGAACTTGATGATCAGAAGGCACTAGCACCATTAATGGAACCTCTAACACACGGTTGGAGAATAAGACCAAGAAGAAAGCAAGAAGAAGAAGAATATACAGCATGCCTCGAGGCATTCGCACCATGTCTAATTCGAGCCTCATCTCGCCTTCTTTCCTAGCTCCAATAAATGGATAGTGTCCTAGTGTGAAACATAAGGGGGTGGCCAACAAACCCTCAATTCATAGAGTAAAACGACTAGTTAAAGAACATAAAATAAAAATCCTAGCCTTATTAGAACCAATGGTGGATAAGGTCTGGATTAATTCTTTTGCACAAAAATTAGGTTTTAATCTACTGAGTTCAAATCAAACATGAATGGTCAAATTTTGATGTTTTGGAATAAAGACATTGTCCTCACAGATATTTTGATTTCTGACCAATTGTTTCACGTCTCAATTGGTTCGAGCGTTAGCAACACGGATGTATTAGCCTCATTTGTTTATGCCAAGTGCACAAAGGTGGAAAAAAGAAAGCTATGGGCTGATCTTAGAAGTGCCTGAAACAATACAAGCACTCCATGGATAGTGGAAGGGGATTTCAACACCATATCAGCCTCATATGAGTGCAAAGGTGGCGCAGGTTCCTTGGATTACAAAGGGATGAAGGAGTTCAATGAATGCCTTTCTGACTGTGGTCTAATGCACTTAGCATTTTAAGGTTGTAAATTCACATGGCTAGGAAACAGGTTTGGAAATGTAGTATGGAAACGGTTGGATAGGTTTGTTTGTAACAATGCCTTTCCCATGGCAGCTCAACAACTCACTATTGATCATCTCCTAAAAACGTGTTCAGATCATTCACCATCTTATCCATCTAGTGGTGGCTCCTCCTCAAGCTAACGAATAAGCCAAATGTAGGGCCAAAATCCTTTAAATTTTTAAACATGTGTATTAAACATCCAAATTTCTTGCAGGTTGTAGAGGCAAATTGGCAGCTCTGTTGCGTTGGTGAACCAATTCAAGTTCTAGCTAGAAAATTCAAGAGGTCGAAGGCAAAACTTCGACATTGGAGTCACACAATTTTTGGAAATATTTTTTCCAAAGCCAAATGGGTAGAGCTGGACATTGAATGAAAGGAATCCACTTTCTTGCAATCTTAGACCCAAACCAACAAACTAGCTTGGGCTTACTCACTTGCATTTCACACCAAATGCCTTGGGAAGGAAGAAGCATTCTGGAGGCAAAAATCGTGAATGAAATGGCTGCAAGAAGGAGACAAAAAATCCAAATGCTTCCACTCTTCTCTCATGACCAATAGACAAAAGCTGAATATAACAAAAATAAAGGTCGATGGTTCTTGGATGGAGGACATGCAAAAAATTGAAAATGACATTATCAACACAAAAGGCATTGCTTACTTCTGCAACCTCTTGACCGAGTACACTCCCTAAAGGATTGATCACAAGTTATTGGAAGTCATCACAGAATCAATCACAAGGGAAGACAACAAAAACCTGCTAGTGGAGCTCTCTCTATCCAAATTAAAGGAGATAGTATTCTCACTAAATCCAGATGGTGGTGCCGGAATGATGGATTTAATGGGATATTCTTCACTACTTGGTAGAACATCATCAAACATGATCTTTTCTTGGCTGCAAATGAGTTCTTGAAGGGCGTCAAGCTGCCAAGAGCTTTCACAAGTACAATTATTCCACTCATTCCCAAATCAACCAATCTCTCTAATTTTAGTGATTTTTGTCCCACTTTGTACCTTTTTCAATAATGTTTGGACCAAAATATTGGCAAATAGACTTTCCTCTCTTTCACCAAAAATAATTTCTCCTGAGCAGGTGGCCTATGTGCATGGGAGGGAAATTGCAAACAACATTTTACTTGTGCTGGAGATGGTCATAGGGGACTTTCTTGATAGGAAAACACGGGACGGAAACATGCTGATCAAACTTGACCTCACTAAAGCATTCAATAGACTCTCATGGGCATTTCTTTATGCTGTTATGCGTCGGTTTGGTTTTGCAAATGCATTCATTTCTTTGGGGAAAAATATACTTGAAAGTTTTCGGTTTTCTATTCTCATCAATGGAGCACCAAAGGGATACTTCAAGTCATCAAAGGGAGTGTGACAAGGTGACCCCTATCACCCCTCATTTTTATTATCATTCTGAAAGCTTTCTCTAGAGGTCTACAAAAATGATTCTGAGTAGGCAAGGTGTCAGACTTCTCCTTGTCTAGTCATTGTCTAACCATCACCCATTTAGCATTTACAGATGATATTGTGGTATTCACAAGAGGAGAACTCAAATCCATCAAGAATCTAATGGATTTCTTTACTCAATTCGAAACTTCATCTGGGCAGCTTTTCAACAAGGCAAAAAGCTCTTTCTTCTTGCCAAGAAAAGCTCAAAGTCAGTATCAAGCAGGATTCAGAGGATTCATAACGGGCTGCCTAATTTAGAAAGCCAAGAAAAGGAAATCCCTATTCCAACCAATATTAGAGAAAAAGTAACTTCCCAGATTCAGGGCTGGCAAACCAAATTCCTATCTCCAGGGGGCAAGTTAATTCTCATTAAGCATGTCCTAAGCAGCATGCCAATGTACCTCTTGGCTGTTCTTGATTCGCCCAAAGCAATAATTAAGGAATTGGAGAAGCTATTTGCTAATATCTTTTGAGGAGAGATGGAAAATCAACACAAGCATCACTGGATATCTTGGGGCACCATTTGCCAGCCTACAACCTCTAATGGCCTAGGAATAAATTCTATATCACATGGTCAAAGGATTTAGCACCAAGATGTGGTGGAAATTCCGCAAAGGAGATTCTTTATGGAGCAATTTTCTCAAGGGAGGGTACCAAAAGAATAGAATTCATCCCACCTTAATCAACCCTCATCCGTGCGACTCATCCACATGGAAAAGAATGCTTGTAGAACTGTCCGAGAAGAAGCTAAAAACCACAGTTTTTCTTGATAAGGGATGCAAGATGCTCCTTCTGGTATGTTACGTGGATGGACCAAGGGCCACTATCTCAACTTGTAGAACAAGTATATGATGGACATATCCGGCTTTCACAAGTTTGGAGAGAAAGTACATGGGATTTATCGATGCTAGACACAAGATATTCCACATTGGAGCTACTTAACATTAGTAAATTTCTTGAAAACAAAGCCCTTGTATTGAATGGAGAGGCAAACAGATTAGTATGGACATTGACCCTAAAAGGCACTTTCTCCATCTCCTCAACATTCCCTCCACGGGCAGTCTCATTCACAAGAAAAATGATTTGGGACGAAAGAATTCAACTAAAAATTTCCATCTTCATGTCCCGATTATTGAATAATTGTCTCCTCCTATATGATGCCCTCCCAAAATTTGGCTTTTCCATGGCCTCAAAGTGCTGTTTTAGTAATAGCATTGAAACAACCAATCACAATGAGATTATCTGTGGATTGCGAAATGGCACGACTAATCTAGAGTTTCTTTGAAAATTGTATGGAGCTGATTTTTCCGCCAACAAATTGCATTTTGGACAAACTAAACTCATGGTGGTGGCACTCATCAAGTTTGGATTCAGTTGGAATTCTTCTTAAAATCATACATTTTTTCATATGCTGGTTTGTATGGAAAGCAAGGAACAAGGTTCTCTATGATGCATAAAGTATTTCTCCCCAAAGAGTTCTTACGGAGGTTATGAGCAAATGGAGTCCAATAGTGTGAATGAATTCCCATGGTCCATAATTATGACTGTAACTCAAGGGAACTTCCTTGACCAACCAAACATCATGGAAGGTTACGATGAAGAAGCTAATGTGAATAACTACTATTAACCATTACCTATGGGACAATGCAAGTTTGGGGAGGATTGGCCCTTATGGATATTCTTATGAGTTCTATGGTTGTTACAACACTCAACTACTACCAATTCAATAAGAAGTGGCCTACAAATGTTAGTGCTAATAATGACTGCCTATATGGAGGAGTTAATGAGCATATTCGAGCGCCAAGGTGAGTCCAAAAGGCAAATAGAAGCTTAAGCTGCAAACTTGCAAGTTAGTTGCTAAAGACCAAGGGACTCCTACACCAATCCTAGCTAAAGGAGATGATAGGCACCTTGAGAGTGATTTTAAGATGAGCAGGTCATTCAGCATGTGTAATGAAGAAGAAACCAATGATTGCTTAGATCACCCAATAACACATTACAAAGAGGTGCCATTGTTGAAATTGGCTCGATTATTGGAAATTACGTGGTACCAACTGGGAGTTAGGGATATGATGAACTGGAGTTTCACCCATCCTTGGTAACTTCATATGTGCTATGCAATGCAGACAGCTGAGCAAGGACTACAACATCCTCGGCAAACTTTGTTGGCTTTACTAGGAGAGTGTTTCTTTTAATTATGCTTTTGTTTATACTTTATATGTTTTAGTTTAAGAACCAGTGGGATAAATGAATGTTTTAAGCCTAGTGATTAGGAAGATATATATGTTTTATATTGTGAACTACTTTTGATTATGCTTGGATAATGTGCTTTTAATTAATGACAAAATAGTCTAATTTATCTAATGATGATGGACTTATATGCCTAATTGATGAATTGTGGTTGTCATGAATTCTCAATTGAACTTGAATGTGGTTGTCGTTATATGAAACTTCTAGTTCTTTTATGCATTATATTTGCTAGTTAAGCAGTTTGATGAGAATCTTTTTTGAATGCTTGATATAGATTTGTTAGTCCTATTTGCTGACTATTTTTGGAAAAAATATGTACTAAGTTGGGAGTATGAATTGACATTTGTGATCTTTATTTTGTAATAACCCTTGTTACCCATAGTTAACGACTTTTACTTTTGTTTGAATTTTTGGACCCTGTTTAATCCCAGTGACTCCTATTTAGTGTAGCCATAATGGTTGAGAAAAAGAAAAGCAATTTCTCAGACTCATTTCTTCTAGACATTTTTATTGAAGCTTGCATTTGTATGATTCAATTAAAATTATTCATTTGTTGGTAGTGTTTTGAGCTCATTGTTAATTAATTCCATAATTGAAAGTAAAAATCAAAATTTTAAATAGAATTTTGGTCATTTAATTCCATTCTCATTCGCTTGTATAGATTTTTATCCTCATCTACTACGTCTTGTCGGTCTATCAAGTACAAGTTGTTCACTGGTGTGATGTTTAGCTATGTTTCTATGCGTATTTTGGGATTAGTTTCTTTTTTAAAAAAAAAAAAAATTGAGAAGATTTTTCCCAAAATTCTAGTAGATTCTTTTTATTTAGTGCCTTAGTAGTAGAGAGTTTCAGTTTTGAGGACGTAGCTACTTCCCTTGCTATCGGACGGTATCCTTGAGGATTTCTATACTTTTTTTGCCTGATATATTGTAGAGGGGTAAACAAAAATGATTTTCTGTGTTCATTAACTTTTGTGCTTGGGAATCAATAGATTAAAAATGTTTCAAGGAGCACTATGTGTTAGAGTTTTTGGATTGAAAGTCCATTTATTCTTCACTTTTTGTGCCCTTTAAGTTATGAATGTGTTATCACTATATACATATATATTCCCTTGAGTAAGGGAGTGTGAAAGCTTAAACACTTTTCTGTAGGTGTTAATCATAATTATGCTATGCGATTTTTGTTTAACTTGCAACATTAGTTGGAATTTTGTATGCTTTTTATTTGCTTTTAAACCTTAAATCTTTAAATGATTCAGGCATTTTCTTTGGGCTGATTGAACCAATAGCCTACCTATTTGTAATATTATCTCTAGTTAACCCTTTTGAGTTTAATAATTGTTATCTTCTTTGATAGCCATGTTTGTTTAACCATTGTACCATTTTGTTTAGTTTTACATTTCTACCCATCACCTTTAGTTATTTAGCGTTGCTAGTTTACATCACAAATTCTGTGGTTAACATGGTGTTATGGTGGATAGTTGGGAATGGAATGTTTTGTTAGGGGAAAAGTCACAAATATACAGCTTGATTGTTACAAATTATATAGTTCGTAAAAAAGGAAAACAAAAAAAAAATATGATATACGTGATTAAAAGAAAAGAAAAATGTTGAAAAAATAAAAAGAAGTTTTCAAATGTTTGTGAATAGAGGAAAGTTCCTTCTAGTTATAATAAAGAAGGTATGTTTTGCCTTCAATGGCATAGGTTAAATAATATGATAGTTTAGGGAAAATGTTGTAAAGGATTAAAGTTATGTACTGACATGTCTAAGGTGATCTGAGCTACTTATATCTAAATATATACCACCTTTATCCCTTAGCCTACGTTAAAAGCTTGAAAGACCTACTTGATCCTTGATTTGAGTTAATTTGTATTAGTGCGTATTGTGTGTGTTAATTTCTTCCAACTTGTATGCCCCTTGTTAAACTTTTTATCAATGGGGCTTTCAATGATTAGTAAGCTGAGTGATATTTGCTTTCATAAGTTGAGAGATTAGGACTTTCATGGTGATTTGTGGTTAAGTTGTAGTCCATTCGATTGTCTAAGTTCTCTTATACACATATTTGGTTCATTCTCTACTTGTTTAGTTTTCAATGTTACGATTGTTGATACATTGAATAAAATTAATGTTTTTTGTGTCTTTTTTAGTTTTCTTTTGCTTAGGAGTAGGGTGTTGATAACTCTAAGAAATTATAGCTATTCCTGTCCTTTCCTATTTGGTTCTTGCAATAATTTCTAGTACATTTGGAGTTTAAGTTTTTATATTCGTTCATTTTTACTTTTAGATGTTAATATATGTTTAATATAGTATTTTAGTATTTATTTGATGTTATTTAACTTATATTTTTGTGTGTATGTGTTTAGGATTGTGCTTAGATTTTTACCTAATTCATCTCAAAAATAGTGTTATTTGTGTGTTCTTGTTTGTCATTTGTTTCTAGATTTTGTAAGTATTTATTTATTATTTTAGTGCTATATTTTTTAATATATTAACATGCATCTTTGTTCTAGGGAGCATAAAAAATGATAATCAATCAGACGCCAGATAAAGATTTCTGATGCAAAATAGTAGAACTTCTCAAAGATGTCTAGAGCATAGCCCCGAGGCGAACAAAAATGACCATGGGCAGAAGGTTGAGCGAACTCATAATAGTAGCATGCACTATTTTACAATTTTTAGCATTTTTACGGTTCCGGGTATTCCTTTTGGACCCATTTTGGTTCGTTTCGAAACTTAATTAGATCCCTACACTTTGTATCTCTTCAAACCTATAAATAAGAGTCTCTAGAATCTCAAAAAATATGTCATCTTTTAGCTTCCCTTCGAGAGCTACAAGATTAGACTTGTATTTTCTTTGTTTTCCAGGAAGAGTTGAAGAGGACATTTAAGATTGACAACCTTGGATCAAGAGCTTGCAATTATTTATTATAGAAGTATTCTCAAACTTTATAAGAAATTTTTTATGTTCTTTAATTGTTGTTTCATGATTCTTTTATCGTTTGCTTTCAATCTATGCTTTCTTTATGTGCTTTCGTAGATTAAGGCTATTGTTAGAGAAGTTTATTGGCATTCATTAATTCCATTGGGTGATATTAACTTGGTAAATTGTAGAATTGACAATTAGACAATTCTAATAAACTTTAGTGACTATTTATGGAAGGAACGAAAGTTGAACCGAATTGAATGGTAACTTGAGGGAAGGAATGGAAGATGAAGCTCCATTTTGGACCACATTAGTAATTGGACTAGGTTTAATTTAAGATCTTGACAAATTAAATTATGTAGTTCGACACCTAGAATTCCATAGGGTAATTGATCAATTTTTTTAGTACTGGGTGGAAGGAGGAATCCTTACTAAGATCAATTGAATGAATGATCTAACGATGCAAGGAATCGGAATCAAGTTATTAATGGAATTAACCTCTTTTTTTAAATTTTTTTGGCAAAGCATTCCAGTGTAGGATAATTTTATTAATGAATCAAGACTTACAATGACGAATGTAAATGCATCCTTTAGTCTCTAAAGCCAACATCCCTTTAATAGATGAATCTTGTGGGATGTTGCTTTGACTAAATTATACATAACAATGGTTTCTAATATTGCCATTTGCCAAAAAGTCTGCAATTTGATTTGCCTCTCTAAATACATGTGAAACAACATACTTTCTACTAGCTAGAAATTGCCAAAAGAATTGAAGTTGCTGGTCAATGTTCCAAGGAAGAAGGGCTCCCGTTGATGATGTTAACAATTGATAAGGAGTCTAATTCCACCTCCACGGCATCTAAGTGCATGTTGCCACAAATTTTGAGACCATCCACCAAAGCATTGGCCTCAGAATACAGACCATAGTAGTTGCAAAATGCATTGATGGGAATGCCAGCTAGATGTCGTAAGACTCCTCCACTGTCCGTGTCTTCCGGATTGCATTTTGCAGCACAATCCACATTGAGCATCCATATGTCGGATGAAGGATGGTTTCATTGCACTACTACTTCCTGCTTTGGTTTGGTTGCAATTAGATGGGGGCATATATCTTTAAAACGAAGCAATTCATCCATCGTACTAAACATGCACGAGCAAAAGGCCTAACGGAGGAAATGTCTATAAAATAGTAGCAAATATCCAAAATAATTTTTTGTGCATTCACTACTAACACCTCAAAGACAACTTGGTTTCTAGCCTTCCATAAAAACCAACAAATGATGGAAGGATGATCTTGTGCAATATACCAATGGAGAAAGTTGGCGAGCCTTCCCAACACAAAGAGGCATGTTTGAACATAAGATGCTGAGAAGAGGATAAATTCATCTTGAAGAGAGCATCAAAATAGAACCAAACTTTGACAGCCACCTCGCAAGTTACAAAAATGTGGTCTGCCTTCTCTTGATTAGAGTAGAAAGCACATTTTGATGCTAAGGAATAACCAATCCGGGCTAGAGCATCATCCAATGGAATACTTTCATTCAGGCGCTACCACATGAAGATGGAGATTTTTAATTACAAATGATCATCCCATATCATTTGTCGAGAGAAAATTACAGCCCCAACTCCTATCTTGATTGTGTAACAAAATCGAGAATACACCCTTGGAAGAAAGTTTCTAAGCTAGCACGTCACAATCCTCTACCAGGCAAAATCCCACCATCTTAACCAATCATCAATGGAGGCAAGTTCCAAGTTTGTGTATCTTTGGTCGAGCAGATTAAGTTTCTAACTATTTGAGCTCCAAATTTGTTTGACCATCAGTATGTGTCATAAATTTGCTCCACAAATGATAAAGAGCACCCTTGGGCAGCCAAGGATTAAACCAGAAGGAGCCTTTGCCATTCCTATTTCTGAGAATGAAATGTTGTTCTGCCTCATGTTGAACTCTTAACATTCTCTTCCAAAATGAAGAATCCCAGTACCTTCTTGAACTTGGTGCAGATGGTTGTTCCCTTTGATATATCTTGAAGAGAAAAGAAGACCAAAAGGAATTTCTTCTTCTAAATTTCCGCCAAAGTTTAAGATCAAAACTTTTTGCCACCTCTTCCACAGAAGATATTCACATTGTTGGCCCCAAATAGCAACCTAAGAGGGGGGTGAATTAGGTTGTATCTAAAACAAACCTTTTTATGTGCTTAATAGAAATTCAAACTTTATGCACCAAATAAAAACTTAAGCACAAATGAATACAATAGATATTCAACAATTTAAACTTAAAGAACAAATAAGAATATTGAGATTAAGAGAATCAAACCAAACTCCCAAGCTTCTCAAGCTTGGAACTTTCAACTACAAAGAGCTTCTCACAAGGCAACTACCAAGTTTACAACTTGAAGTTTAGCCACTAAAAGTCTCTTCAAAGTAGGTGAGACAATAACCTCCTGTACACAAATGAGGATCACTCTTGCTCACACTAATTTCCTTTAGTTGAGCCAAGAGTTTTACACTCACAACCTCCCTTTGTTACAATTGTTATCTCTCCACTCTTACACTTGAAGAACTCTTACACTTCTAAGCTCTTTTCACAAAACTACCTACACTATTACAACACTTGTTCCCACTATTTCTCCCAAATAGCTCAAGAGTTATAATTTGTAATCAATTTAGAAGTCTGTTTTTAATTAATTCAGGCTTAGAGGTATTTATAGTTGCCAAAAATCTACTTCCAACAACTTCCCAAGGGCTATTTTCTGCTTACTGGAAAACTAGCCGTTGGACCTTTTGGACGGCCGATGAAGCAAGTATGCGTTCGAACGAATTAGCCGTTGGACCGTTCGGAAGGCCGCTACTAAACCCTGCGTCCGACGTTGCCCGTTCTCTGAGGGTATTCGTTCGGATGTCCGAGGAAGCGTCCGAACCTGCGTCCGATCGAAGCAAAGTCTTCTGGAAATATGATCGGACGTTGTTCTTCGTCCGAGACTGCTTCAATATTCTTTGTGTCGGACGATTACCATCGTCCAAAACTCTGTCTTTTAGACGGTCATTTATGTCCATGGAGTCTTCTGGTTGTTTTGTTTGGACGATCAATTGTGTCCGAACCTACCTATTTTTCTGCACACTTCTTTTCAAACCATTAGTGCGATTTGGTCATCATCAAAGGTTAATATGATTAACATAACTAGGGTTCTACACACATGCTATGGTTTTCGTTTGGGTAACAAATTCTATTTCAGGAAATCCAGTGCCTCTTGTGGCCATGACCCGAATGCCACAAAAGAAATAGCCAAGAGTCATTCCAATTCCTTGATTACTGGTTCAGGTGGATGCGAAACATTAATTAAGTAAATTGGAACGCAACTAAGGAAGTGTTTTATGGGAATAAACCTACCTCCTAGAGAGAGAAATTTAGTTTTCCATCCATTAATTCTGGCAACCACTTCTTCAACCATTGGCTAGAAAAGAACTTTTCATTTCTTCAGTTTTTGTATTGGACACCCAAGTAATCCATTGGAAAAACATTGTTTGAAAACCCCGTTTTGTACTAGACCACAAGAACCCTAGCAATAGGAGCTTTTGTGGACAAGTAAAATGAACTTTTGGCCGCACTAATTAGCTATCCCGCAGAGGGTTCAAATAAATTGAGAAAATGCATAAGATTTTGAAAGGACACTCTCAAATCAATTTTATCCAAGGCTCATCCTTTGAGAAGATCATACTATCATCAGTAAAAACCAAGTGAGAGATTGGTTTACATCTCCTGGGCAAAGCAAAGCTTGCTATTTTACCTATCAAGAAATGGTTATTCTAGGCCTCTATTGAAAACCTCCAAAATGAAGATAAATAAAAAGGGTGATAAAGGGTCTCCTTGGTGTACTCCTCCTGTTGATTTGCAGAATCCATTTAGCAATTCCCCAACACCTTACAGATTAAGGAAATCTACTGTTGAGCGACACCCATCTTCTTCATAATTTCATAAAGAAAAGGCCACAACATTCTATCAAAATCTTTTGTTAGATCAAGTTCGATGATAACATTTCCTCCACAAGTCCGTTTATCAAAAAAATCCACCATCATCTAGAAAAGCAGGATGTTATCTGAAATGTCCTTTCCCTTTGGGAATGCCACTTGGTCTTCAGAAATAATTTTTGCCACTTGGTCTTCAGAAATAATTTTTGCCAAGCCAAGATTTTAAGAAATGGTACAAATTTTATTGAGGAAAGTACATAAATTAATAGGTCCATACCCATTAAAAAATAAGGATTAGATTTCTTTAGGATCAAGGTGATAATAGTGCTTGTGAAGACCTTTGGTAATGGAGCTTCTCTGAGAAATTCTTTAGCAACTTCAAACAAATCCGTATGGGTAATATCCCAACAAGTGTTGAAAAAGATACCATAAAACTATCCATACCTTCTACACCTTCAGGGTTCAAGCCAAACACCTACATCCTTTAGTTTTGTTAAAGTAAGCTTAGCCCTTAACATTTGATTATCTTCCTCATTTACCAAGACCGAGATGAAGTTATGAGTGCTTCGATAATCTGACAATTGGCATTTCTTGCATGTAATTCATGAAAAATCTTACCCTTCCTACTTCAATCTATTGCGTATTGTCTGTCCACACTCCATCAACTTTTATTCTGGAAATATGAAGTTGTTATCATTTTACCATTAAAGAGGCACAAATGAATTTGCAATTTTGACTTCCCCTCCTTCAGTTATTTTAATCCTACTTTTTTGCCTCTAGTAGCTTTCTTCGTTAGGAAGGCATTTATTGAAGTTTGCATGGTCGTGGTTTAGCTCAATTTGGCTCCTTTGATTCTATTGGTTAAGAAATTCCTCCTCTTGAGCTTTCACCTTCTGTTTAGCATCCTACACTTAGTGAAAAACATTACCAAAAACTGTGAAGCTCTAGTTCCTCAGCACTGCCTATAACCTTTTTATCTTGGAAGCTATTTGGATTAATGCAGAACCCATGCTAGGCAAGTTCCAGTCATTGGCCACCACTTGCTGGAATTTTCGATGATTTGTCCACATATTAAGAAATTTAAATTGCTTGGGGCCATAAAAAGTCCCATTAGCAGACTTTAGAAATAATGGGGTATGATCCGAGTAAGGTTTAGTTAATTGGTCAACAAAAATTTGCTGATAATTCGAAAGAAAAGGTTGATTGCAAACAATTCATTCTAGTCTCTTCCATATTGTTCGAGGCCAAATCTATTCACTGACCAAGTAAATTTGCAACCCTGAAAAGCCAAGTCTAGAAAATTGCAATTTTCAAGGCGATCGCTGAAATCCGTCATAGCTTCTGCATTTAGACAAGAGGCTCTATTGTATTCATCAAAAAGGGAAATAACATTAAAATCACCTCCTGCAGGCAACTAGCTCACTTCAATTCTCCTTAGGTCATTCCATAAAGCTCTTCGTTCAACCTTTATACAATTTGCATAGATAAATGAGGCAACCATGTCCCTAGCAAAGAGAGAGGAAGAAATTGACACATGGACAAGTTGGTCAGTGACAAGAATATCAATAACGCCAAACTCCTTATTCCAAACCAACCAAACTTTTCTATTAGGTTTTGCCTTGCAACTAGCAAACCCAAATATTTAGGCGAAAGAAGATATCCTTTATTTTTCAACCACAATTAAAACAAGCACATGAATTTTAATTTGTCTATAAAGCAGTTTTATTCTACGCAAGGAGGCTTATGTTAACTATTCCCTAATGCTCCATTCCAAGATGTGATTCATTTTAATTATTGAGGTTAAGGTGGCCTGTTAGGTTTTGAAGAAAACATTGTGGATAATGCATGGGAGAGAGGATGATTGTACATCTTCTTTCATTTCAGTTTCCTTGGTTTAGGAGTTGCATAAGCCATCGGTTATACTGCATCATCCGTGCAAGTTTCATGTGCATGAGCCTTATCATCCTCCGAGAAATAAATGGGAAATTCAAACATGATTTTACCATGTGAAAGGGAGATGTCACCCTTTGATTGGTTCGAAATTTGAACTGGTAGGACACAATCTGTTAGTTCAAGATTTGGGGGCTCTTAGACTCATTCACCTCACTTGAGTCCATAGTTTTTGGAAACTCCAGATCATCCCCTTCAAAAATAGGGCTTGAAATTTGAACTTCATTTGGAGAGATAAAGGTTGAACCTCTCCCTTCAGTTGAGGGATTTGAATTTTGAATCTCCTTGGCTTGCAGGTGAGAACCATTTGCTGCTCCTCCACTATTGTGACTGGTTGCTCCACCTCGAGCATCACCGTCTATGGTCATTTATCCACATCATCTGGAACAATTTCTTAGCCACTATTTACATCTTTTCCTTGTGCGACCCCAGATGGACCAGCTTCTGGATTTGTTATTGGCATCCATTTCTTGGTTTGATTGTCTTGTTTTTTGATTGTTTGAAACTTCTGCTTCTTTTGCTTTTTTGGACCTACTAGTTGCTTCTTCTTTGCACTAGTTTCATCAGCATTCTTCTTTTCCTGTGACTTTGAATACCCTACTGTGCACTCAGCCTAGTCATGGCCAATTATATGGGATTTCATGAAATATCGTAGGAGGTTCTCATAGCAGATTTTTTTCCGTTTACCTTTTCTCCCATTCCCAAACGATGTCTTAAAGGTAGTTTTGACAATAAATCCACTTCCATCCATACCTTCACAGTGTTTGGTCTGGAGAAGTTTTTCGCTACCAAATCCAAATTCAAATTGTAGTGTGCCTATGGCTTGAGCCAACAAGAAAACCGAATATTTAATAAAAAATAGTTGGTAAACCCTCAAGTGTGATCCAAATAGGCACAGTCGTAGGTTCAGTTTCTGGTGTAACAAGCATATGCCACTTTAGGACACGCATAAAAAACCATTGATTAACCATGTGCTCTTAAGCCAACACCGCAAGTAATCGTCTTGCAATGAAAACCAAATTAAAACATGCTTGTAATCCGAAAAACATTGGTGAAAGGAACCTTGAAACTATTTATTTTGGAAGCTCTTATGAAACTTTCCATATTAGGCCTTTCTTGAGCAAAATACCCTAGCAGAGTAAAATGAAATGGAACTGCCAATTCTTGAACCTCTTTTCTGTGACAAAAATAGTTGGTTCTCACTTTGTAAGATTGTATTTGCTTTAGAGGCTTATCGGATTGATGAACAAGATGTTTTGTCTTCCTTGAACAACCTCTATAAAGGATCTTGGTTGCCCTCCAGCCTGAGGCTGAAGGGCCTTCTTTCTCGGCCATAGTCTAGACTCAATGATGGAAAAGTTGCATTCTAGAGTGAAAATTTTATAGAGAAGGCAAGAAAAATAATTGGCTAATTGAACCAATTAATTGAATAAATTAATGAAAGCCGAGAAATGGCTAGTCTTAACCCAAATCCCTTTTTTTAAAATTTAGTTTTAGTTTGTAGTTTAGTTTTAATAAAATCTCTTCAATTGACATTTTTCAAATAGCGTTCTAACCAAATAACAACTACTTGTTAAATCATTGCAGGTTCAACCTTTCTTTGGTTATATACTATTTGACCCCGTACATGATAACTCTTCAAAAGAGATTTACTGTCATGCATTTTAGATGTGGTTTTAATCAATTTTTGAGCTATGTTTTTTCATTAGTTGGAGTATTTTTGTCATTTTAGGTGTTTTCATCCAAAATATGTGGTTCATGTGTCATAAATGTTTTATTATAGCTGTTTATGTGTTTTAGGTTTCAGATCAATCTGAGGTTAAATATTATGGAGCAAAACGGAGCAAAATTGGGACCGAGGGAGTAAAGCTGTGGGCACAACCATCCCCAGAGGCTGGGAAAAGTTCCTAGGGATTTGGGAAAAGCTTTGGACCCACCCATGCCCAACATTAGAAGAGGCATCCAAAAATGGGCTATAACTTGCCAAAATTTGAGTTGCACGAGTTTATGCGCTTTCGTGGGTATTTTCGACCCATGACTTCTTGAAACCCTAGAGACCTATATAAATATATGTATTAGGTAATTAAAAACATATGTGAGGGTGATAAGTTAGCACAGGTAATTAGTAGAATAACTTGTGTTTAGAGGAGAGTAGCCATAACCATCAGGCAATGCAATAAATCTTTCAAAGGGAATAATCAAGAAGGAGGATGAAGGAAGCAACTACAACTAGTTTTTCTTCTCTATAAGATAATTTACTCAAGGAAGATGGTAGTTTATTGTCTTGATGTATTTATGATGACTCTAATATACTAAATCTAAACTATGGTTATTATACATAATTTACTGTGAAGATTGTTTGTTAAAGTTTTGATTGTTTGATATGATTTCTTTGGTTTGTTTTTTTAATTGAATTGTTCTTAATGCCTCTAGATGCTTGATCAGTTTCTATGGTGACATTGAAATCTTATATCAATTCGAGAGGTGACACTTAGGGTTTGGACGGGTTCAAATAACTCTGTATAGAACAATCGCCCATATATTGAACCATTTCATACGCACAAATAGAAATATAGTTGCTCATCTTTGGTAATCAAGTTACATTTCATTATTATGCAATAATCTTAACTAGAATTCATATAGAAATATAATGGGTTGGTTAGGGTTAGTAGATTTGCAGGGAGTTCGATGGAAATCATGCGATTACATTAAACTCTAAACTAGTAAAAAAACATAAGGAATCAATCGAACAATTGACTAGAACATTCAATTAGATTGGTAAAGGAAGAATAAACCCTAGCCATTTAATCATCTAAACTCCAATCTATTTACTATGCCAATGTGGTTTATTTTGTTGGATAATTATTTATTTGTTGTTGTTCCTAATTCCATTAATGTTTGTTCGAATAGAAGATTGTGTGTCATTCTAGTAGTTTGCAACACGGTTTTCAATATAGTCCTTGTGAGAACAATCTCCAGTTATCATTTTATTACTTGTTTGATCCGTATTCTTGCAAAACCGAACTTGTGAATACACACCACGTCCTTGTGGGAATGCTTTGCAGTTCGGGTAGAATAAGAATTTCAATTCAAAAAGTAATGAAAAAAACCATTCTAATTACTAACTTCTACCCTTGTGTCCGCAAGCATACAATGATAGTAGTGCAGGGTGAGCAGGATCATTCTCATAAAGATTGTCGGATTAACAAGTACTAGGATTTAGGGGTCTTTGCATAGTTAGGCAGTTCAATAATAGAAGGAAAGCTAACTCTAATCAAATTCACCATTTTAAACATGCAAAGAAAGAAAACTATAAAACAAGCTATCTACTAAACAAGCAAATTCTGAAGAACAAGTTACCAACTAAATAGAAGATCAACAAATGTAACCTACTAAGGACAAGTAAAGAAAAGCACTTAAAATTACTCTAATTTAACTAAATTGAAACTAGAATTAGAAAACAATTAATCTAAACTAACTAAAGAAAGCAATAAGAAAACATACAAAGGAAGACATTGTCATTTCTAAACTAGAATTTGCAAAGAAAAATATTTGAAACTAAATATTTTTGGATTTTTTATGAGAATAAAGAAATCCCACTAAAAATTACTAGGAATTAAAATCAAGGAAATTGAGATTTTTAACTAAAAATCACTAAAGTACCAAGAACCATAAGAACTTATAAAAAGCTTGAAATAGAAGTAAATAATTTTGCATGAAAATGTAAATTAAAGAAAGTAAAAATTATATCTACTTGAAGGAAAGATTAACCCACTAAGATTAACTATTCAAAATTAAAACTTGCAAAAAATTGAAAGCAAGATATAAAGAAACTTGAAAGAGAACTTTGTATCAAACTAGAAACTTGAAGTTTAAGCTAACATTAATCTATCTACTACTCTAATTAACTAACTACATTACCACTATGTGTACTATCACAAACTATTTCCTATTATATATATTGGAGTGTTTTACAAGCCAATAATAAAAATCTGTTGGCTAAAAATTACAAAAATGCCATAATTACTTAAGCTGGCCATGACTCGATGTCAAGACATGGAATTTCGATGTCACGACATCGACCTGAACATCACATAACTATTCCCCGCTCGATGTTACGACATTGAAATCCCATGTCGCGACATCGAGTCTATTTCAGCTCAAGTCTTCAATTCTTTGGCCCATGAAGATTTGTAATCTTGACTTCCATCTTTTGATTCCTAAACTACACACACACTTAACTAAATAAGAAACCAAATTAACTAAAATTGATTAAAAATTCATGATATTTATATGAAATGCTAATGCAACTTATTGGATTAAAACACTTAATTCGACACCAAAAATCGGGATTGTTAAACTAACAAAATAACATAATTTAGAAGTAAAATAACTCTACTTTACTAGAGTTATCACACCCCCAAACTTAGCGTTTTGTTAGTCTCGAGCAAAACACCAAATAGAAAGGACTTTACTAAACACTGAAACACTCACACCACCAAATTCAACACACAAAAGATGAACAATGGATGTACTTATGAATAATAAGGAATCCTCTTAAGGGACCTCAAATACCGTATATCAATTGAACTATTTCAATTAGTCACTACAAGTTTTCTAATTTTCCCAAGGATCATAAGTTCAATTGCTACACAAAACTTTAAATTACCAAGCATTTATCATTTTCAAAAAGACTCCCAAAAAGCAAGTTCTATAAATTCAAAACATCACCTATTCTCAAACCACAAGTATTACAAAGTTGTTCAAACATCCTAATAAGGTCGCATAGAAATAGAAATTTGTTAGGAATCTACGTATATGCACATGTCACACAAATTGGGAACATTAATCTATCAAGAGTGTAATGAGTAGTATGATATCAATGACAACTATTACAAGCATTCCCCCCCTCAACTTGTTGGTATTTCAAAACGTAATTCCTAATGGCTTGCTTCAGAGAAACAACAAGGGTATATACCGAAATCCCGTACTCGCTTTATTACTACACTAATGGCTTAATTTGGAGGAACAACATGGGACATATCAGAATCACGTACCAGTCTTATTCTTAAATGCAGAATTTTTTTCACACAGCCTTAAACCAAGGAATAGAAGTAAAACGTACCTAATATTAATATTTCATACCAATCATTCACAAATTCGAATAACATTCCCTATGCAAACACATAAAATGTCCTAAATTCCTTCTATTCCATTTAAGCTAATTTTTTTCAAAAGATAAATTGACCAACAAAGTAATATTTATGATTTGATCAAAAATAATATTTCAAGCGAATTTCTCCCAAAATATTAGTCCGTCTTTCTGAAAATGATACTACCGAGTTTTTGAAATTCTTGAGCACCAAATGGAAGAACCACTCACACATACTTAAGTTCCTAAAATGTCCAATTCAAATAGTTCAATCATATAGTATTGCAAGTCAAGCATCATTATCGAGTATCAAATCGCTCAATTTTCCATCCAAGGCCCATCAAGCACGCACATACATTGATAAAAGGAACATTCCCAACACAAAAATGAACACTCCCAATCTTGACATTTTTATTAATTTGAATATCATATAGAAAGCTCATCCATATACTTACCCAAAATTTAAATATCATAACATAGAAAAACTACTTCTAAAAGCAAGAACAACATAAGCATAACAATATTCAAGAAAGATAAACACCATTAAGTGATTCACTAAGAGCAACAATTAATCATGCCATGTAATGAATCAAATAAGCTCACAATAGTCAATTCCAATGTCAATGCATCAACAAAAATCTAAGTGGCACCAACTTAATGCCTTAGCCACTATCACCACTCAAACAAGTTTATCAATGAAGAATACAATAAGCTCAAACCTTTTCTGCAAGAATTTATCCACATAATTCAAAATGATCAATTCAATTCAAGAATAAATAAAAAGTCACATAGCGTCCGTTTAATTCCCTTAGCCAATCTACTCCAAAGTAAAGTATCCATACCAAAATATCTAAAAGAATAAAATAAACATGATAACGCACTAAAGAAATAAAATTAAAAACAATTTTTAAATGTCTCTAAATCCCTCAAGTGTATAAATCATGAAGCATTGTTGTAGAATGGTGTCTTCTCCATCTGTCCCCAAAATCTATCATTCTTCATCATTTCTGTCTGGCTCCATCTCCTCATATTTCTCTGCTCCACTGTGCTAGCTTTCCTTGAACTCCTCATTTTGCGCTCCACTGGCACCATCAGCTTATTGTGAATTGCTTTTGTGTACAGGTATCTTGGTGGTGTGTAGTAGATTTGTCCATATGGTAGGCCATAATGCCCAAATAGAGGCTATGGTGGCTATAACCAAGTAGTGAGTGATACGGTCCTCAGAGCTTGTTTTCCTATCATAGCCAAGTAGTGGCATCACCAGTTCACTGTATGTCCAATATCCATACAATTTACTACGGTCCTCTTCTGTAGCTGGTGCATTGCAAACATAGCCTGGTAGTAAAGGGATATATGATATTCTTCAGAGAGGTAGTGGACGCATTTGGCCTTCTATGAGGTGATGCTTTTCATACTCCGGAACCATCTTATAGACATATTCCCTATTGATTCTGTCTCTCTAATCCGTCATAGGTTCGTAAGGAGCAATGGGGCATCCTGCAATAATACATAAATGCATGCTTACACTAGGTGCATAAAAAATAGGTCTATTGAACCTCCCACTATTGAAGAACCCCTGTCTAATCAAACTACCACATCCAATGACGTCCCCGTCCATATAGCATAGACCAATAATAGTTTATCCCTCTGAATATAATTCAAAAATTTGACCCCCAAACTCAACAACTAATGAAACAAAACCATAATTTTGTCACAAGAGATAAACTATGATGAGAGGAAATTCCAAGTCTAGGGTCTTTGAAGTATTTAACACCAAATCAACATCAACATCACACAAAACTTTTTAAATTTCATTCATATCTTTGTCCTTACTATGCCAAGATCTTGGTATTCGATAGACAGAACAGAAGGTACATTAACATAGACATTAATTACATCATCACTGAAATCTACCAATTACCCCCTAACTCTCACTTTGCCATCCTCTAGACCACACAAATTGTAATTAAACTCCTTGCCTAACTTGGTATACCTCGACTCGACTCCACTATCAATCCTCTCCCAATGCTTCGACTTAATTTGTGCCTCAATTTCTTTTCTTGCATCTTCATAATCTCCCCAATGCATAGATAAATCAACACCCATCTCCTTAATGCCCTCGTGCTTCTCGTTATTTTGAGATAACACCTTTGCTTGCTTACTCGAGAATTGAGGTTCTACAACTTGTTCATTTATCCCACTCGGCTCACCAATCGCTCTCTCACTACTTGTACCTTTCCTTATTAAAAGATTTCCACCTTTCTTTTTCTCAGATTTTCTCCTCTACCCTGCTTCTTTCTCTCCTACGACTACTAACATAAACTCCTCTCGTCATCTTTCCAAACAAATTCAACAAAAATTGTTATACAGGGCATGCAATTCACAAATGATTGAACAACAATTCACCATAACAAAAATTTATCGAGATTTCACAATTTAAGAAATTTCCCGAACCAATTAACAATAATGCACCACAACAACAATACACGAATAATGCACAACCAAATTTGAAGAAAATATGGCCCAAAAAAATCGCATCAGGAAGATACCAACAATAACCCGCAATTTCTTAAAATTTCCAAGCCATCAATGACCAAAAATTATCAAATATCCAACCAAAATATTCCAAAACTATGAATTATGGGCCCAAGCACAAATAAGATGGAAGATATTACATGTATGGTTAGTGAAAACCCATTTGAATTCATTGAACAAAACCTTCTATGTTTGAAAACTCCATCCTTGAAAAGCCCCAATATATTATTGATGAAGATGAATTGTAGGGTTGGATTATGTGTGTTTGTGGAGGAATTAGTGGAAGAAATTTGAAGATTTGAAGAATTCAAATGGAGGGTGTACGACTAGGGTTAGGAATTGGGGAAAATTGAAGAAGGAAAAGGAAGAAATCATTTATAGTTTTGATTCTGCCAGTTTTGATGCTGCGACATCAAATTTGATAACGTGATAGTGACTGATACATGTGGCCCCTATGTGCTTCAATGTCACAAAATGGAATTTCATGTCATAACATCGAGCTTGACTGAAATTTTCCAGAGTCCTATAAGTCTGCGTTTGATGTCGCAACATGGAATTTGATGTCATGACGTCAACCAAAAGACCAAAATGCCTTCCAGAAGACTACGTCTGATATCGGGACATGGACCCTGTTTCAACAACACTTGATTTTTCAACACTTAGAAACTTTTTCCTTCTTCTTCACCACTTCTCTTCAAGTCTATGTACCACCTACAAACATCAAACACACGAAGTTTAAAAGACCATTCTCATTCATTTTTTTGGCACCATTTATTCAAATTAAAATCAACTTTTTCAAAATAAAATTTATCTAAAAACAACCAAAATCAAACCAAATGAAAATTAACAAGTAAGAACACTAAAATTAAGCAAAGTTAAGGAATTAAAAGGCTTGGTTGCCTCCCAAGAAATGCTCTTTTATAGTCACTAGCTTAACTATGGCATTGGTTGATTAATTCAAGCCCTTAAAGGTGACCCTTTGCCTTTGATTTCCATGGAAAAAGCCTAGCACCATTTTTCTCAACTATTGCTTAATTCCCCGTCTCTAACTCGAACATGTCCTTCTTTCCATTCTTTTGCCAAAGCTAGTGCTCAATTATCACATCCATTTTCTCTTCTTTTCGCGACTTTTCAACTTTTTTTCGTAAAAAATTTTCTGATCTGTTGTACAAATATCATGATCCTTCATCACACTAAACCAATCATCGGGTGGTTTTTCCTTTAACAATTTTTGAATTATTCCTTTCCTTCAACCACCTCTTTGAATGAATTTCCATCATCGACCTTGAGAGGTCCTTCAATTGTCCTACCAACAAGAGAATTAACAGAATGATTAGCACAATATTCCTCAAAACTTGGGACATAATCAATATAATCAAAAATATCAATTTCAACCAATTCATTTTAAACTCGTAAAGTCAACTTGCCTTTGTTAATATCGATCAACGCATGCGCAGTTTACAAGAAAGTCCTCCCAAATATCAATGAAATCAACTGGGAAAACCAATTTATCCACTTGAACGAGCACATCATCCAACAAGCCATATAGTTCTCTTTCAGATAAATCTACCAACTGGAGGGTGACTCTAGTTTGTTTAGCATTATTCCCAACTTGTCATATATAGCTATAGATGTTCAGGTAAATATTGATTAGGTAATCCGATTCACAAATCATTAATAAATTAATCCTTAATAACCCTAATCAATATTTAGACAAACAAGTTTTTAGCACCGCTAGCAGGGGACCATTTTTGGTGCAATATCAGGTTTAGCGAACCTTACTAGATTAGACTTTTTATTTTCTTTTAATTATTTATGGTTGTTTTTTGTTACTTTTAATTTTATTTTGGTTTTTTGTTGTAATATTCAAACTTTGGACTTCTTCTTGTAGTTTATGGAGAACACTTGTTCTTCCAACCAACCACTACTTCCAGGTGATTTGGAAATTGAGGAAACTATAATCAAAAATCACCGGAATCAAGCCAAGGAGAAAATAATGGAGAATCCAAATCACAATATTGGGGATCATGAAGAAGTAATGGGGAATCATGGCAATAGAGGTAATGCTAATCCCCGACCCTTAGAGATTATGCCATACCAAATTTTGGGGAGTGGGGGGCAAGATCTAGCATTTCCTGAATACTAGTACAGACCAACAACTTTGAGATCAACCTGGGTTTGATTCAAATGTATCAGACCCACGCTGTGTTTGGAGGTGGGCCAAATGATGATCCCTATACTCATTTGTGTTGAATTTTGAAGAAGTCATTGACACATTTAAATACAATAGAGAAAATCCAGATAGTATTCGAATAAGAGTTTTTTCATTTTGTACTTGGTTGCAATAATTCCACCAATGTACTTTCACCACGTGGAATCAGTTAGCTCAAGAATTTTTGGCCAAGTACTTTCCATTGTCAAGGACCATAAAGCTCCACAATGACATTACATCATTTCGACAAATAACTGCAGAAAACTTAAGTGAAGCATGGGAGCACTTCAAGGACCTGCTTAGAAAGTGTACACATCATGCCATTCCATTATGGCTACAAGTACAGACATTTTATAATAGATTGTTTTCAGAAATGAGATTGATCATTGATGCAAGCGCAAGAGGCACCTTTCCTTTTAAAATTCCGAAAGAGGCACAAGAGCTGCTGGAGATGATGGCATCAATGCATTACTACCATGGCATTATCACTCCCCTTTCTGGGCAATAACCTAACAACTAGTCCAGGAAGTTAATGCCCAACTAGTGCCTAGCAATGAGGTATAATTAATCCCAATGATTCCTCCTTAGCTCAACAGGGAATGATGTTAAGTATGATGACCAATCTGACGAAGGCCCTAGAAAATTTGGAAAGGAATCTGGTTAACTAAATAGATTTAGCACCTCAAGGGATCTTAGTTTGTGACTTTTGTGCAGGAAACCATCACAACGACCTTTGTGAAACACCCATGGCGTAAGTCCAATTCATTGCCAATCAGAATTCAAGGTCAAGAGATCTGCCTAATTCCTTTGGTAATACCTATAATCCATCTTGGCGCAGCCATCTTTTTCTTGAACGAATCAAAACAATGTTCAATACCCATCTTTCCAACCTAACCAGTAGCCACAATATAATTTTTCCATCCAAACTTCATCCTCTCGACCAAATCAACCATCTCATCAGAGGAATTTTCAAAACTTTCTACCACTACCGAATAACTCATATCAACCTCCGCCACCAAGACCCCATCTCAAAATCTCAGTTATCCTTCATATGTAAGGCAGAAACTGTATCATGATCAATCCGCTAAGGATAATTTAATGAGGGACTTTGGAGCTTTGCAGAGGGAGTATGAGAATTTGCTAACTTCTACAAAGAACATGGAACTGTAGTTGGGGCAACTAGTTTGACAACATAATAAGAGACTGACTTGGGCATTCCCGAGTGACACTATTCTGAACCTTAGGCATAACACTCTTGGGACGAAGCAAGAGCAAGAAGTCACCTTAAGGAGTAATAGAACAACGGAACTAAGAAAAGTTAACAAGCATGATGCAAGGACCGTGGAGAAAGGTGAGTCAAAAGGAAAGGGAAAACCATCCAAGAGCAGTGATGATCAAGATAAGCCTGCAAAAGCTCTTGACCAACAAGGTCAAACTAAGGACCTCTCAATTGTATCAGGTAAGTAGGTAAGTATTCCTTGCCTTCAATGAATGAAGGAGGATAACAAAACCAAGAAATTCAAGAAATTTTTGGAAATTTTTTTAAAAATTGAATTTGACAATCCTTTCATTAAAGGTGGAGCTATTGAAAACATGCCTAACTAGGCCAAGTTGATGAAACATATTCTATCAAGCAAGAGAAAACTAATAGGGGACGAGATTTTGGGCCTAAACGAAGGATGCACTGCCATCATTCAAAAGAATCTTCCGTCTCAACTTAAAGATCGTGGCTCATTTTCCATCCCATATGAGATAGGAGGAGTGACATTTCAAAGAGCCATTTGTGATTTGGGAGCCTCTATCAACCTTATTCCTCAATCCACTTACAATAAGTTGAATGGAGAATGACTCAAACCCACAAACGTCACTCTTCAATTAGCCGACCGTAGTGTAAGGCAACTGGAATGAGTGGTCGAGGACCTTATAGTCAAAGTGGGTAAAGCATTCCTATCGGTAGATTTTGTAGTGCTCAACATGGAAAAAGAAATAGGGACCCCGTTAATTCTAGGAAAACCTTTCTTGGCCACCAGATAAGCAATCATAGATGTCAAAACTGGAAATCTACAATTTAGAGTCCATAATGTTTATATTGTGCCATTTAATGTTTTTTTCTTTTAGATTTCCTGTTGAATACAACAATGTGATGAGTGTTGATATCATTGATGATTTGGTTATGTATTTTTACAAGAAATATATGGAGAATGACACCAAAGACATAGAAGACATCCATGAAAAAGTAATGAAATCTAGTGAACAACAAAGCACTCAAAATGAGGAGTTGGAGGAAGTTCCAGAAGAGAACAAGTTGGAGAGTAAACGTAAAAGGGGGTCTCATCTCCGACCAACGAACACCCAAGGTTGAGATTAAACTACTTCCTTTTCATCTCAAATATGTTTTTCTTGGAGACATGATACATATCTTGTCATTGTGTGTGCTTTACTTTTAGACATTGAATTAGACAAATTGATTTTTGTTCTTAAAAAACATTATGGGAAAATTGCATGGAGCATTGAAAACATAAAAGGAATAAGCCTTTCAGTTTGTATGCACAAAATACTCCTTAATGATAACTACAAGCCAACTAGACATATACTTAACCTTAAAGAATGTTAAATTCGACTTTAAAAGAGACAGTTAAAAAGGAGATTTTGAAATTGCTAGACGTCGGGATCATTTATCCCATGAGTAATAGTCAATGGGCAAGCCTGACTCAAGTAGATTCAAAGAAATATGGGATAACGATAGTTTTGAATGAGAAAAATTAACTAATTCACTCTAGATTAGTGACGGGGTGGCAGATGTGCATTTACTATATAAACTTAACAATGCCTCTAGGAAAGATCATTTTGCCTTGCCATTTGTTGATCAAATGCTTGAGGGCCTATCCAGACATGCTTTTTATTGCTTTCTTGATGGTTATTTTAGGGTATTTCCAAATATCCATTGCCTTTGAAAATCAAGAGAAAACTACTTTTACTTGTCCATATAACACTTTTGCCTACTGGTGTATACCTTTTGGGTTGTGCAATGCTCCTAGCACTTTCCAAGGATGCATGTTTGCTATTTTCCATGGATTTATTGAGAAAATTATTGAGACGAATCTCAATTTTCATGGATGATTTCAGCATTTTTGGTGATTCTTTTGATTCATGTTTAGAAAATCTTGTTTATGTTTTAGAAACTTGCCACTGAACTGGGAAAAATGCCTTTTCATGGTAAAAGAAGGGATTTCGTTAGGACATCGAATTTCAGTTAAGGGCATGGAAGTAGATAAGTTGAAAGTAGAAGTCATTGAAAAATTGCCTCTTCCTAGTAATGTGAAGGGGTTGAGGAACTTTCTTGGTCACGCTAGTTTTTACTGACGATTCATTAAAAAATTTTCTTTGATTTCTCACCCTTTATGTACCTTGTTGCAAAACGATGAGCCTTCTATTTTTAATGATGAATGTTTTTCTACTTTTGAAAATTTGAAAAAAGCTTTCATTACCGCACCAGTCATAGTCCTTCCAAACTGGAATTTGCCTTTTGAGTAATGTGTGATGCAAGCGACTATGCCGTGGGAGTGGCTTGTTGTCAAAAGAAAGATAAAGTTTTGCATGTAATTTACTGTGCCAGGCCATCGTATCCTTAATAAAGCTCAAATGAATTATTCCACTACTGAAAAAGTGTTGCTAGCAGTAATATTTGCACTTGATAAGTTTAGGTTATATCTTATAGGCAATAAGGTGATTGTTCATATAGATCATGCGGCTCTTAAATACCTATTGACAAAAAAAGATGCTAAACCTAGAAAAATCAGTTGTATTTTACTATTGCAGGAATTTGATTAGGAGGTGGTAGATAAGAAGGGAGTTGAGAATATAGTGGCAGACCACTTATCGAGATTAGAGCAATCAAAGGCAGAAATAGGTGAGGAGGTGCTGATTAATGAAACCTTTTCCTAAAGAGCACTTGACGCGAATGGATAGTAGTACACCTTGGTACGCGGATATTATTAATTCCCTCGTGGCCAAGGTGATCTCATCCACTACGGATTCAAATTAGCAAAAAAAGTTCCTTTTGAAGATAAAATATTACTTCTATACCGCTGGTACAAAGACCAAGTGATCTAATGATGTATTCTGGCACCAAAACAAAGTGAAATGAAAAGTGTTTTATATCATAATCAATCTTAACTGGTAGGAGGGCACCATGGTTCTCAAAGGGCAGCGGTAAAAATCCTTCAAAATGGGCTCTACTGGCTTACATTATTTCAACATGCAAGAGACTTTGTGCTACTATATGATGAATTTCAACACGCCGGTAACTTGTCCAGAAGAGATGAAATGTCATTGAACAATATCTTAGTTTGTGAATGTTTTGATCTGTTGCGTATTGATTTTATGAGCCCCTTTCCACCATCGCACAACAACATATTCATTTTTGTGGTGGTGGATTACATGTCCAAGTGGGTGGAAGCAGCGACACTACCAACTAATGATGCTAGAGTAGTACTGATTTTGTGAGAAAGAACATTTTCTTGAGGTTCAGTGTCCCGTGAGGTATTATAAGTCACAGAGGATCATACTTCAAAAATTGTTTATTTGAGTCCGTCTAATCCAAATTTGGTGTCACCCAACAGATAGCCTTAGCATATCTGTTTGCAAACTTCTGGACATGTGGAAGTGTCCAATCAAGGGTTGCAGCGTATTCTTGAGAAAATCATAAATTATTCGAGGAAGGATTGGTCCAAAAAGTTTGATAACGCACTATGGGCATATAGGACAGCCTTCAAGACTTGAATTGGGATGTCTCCTATCGAATGGTTTGTGGTAAGCCTTGTCATCTCCTATTTGAAATTGAGTGCAAGGCATATTGGGCGATCAAAAGTCTGAACTATGATCAAAGAAGGCTGGGGAGAAAAGGCTTCTAGATTTGAATGAATTGGATTAATTTCGAAGAGAAGCCTATAAAAATGCAGAACTTTATAAGGAGAAGACAAAAAATTGGTACGACAAGCATATTTCTGGTAAAGAATTCAAAACCGAGGAAGTAGTTTTATTGTACAGTTCAAGACTAAAATTGTTCCCTGTAAAGTTGAAGTCTAGATGGTCCGGACCATTTGAAGTAATGCGGACATGCCCGTCTGGCATAATGGAGCTCAAAGGCTTTCATAAGCCAAGGAAATTTCAAAGTTATTGGCTATCGGGTAAAGCGCTACTATGGAGGAATCATCAATGAGGAACGGGAAACCTTTCACTTCATCAATGCTTCATTTGAAGTTCCAAAGTCGAGCCTAAGACTATAAACAAGGGTGCAACTTGGGAACCAACCCATGTCCTATTATAATTTCATTTTTGTGTTGGTTAATGATTTTTTTCCATTTCTACGTTATTTGTGTGCATGTCATCCTAAAATGCACATTCAACGGACTAAAATGTGGTTTGGTGGTTTTATGGTTGGTTAGAGCAGTTAGTAACCTATTTTACATGCGTAGGGGTTTTAATTTATGCACATGCACAACAATTGGTACACACGTGTTGTGAAACCCAGTATTTTTATAGCCTTGTTCTTTGATTTTAATTGGTTTAAAATGTTTTTCATATTATTTTTAGTCATAAAGTACTTCAACTTATTCGTTTTTCAATTCGGCAAATTTTTCGATTTACGCGATTTCGACCGGCGGGTTTCTCTTCAACACGTTGGACTGTGTGTAAGAGACAGTACATTGTGGTGTATAAGTGCATGTAAGATGGTTATTTATAATGTTAATTTAGTAGCAAAAAAATGCCGTTAAATAGTCAACTTGGAGACTATTTGGTCAATGGGGTACTATTTGAGTCAACTTTGGAATTCTTTTTAAGTCTTCTTCTTGTTATTTCTTCTTCATTTTCTTCTAGCTGTTGGCCGAACTCTCTTCTCCATTTTTCCCCCAAAAATTTTCTTGGATTTCAAGTAGGAATCACTTGGAAGGTAAGATTTTATGTATTTTAGCATTTATAGCTTATGGGCTTTATGATCCAAGCTTTAATTTCAAGTTTTGTAGGATTCTTAGGGCTGAAAATAAACCCTCTTTGCAGCCTTATATATGTTGATTTATGTATGTTATGGGTTGTTCTTAGTGTTTTGGAGGTTGGGAAGTGATTGGGGTTGATTTTTAACAACTTTCCATGGTTAGATATACAAATTTTAAGATTATGAGTTAGGGTTTTGTCTTCCATATGTGGCCTAGAGGGTTATGCTATGAATGCTTATGTCTATGCACATAATGATGTTTTAAGAGTGTTTTAAGGTTAGTTTGGATAGGAATTGAGACTTGAAACCAAGTGGAATTGATTTCCCTTCATTTTGTAAGTAAGCGGAAGTTTGGCACAACTAGGATAATTTGGATAATTGGTTATGTTTAAAGGGTCTTTAATGATCTTTTGATGGTTTTAGGTGTTTTCCATTGTTGTGGAATGCTATTGATATAGTCCCGGCTATTCCTCCCTGAATCTTTCCAATTTATGGATTTTGTTGGTTGAATATGTTGTTTTGAGTTGGGTTGTAACCAAGGTCCCTTGAATACCTTGGAAATGGATTTTGTTGGTTGGTTGAATATGTTGTTTTGAGTTGGGTTGTAACCAAGGTCCCTTGAATACCTTGGAATTGGATTTTATTGGCAGGGAGGATAGCCTAATTACACATATCTAGCCTAGGGAGAGGCGAAGTTTTTCGGTTTTTCTGGAAAACTGAGCTTATTATCTCCTAATCTAGCTGTAATAAGAATTTGAGGGATTAACTAAGTGTTTTGACTGGGGTTTTAGCTTGTCGAAGTTGGTCAGAAATTGTGAAAAGGTCATTTTTGACCAAAGAGCTATTGGTGTCGTTTTCTATCGTTTCGCGTCGTTTTCAAACATTCCCTAGAAAGTCTTTAAACTACATCAAGTCTAAGAGTCCTCTTATATCTGTTTTAGGTACCACGCCACCTACCGCCGGCGATCGCGTTCAGTGATCATTGTGCAGTTTTTGCTTTGATAGGTGGGTAACATAGACCCTCTTCCACTTGTATTTTGTTTAACGACTTTCGAAATATGTTTGGATGGATTTTAAAATGTGTATGATGTTTGGAACTGCACTTTTACCAAGTTTTAGAATTATTACATATGAAATCGGGACCAAGCTATTTTATGTTAATCAATTGATATGTTTGCAACTTAACCACTCTTTTGATATGAAAGCATTTTATAACTGTTTTGGCTCATAGGTGACCTAGGTATATAATTTTGGATGTGTTTGAAAATGTTTGATTTGGGAAGAACCGGTTCTATAGTCATCCATGGGACGCCATGGTGACTGCTGTGACTGTTATGAACTATTTGAACACATCCAAAATTATAGACCTAGGTCTGTCTCTTATACACATCTAGATGTGTATAAGAGACAGGGAGAGATAGGTAGGTCATACCTTTGAGCCTAAAAGATACTCATGCTATTTTATTATATTTCGGATTGAAACTGTACTTGGATTTGTTCGCTATGCTTTAGCATACTATGTTTTGAAATGATTGGATCTTTTGACTATGTTTTGGACATGCCTGACGTTTAAATGGCATGATACATTTTAGAAACTACTTATGATTATGGTTTATTGACTTTTAAATGGCATGAGACATTTTAGAAACTGCTTCATGACTATGGTTTTCGCAAATGTTATTATCTATACCTAAATATGTCACAGATCTCCAAGAAGACGTGGACATTTGGGCTGTCTATTATATAGGTTTTGTATTGATGAACTTTGTTTTTGTTGTAGCATCTTTTGTACTAAGAAGGAATTTTGTAATTCGTATTTTTGTGTAAAAATGAACTTATTCGGTTTTATAGTTAAGAAATGGTTTGATGGTTCTATTACATTGCGGTTAAGTTTGTTGCTCTGTTCGTTTGTGCCTTGCGCTTTGGACCGGTGTGCCATTAGCGCGGCGTGTTACGGTCCCGTTTTTGGGGCGTGACAAGTGGTATCAGAGCATAGGTTTGAATCCTAAGTCCAAGAATTCCAAAATAGGTATTCGATGAGTCTTTCGAGGTTTAAATCGATGTGCTCGGGCTTAGAATTATATAAGATTCTGTTTTGTTCGCGGCATTACAGGATCTGTGGAATTCTTTGACCTGGAGTTATTGATTGACTTGTTTTGGGGGTTTTGAGAGGTCCTTGCTTATGTAATCTTTGTTGTACCTCTTTTGTTGATTCTTGAAGAGTTATTCTTTGCTTATGATTCTGCCTTTGACTCTTATCAGCTAGTATGTCGTCTAGGACGCGTTTTGGTTCTAGAGGTCGCGGTAGAGGCTCGGCACAGCAGGTGTATAACAGACAGATAAGATAGGGGAGAGCAGGGACACCTGGATAATCCGCTAGGTGAGATCCCTGTTGTCGAGTCAGCTTCAGAGAGTGTTACTAGGCCTGCGGTCTACCCTAGGGACGAGGCAGGGCCGTCAGCACCTCCTCCTCCGACTGGACCGCCAGTGGTTGATTATGGCGCCAATGCGGCGGTTGTGGCACAGGTTATTCGACAGTTGGGCGCTGACTAAGCGACCTCCCGTTGCTCCACCACCTCCACCACCGCGTATCGACATTCCATCCCTGTTTCAGACGCTCAAGAAGGCCGGGCTACCTACGTTTGATGGGGCTCCGGATCCGCTTAAGGCGGAGTCATGGATGGGCAAGCCATAGAGCCGCATTGGCGCCATAATCAACCACTGGCGGTCCAGTCGGACATCTTTGGCTATTCCTTTCTTGGTTGCACAGAGGCGGCCAAGTGGTGGCAGACCGTTGAGGCTACGTTGCCCATACCGAGACAGCCTGTGACTTGGGAGATATTCCGGGAGCAGTTTCTAGCTCATTACTTTCTCCCGTCCATCAGAGCTCAGAAGATGGACGAGTTTTATCGGCTGGAACAGCGAGATCAGTCCGTGGTGCAGTATGCATTCCAGCTTCAGAGGCTTGGGGAGTATGTTCCCGCTGTCTGGCGTGACGAGCAGCAGCGTATGTATCATTTCCGGAAGGGTCTTGAGCTGAGCTTCGGAGAGAGTTGATAGTGGGTCGTCCCCAGACTTATGAGGAGATGTATAATCTAGCCATTCAGCTAGATTCGGAGCGAGGCGTGAGGAGAGATCGGGATACCTTTCAGAGGGGTCAGAGCTCTGCGCCAGCACAGACAGGCCAGACTAGCCGACCATTTCAGTCTCAGCCTCAGTCTCAGTCGCGTGGACAGTCGGCCCGGACGGTGACTTTAGCACCTCCAGCTGGGAGTAGGAGTCGTGGTCGACAGGTGGTTTCCTAGGAGGGTCCGTCGACAGTTCTTCTTTTCTTCTTGATTTGGAGCCAGCCTCGAGATCTCGGTCGGTGATTCGGCCGTCGCCGCCATGCCGGTCTTGTGGTCGACTACACTCTGGGGAGTGTTATTGGAGGACTGGAGTTTGCTTTAAGTGTGGTGAGCGCGGCCATTTGATCAGAGATTGTCCTAAGGTTGCACCAAATCGAGGACAGACTAGTGGAGTGCAGGGTGGTCCGCCTGAGGACAAGAGGCGGAGGACTCAGGCGAGGGTGCATGCGTTGAGTCAGCTAGCTTATGCTTTAATGAATAAGGGGCATCCCATTCATTTGTAGCTAGATGTTTTCTTAGATGTCTGTCCGATAAACCTAGATGGTTAGAGGATCCTTATAGAGTGGGGACCCCGGATGGGAAGGTTATGGAGTCTAGGTTTGTTTTGGAAGGTTGTCGGTTAGAGTTTTGTGATAGGAAGTTTGAGGCTGACCTTATTCAGTTACCGATAACCGACTTTGATTTAATTTTGGGTATGAATTGGTTGGCGGCTAATGGTGTGACGATTGATTGTAAAGAGAGGTATGTGATGTTTCAGATGCCTGGTTTAGATACGGTGATTTTTCGTGGGAATGAAAAGAAGCCCAAGAGTAGGATTCCGATTATATCAGTAGTGAAAGCGTTTAAGGCCTTAGATAGGGGTTGTGAGAGCTATTTGGCTTATGTGATAGACTCTGATAAAGTGAAGCAAATCATAAGTTCCTATGGTTAGAGAGTTTCCGGACGTGTTTCCCAATGAGCTGCCAGGTTTACCTCCGTCGCGGGTTGTCGATTTTGAGATTTTCTTATAGCCAGGGGTGGCACCAATTTCAAAGGCCCCTTGGAACCGTATGGCACCTGCGGAGCTAAAGGAGTTGAAGGAGCAGCTTCAAGAACTCTTGGACAAGAAATTCATTCGTCCAAGTGTTTCACCTTGGGGAGCACCGGTCTTATTTGTTCGGAAGAAAGATGGTAGTTTGAGACTTTGCATTGACTACCGTGAGCTTAATAGGGTAACTGTGAAGAATAAATACCCTTTGCCACGGATTGATGACTTGTTTGATCAGCTTAAGGGTGCGAGGTGCTTCTCTAAGATTGATTTACGGTCCGGATATTATCAATTGAGGGTGAAGGAAGAGGATGTACCTAAGACAGCTTTTCGGACTCGCTATGGCCACTACGAGTTCTTGGTTATGCCTTTTGGTTTAACTAACGCCCCTGCAGCCTTTATGGAGTTGATGAATAGGGTGTTCAAGGACTATCTTGATGTATGTGTAGTGGTCTTCATCGATGATATCCTGGTTTATTCTCCGAGCGAGGAGGCTCATGCTGAGCATTTGCGAGCAGTTTTGAGCTTGTTGAGGAAAGAGCAGTTGTATGGTAAGCTAGCAAATGTCTCTTATACACAGCAGTCACGGTGGTAGGTCATGTGGTGTCGAGAGGAAGGGGTTTCGTAGATCCCAAGAAGATTGAGGCCATTGTTGATTGCCCTAGACCTACCACGGTGGTCGAGGTGCAGAGTTTTCTGGGCTTAGCTGGTTATTATAGGAAATTTGTGGAGGATGTTCTCACACATTGCTTCCCCTTTGACGCGGCTTACCCAGAAGAGAACCAAGTTTGAATGGTCAGATAAGTGTGAGAGCAACACTATCAAAAGCTAAGCATAGGTTGGTGACAGCTCCAGTGTTGACTTTACCTTCAGGTTCTGGAGGATTTGCGGTTTCATACCCAGCTAGCTAGAGCTGGCTAGAGTGGTTTGGGTTGTGTTTTGATGCAAGGAGATAAGGTGATAGCTTATGCGTCGAGGCAACTTAAGCCGTACGAGCAGAATTATCCTACTCATGACCTGGAGTGTAGCTGCGATAGTGTTTGCTCTCAAGATTTGGAGGCATTACCTGTATGGCTGTACAGAATGGTGAGACCTCAGAGTTTCAGGTTAGAGCTGATGGTAGCTTGTGGCGAGACAGACGTTTATGTGTACCGAACGACTCCGAATTGAAAAGAGAACTGATGAAAGAAGCTCACTCTTCGCGCTTATCTATTCATCCTGGGGGTACGAAGATGTATAGGGACTTGAAAATGAGATTTTGGTGGCTTGGAATGAAAAGAGAGATAGCTGAGTTTGTGGCGAGATGTTTGGTGTGTAACACACAGCATCGGTATGGCACCATTTGAGGCTTTGTACGGTCGTAAGTGTAGATCACCTTTACATTCGGATGAAGTTGGCGAGAGATCCTTGGAGGGCCCAGATTTGATTCAGGCAATGATTGATAAAATTGCTATTGTTCGCCAGAATTTGAAAGCGGCTCAAGATCGTCAGAAGAGCTGGGCGGATCGCAAGAGAAAGCCAATGGAGTTTGTGGTTGGGGATAAAGTGTTTGTGAAAGTATCGCCGACTAAAAGGGTAGCTAGGTTTGGGAAAGGTGGAAAGTTGAGTAGTCCACGCTATATAGGCCCCTATGAGGTGTTGAACAAGGTTGGTGATTTGGCATACCAATTGGCTTTGCCTCCGGAGTTGTCTAGAGTTCATAATACCTTCCATGTCTCTCAGTTGAGGAGGTATGTCCCTGATCCCTCTCATGTGTTGAGCCATGAACCTTTAGTAGATAGGGAGGACACGACATACGAGGAGGTTCCGGAGAGGATCTTGGATCGACAAGATAAGACATTGAGGAATAAAGTTATCCCCTACGTGAAGGTTTTATGGTCTAATCATTCTGAGATAGAAGCTACCTGGGAGCTTGAGAGCCTCGTGAGATCGAAGTATCCAGCTTTGTTTGCTTCGTGATTTCGTAAGTTTCGAGGACGAAACTTTGTTTAAGGGGGGTAGAATGTGAAACCCAGTATTTTTATAGCCTTGTTCTTTGATTTTAATTGGTTTAAAATGTTTTTCATATTATTTTTAGTCATAAAGTACTTCAACTTATTCGTTTTTCAATTCGGCATGTAGCAATTTTTCGATTTACGCGATTTCGGTACCGGCGGGTAAACGGGTCAAAAGTTGGAGATGTGTAATTACAGCATTGTGGTGTATGAGTGTTGTAAGATGGTGATTTATAATGTTAATTTACGCCCCAAAATTAGTTTTTGCGTTAAATAGTCAACTTGGAGACTATTTGGTCAATGGGGTACTATTTGAGTCAACTTTGGAATTCTTTTTAAGTCTTCTTCTTGTTATTTCTTCTTCATTTTCTTCTAGCTGTTGGCCGAACTCTCTTCTCCATTTTTCCCCCAAAAATTTTCTTGGATTTCAAGTAGGAATCACTTGGAAGGTAAGATTTTATGTATTTTAGCATTTATAGCTTATGGGCTTTATGATCCAAGCTTTAATTTCAAGTTTTGTAGGATTCTTAGGGCTGAAAATAAACCCTCTTTGCAGCCTTATATATGTTGATTTATGTATGTTATGGGTTGTTCTTAGTGTTTTGGAGGTTGGGAAGTGATTGGGGTTGATGTTTTAACAACTTTCCATGGTTAGATTACAAATTTTAAGATTATGAGTTAGGGTTTTGTCTTCCATATGTGGCCTAGAGGGTTATGCTATGAATGCTTATGTCTATGCACATAATGATGTTTTAAGAGTGTTTTAAGGTTAGTTTGGATAGGAATTGAGACTTGAAACCAAGTGGAATTGATTTCCCTTCATTTTGTAAGTAAGCGGAAGTTTGGCACAACTAGGATAATTTGGATAATTGGTTATGTTTAAAGGGTCTTTAATGATCTTTTGATGGTTTTAGGTGTTTTCCATTGTTGTGGAATGCTATTGATATAGTCCCGGCTATTGCTCCGGTGAATCTTTCCGTTTATGGATTTTGTTGGTTGAATATGTTGTTTTGAGTTGGGTTGTAACCAAGGTCCCTTGAATACCTTGGAAATGGATTTTGTTGGTTGGTTGAATATGTTGTTTTGAGTTGGGTTGTAACCAAGGTCCCTTGAATACCTTGGAATTGGATTTGCCGATAAAACTCGTCCTCTTATATCTGTTTTAGGTACCACGCCACCTACCGCCGGCGATCGCGTTCTGTGATCATTGTACAGTTTTGCTTTGATAGGTGGGTAACATAGACCCTCTTCCACTTGTATTTTGTTTAACGACTTTCGAAATATGTTTGGATGGATTTTAAAATGTGTATGATGTTTGGAACTGCACTTTTACCAAGTTTTAGAATTATTACATATGAAATCGGGACCAAGCTATTTTATGTCTATAATCAATTGATATGTTTGCAAACTCTTTTGATATGAAAGCATTTTATAACTGTTTTGGCTCATAGGTGACCTAGGTATATAATTTTGGATGTGTTTGAAAATGTTTGATTTTTCATCCTGTCTCTTATACTTTCGCAAATGTTATTATCTTTATGTTTTCTTTTATCGAAATGCTTGGCCCCATTTGAAGAGCTTTTATGATATCCACTGAGCTAGTTATGCTCACCCCACGTGATTTATAATTTTTCAGATTAGGTGCTCGTTTTTGACTCTCCACCGCGTTAGCAGCTTTTAGATTTTCTCCAGATTCCACATTACTGGTAGGACTCTGCGGATAATCTTCCAAGCTTCTCTTTTGTTTGGAGAGGGGTAGTGTATTAGATAGGTTTTGTATTGATGAACTTTGTTTTTGTTGTAGCATCTTTTGTACTAAGAAGGAATTTTGTAATTCGTATTTTTGTGTAAAAATGAACTTATTCGGTTTTATAGTTAAGAAATGGTTTGATGGTTCTATTACATTGCGGTTAAGTTTGTTGCTCTGTTCGTTTGTGCCTTGCGCTTTGGACCGGTGTGCCATTAGCGCGGCGTGTTACGGTCCCGTTTTTGGGGCGTGACATTTAGTGGTATCAGAGCCACATAGGTTTGAATCCTAAGTCCAGTAATAGGTATTCGATGAGTCTTTCGAGGTTTAAATCGATGTGCTCGGGCTTAGAATTATATAAGATTCTGTTTTGTTCGCGGCATTACAGGATCTGTGGAATTCTTTGACCTGGAGTTATTGATTGACTTGTTTTGGGGGGTTTTGAGAGGTCCTTGCTTATGTAATCTTTGTTGTACCTCTTTTGTTGATTCTTGAAGAGTTATTCTTTGCTTATGATTCTGCCTTTGACTCTTATCAGCTAGTATGTCGTCTAGGACGCGTTTTGGTTCTAGAGGTCGCGGTAGAGGCTCGGCACAGACCCTCACTGGGGAGCGTCCGGCTGGTCCTGATCCGCAACAGGAGTCTCCCTGTAGTCCTCTTCAGAGAGTGTTACAGGCCAAACACTACCGCAGCTACGAGGCAGATAGCCATGAGCACCCCTATTCCGACTGGACCGCCAGTGGTTGATTATGGCGCCATTGCGGCGGTTGTGGCACAGGTATAAATCCATCCCATGGAATTCGACAGTTGGGCGCTGAGCGACCTCCCGTTGCTCCACCACCTCCACCACCGCGTACCGACATTCCATCCCTGTTTCAGACGCTCAAGAAGGCCGGGCTACCTACGTTTGATGGGGCTCCGGATCCGCTTAAGGCGGAGTCATGGATGGGCGAGATAGAGAGGGATTTTGAGTTATTTCAGATTCCGGTGGAGTCACGGACATCTTTGGCTATTCCTTTCTTGGTTGCTGAGGCGGCCAAGTGGTGGCAGACCGTTGAGGCTACGTTGCCCATACCGAGACAGCCTGTGACTTGGGAGATATTCCGGGAGCAGTTTCTAGCTCATTACTTTCTCCCGTCCATCAGAGCTCAGAAGATGGACGAGTTTTATCGGCTGGAACAGCGAGATCAGTCCGTGGTGCAGTATGCATTCCAGCTTCGAGGCTTGGGAGTATGTTCCCGCTGCAGCGTGACGAGCAGCAGCGTATGTATCATTTCCGGAAGGGTCTTGAGCTGAGCTTCGGAGGGGGTCCGTCGACAGGTTCTTCTGTTTCTTCTTCAGTTTGGAGCCAGCCTCAGAGATCTCAGTCGGTGACAGTTCAGCAGCCGTCGCCGCCATGCTTCCCTTAAACCTGTCGACTACACTCTGGGGAGTGTTATTGGAGGACTGGAGTTTGCTTTAAGTGTGGTGAGCGCGGCCATTTGATCAGAGATTGTCCTAAGGTTGCACCAAATCGAGGACAGACTAGTCCTGCAGGGTGTCTCTTATACACATCTAGATGTGTATAAGAGAAACACATTAACCGATATAAATCTGTCTCTTATACACATCTAGATGTGAATATCCCAGACCTGTCACATATACACTCTCTTTACAATCAATGTGTCACACCATTAGTAATAATGATTTTCTTATATGTCTAAATTATAATCAAAGATGGTTAGAGGATCCTTATAGAGTGGGGACCCCGGATGGGAAGGTTATGGAGTCTAGGTTTGTTTTGGAAGGTTGTCGGTTAGAGTTTTGTGATAGGAAGTTTGAGGCTGACCTTATTCAGTTACCGATAACCGACTTTGATTTAATTTTGGGTATGAATTGGTTGGCGGCTATGGTGTGACGATTGATTGCTCTAAACCCCTATCTAAGGTGATGTTTCAGATGCCTGGTTTAGATACGGTGATTTTTCGTGGGAATGAAAAGAAGCCCAAGAGTAGGATTCCGATTATATCAGTAGTGAAAGCGTTTAAGGCCTTAGATAGGGGTTGTGAGAGCTATTTGGCTTATGTGCCAGATAGACTCTGATAAAGTAGAGCCAGGCATTGAGGATATCCTAGTGGTTAGAGAGTTCTCGGACGTGTTTCCCAATGAGCTGCCTCTTATACCTCCGTCGCGGGTTGTCGATTTTGAGATTTTCTTAGAGCCAGGGGTGGCACCAATTTCAAAGGCCCCTTACCGTATGGCACCTGCGGAGCTAAAGGAGTTGAAGGAGCAGCTTCAAGAACTCTTGGACAAGAAATTCATTCGTCCAAGTGTTTCACCTTGGGGAGCACCGGTCTTATTTGTTCGGAAGAAAGATGGTAGTTTGAGACTTTGCATTGACTACCGTGAGCTTAATAGGGTAACTGTGAAGAATAAATACCCTTTGCCACGGATTGATGACTTGTTTGATCAGCTTAAGGGTGCGAGGTGCTTCTCTAAGATTGATTTGCGGTCCGGATATTATCAATTGAGGGTGAAGGAAGAGGATGTACCTAAGACAGCTTTTCGGACTCGCTATGGCCACTACGAGTTCTTGGTTATAATGCCTTTTGGTTTAACTAACGCCCCTGCAGCCTTTATGGAGTTGATGAATAGGGTGTTCAAGGACTATCTTGATGTATGTGTAGTGGTCTTCATCGATGATATCTTGTTTATCCTCCGAGCGAGGAGGCTCATGCTGAGCATTTGCGAGCGATTTTGAGCTTGTTGAGGAAAGAGCGGTTGTATGGTAAGCTTAGCAAATGCGAGTTTTGGCTTGGAGTGTTGCATTTTTGGGTCATGTGGTGTCGAGAGGAAGGGGTTTCTGTAGATCCCAAGAAGATTGAGGCCATTGTTGATTGCCCTAGACCTACCACAGTGACTGAGGTGCAGAGTTTTCTGTGCTTAGCTGGTTATTATAGGAAATTTGTGGAGGATTTCTCACGAATTGCTTCCCCTTTGACGCGGCTTACCCAGAAGAGAACCAAGTTTGAATGGTCAGATAAGTGTGAGGCAAGCTTTCAAAAGCTTAAGCATAGGTTGGTGACAGCTCCCAGCCGATAAACATCTTCCAGATGTGTATAATTTGCGGTTTATAGTGATGCTTCTCAGAGTGGTTTGGGTTGTGTTTTGATGCAAGGAGATAAGGTGATAGCTTATGCGTCGAGGCAACTTAAGCCGTACGAGCATAATTATCCTACTCATGACCTAAGAACCGATAGTGTTTGATAATTAAAACCCTGACTCATTAACCCAAAATTATCCAGTGCATAGACTTCACTGATGATCAAAGTCTGAACACACATCGGGAATGTCTGCTCTAATACACATCTAGATGCGTATGGACTTGAGCTATTGAAGGACTATGACCTGAACCATGAGCTTCTTTCATCAGTTCTCTTTTCAATTCGGAGTCGTTCGGTACACATAAACGTCTGCCTCGCCACAAGCTACCATCAGCTCTAACCTGAACTCTGAGGTCTCACCATTCTGCTCCATCTCATACCTCAGCTCTAGTACTCTATAAGGCGGTTTACTACGATCATTGGAGATACCGGAGTGGAAATGGGAGCATATTACTATGGATTTTGTACATGGGTTACCACGGACTAGGCGAGGTAATGACAGTATATGGGTGATTGTTGACCGCCTAACAAAGTCCGCCCATTTCTTACCGATGAAGGTGACCGCTACTTTGGAGTCATTAGTGAAGTTATATGATCAGGAGATTGTCTCGTTTGCACGGTGTGCCTAAGAGCATTATTTCTGATCGCGATCCCAGGTTTGTATCCAGGTTCTGGACAACCTACCAGAGAGCTTGTGGCACAACTTTGAGTCTTAGTACTGCTTATCATCCTCAGACAGATGGCCAATCTGAACGTACTATTCAGACATTGGAGGATATGTTGAGAGCTTGTGCCATAGACTTCCAGGGAAGCTGGGATGAGCATGTGATGCTTATGGAATTCTCGTATAATAACAGCTATCACAGCAGCATCGGTATGGCACCATTTGAGGCTTTGTACGGTCGTAAGTGTAGATCACCTTTACATTCGGATGAAGTTGGCGAGAGATCCTTGGAGGGCCCAGATTTGATTCAGGCAATGATTGATAAAATTGCTATTGTTCGCCAGAATTTGAAAGCGGCTCAAGATCGTCAGAAGAGCTGGGCGGATCGCAAGAGAAAGCCAATGGAGTTTGTGGTTGGGGATAAAGTGTTTGTGAAAGTATCGCCGACTAAAAGGGTAGCTAGGTTTGGGAAAGGTGGAAAGTTGAGTCCACGCTATATAGGCCCCTATGAGGTGTTGAACAAGGTTGGTGATTTGGCATACCAATTGGCTTTGCCTCCGGAGTTGTCTAGAGTTCATAATACCTTCCATGTCTCTCAGTTGAGGAGGTATGTCCCTGATCCCTCTCATGTGTTGAGCCATGAACCTTTAGTAGATAGGGAGGACACGACATACGAGGAGGTTCCGGAGAGGATCTTGGATCGACAAGATAAGACATTGAGGAATAAAGTTATCCCCTACGTGAAGGTTTTATGGTCTAATCATTCTGAGATAGAAGCTATCACAGCTTCCTAGAAACCTCGTGAGATCGAAGTATCCAGCTTTGTTTGCTTCGTGATTTCGTAAGTTTCGAGGACGAAACTTTGTTTAAGGGGGGTAGAATGTGAAACCCAGTATTTTTATAGCCTTGTTCTTTGATTTTAATTGGTTTAAAATGTTTTTCATATTATTTTTAGTCATAAAGTACTTAAACCAAAACGTTTTCAATTCGGCAAATTTTTCGATTTACGCGAATCAATTCACCGGCGGGTAAACGGGTCAAAAGTTGGACTAAGTGTAATTAGTGCATTGTGGTGTATGAGTGTTGTAAGATGGTGATTTATAATGTTAATTTAGTAGCAAAAAAATTAGTTTTTGCGTTAAATAGTCAACTTGGAGACTATTTGGTCAATGGGGTACTATTTGAGTCAACTTTGGAATTCTTTTTAAGTCTTCTTCTTGTTATTTCTTCTTCATTTTCTTCTAGCTGTTGGCCGAACTCTCTTCTCCATTTTTCCCCCAAAAATTTTCTTGGATTTCAAGTAGGAATCACTTGGAAGGTAAGATTTTATGTATTTTAGCATTTATAGCTTATGGGCTTTATGATCCAAGCTTTAATTTCAAGTTTTGTAGGATTCTTAGGGCTGAAAATAAACCCTCTTTGCAGCCTTATATATGTTGATTTATGTATGTTATGGGTTGTTCTTAGTGTGCCATCTTTTGGAGGTTGGGAAGTGATTGGGGTTGATTTTTAACAACTTTCCATGGTTAGATTACAAATTTTAAGATTATGAGTTAGGGTTTTGTCTTCCATATGTGGCCTAGAGGGTTATGCTATGAATGCTTATGTCTATGCACATAATGATGTTTTAAGAGTGTTTTAAGGTTAGTTTGGATAGGAATTGAGACTTGAAACCAAGTGGAATTGATTTCCCTTCATTTTGTAAGTAAGCGGAAGTTTGGCACAACTAGGATAATTTGGATAATTGGTTATGTTTAAAGGGTCTTTAATGATCTTTTGATGGTTTTAGGTGTTTTCCATTGTTGTGGAATGCTATTGATATAGTCCGGCTATTGCTCCGGTGAATCTTTCCGTTTATGGATTTTGTTGGTTGAATATGTTGTTTTGAGTTGGGTTGTAACCAAGGTCCCTTGAATACCTTGGAAATGGATTTTGTTGGTTGGTTGAATATGTTGTTTTGAGTTGGGTTGTAACCAACCTGGAAGGTCCCTTGAATACCTTGGAATTGGATTTTATTGGCAGGGAGGATAGCCTAATTATAGCCTAGGGTCTCATATACACCATATGAAATCGGGACCAAGCTATTTTATGTTAATCAATTGATATGTTTGCAAACTCTTTTGATATGAAAGCATTTTATAACTGTTTTGGCTCATAGGTGACCTAGGTATATAATTTTGGATGTGTTTGAAAATGTTTGATTTGGGAAGAACCGGTTCTATAGTCATCCATGGGACGCCATGGTGACTGCTGTGACTGTTATGAACTATTTGACTGCGGGGTCTTGTGATGGGATAACTTGACCTCCCGGTCAGACTAGTAGGTGTAGTAGATTACTAGATCGACTAGTACTTGTAGGTCATACCTTTGAGCCTAAAAGATACTCATGCTATTTTATTATATTCGGATTGAAAGCTGTACATGGATAAGTTCTAATATGCTCATGAAAACCTATCTCTTATACACATCTAGATGTGTTTAAGAGATGTTTTGGACATGCTAGACGTTTAAATGGCAGGATACATTTTAGAAACTACTTATGATTATGGTTTATTGACTTTTAAATGGCACAGAACAAGGCTATTAAAATGTTGGGTTTCACATTCTAGTGTATTAGATAGGTTTTGTATTGATGAACTTTGTTTTTGTTGTAGCATCTTTTGTACTAAGAAGGAATTTTGTAATTCGTATTTTTGTGTAAAAATGAACTTATTCGGTTTTATAGTTAAGAAATGGTTTGATGGTTCTATTACATTGCGGTTAAGTTTGTTGCTCTGTTCGTTTGTGCCTTGCGCTTTGGACCGGTGTGCCATTAGCGCGGCGTGTTACGGTCCTAAAAATTACGTTTTTGGGGCGTGACATTTAGTGGTATCAGAGCATAGGTTTGAATCCTAAGTCCAGTAATAGGTATTCGATGAGTCTTTCGAGGTTTAAATCGATGTGCTCGGGCTTAGAATTATATAAGATTCTGTTTTGTTCGCGGCATTACAGGGATCTGTGGAATTCTTTGACCTGGAGTTATTGATTGACTTGTTTTGGGGGGTTTTGAGAGGTCCTTGCTTATGTAATCTTTGTTGTACCTCTTTTGTTGATTCTTGAAGAGTTATTCTTTGCTTATGATTCTGCCTTTGACTCTTATCAGCTAGTATGTCGTCTAGGACGCGTTTTGGTTCTAGAGGTCGCGGTAGAGGCTCGGCACAGGACCCTCAGCTTGGGGAGCGTCCGGCTGGTGGGGATCCGCCGCAGAGATCCTGTTGTCGAGTCGGCTTGAGAGTGTTACTAGGCTGCGGTCTACCCTAGGGACGAGGCAGGCCGTCGCACCTCCTCCTCCGACCGGACCGCCTGGTTGATTTAGTTAATCCCTCAAATTCTTATTACAGCTAGATTAGGAGATAACAAGCTCCGTTGCTCCACCACCTCCACCACCGCGTATCGACATTCCATCCCTGTTTCAGACGCTCAAGAAGGCCGGGCTACCTACGTTTGATGGGGCTCCGGATCCGCTTAAGGCGGAGTCATGGATGGGCGAGATAGAGAGGGATTTTGAGTTATTTCAGATTAGATGTGTATAAGAGACAGGCTAGACCCAGATTCGGAGCGAGGCGTGAGGAGAGATCGGGATACCTTTCAGAGGGGTCAGAGCTCTGCGCCAGCACAGACAGGCCAGACTAGCCGACCATTTCAGTCTCAGCCTCAGTCTCAGTCGCGTGGACAGTCGGCCCGGACGGTGACTTTAGCACCTCCAGCTGGGAGTAGGAGTCGTGGTGTATAAGAGACACGCCTACCTGGGGTCCGTCGACAGGTTCTTCTGTTTCTTCTTCAGTTTGGAGCCAGCCTCAGAGATCTCAGTCGGTGACAGTTCAGCAGCCGTCGCCGCCATGCCGGTCTTGTGGTCGACTACACTCTGGGGAGTGTTATTGGAGGACTGGAGTTTGCTTTAAGTGTGGTGAGCGCGGCCATTTGATCAGAGATTGTCCTAAGGTTGCACCAAATCGAGGACAGACTAGTAGAAACTTATGCTTTATTTGATTGTGGGGCATCCCATTCATTTGTAGCTAATGTTTTCATAGATAGTCTGTCTCTTAAACACATCTAGATGTGTATAGAGAGACTTATAGAGTGGGGACCCCGGATGGGAAGGTTATGGAGTCTAGGTGTGGCCTGGAACAAGACATCGGTCTGATCAATCATAAGAGTCTCAAAGCATCACCTTATGAGTACCCAGAGATGACTCCGGAAACATAGCCAATTGCATCCAACTAATCTCATACACATCTAGAATGTATAAAGACATAATAAAAATCCATGAGTATCTGGTTTAGAAACCCTGATCTGACCTACAGTACTAGTCACGTGTATAAGAGACAGGGGATTATATCAGTAGTGAAAGCGTTTAAGGCCTTAGATAGGGGTTGTGAGAGCTATTTGGGTTATGTGATAGACTCGATAAAGTAGAGCCGAGCATTGAGGATATCCTAGTGGTTAGAGAGTTTCGGACGTGTTTCCCAATGAGCTGCCGGTTTACCTCCGTCGCTTGTACATTTTGAGATTTTCTTAGAGCCAGGGGTGGCACCAATTTCAAAGGCCCCTTACCAAATGGCACCTGCGGAGCTAAAGGAGTTGAAGGAGCAGCTTCAAGAACTCTTGGACAAGAAATTCATTCGTCCAAGTGTTTCACCTTGGGGAGCACCGGTCTTATTTGTTCGGAAGAAAGATGGTAGTTTGAGACTTTGCATTGACTACCGTGAGCTTAATAGGGTAACTGTGAAGAATAAATACCCTTTGCCACGGATTGATGACTTGTTTGATCAGCTTAAGGGTGCGAGGTGCTTCTCTAAGATTGATTTGCGGTCCGGATATTATCAATTGAGGGTGAAGGAAGAGGATGTACCTAAGAGACAGCTTTTCGGACTCGCTATGGCCACTACGAGTTCTTGGTTATGCCTTTTGGTTTAACTAACGCCCCTGCAGCCTTTATGGAGTTGATGAATAGGGTGTTCAAGGACTATCTTGATGTATGTGTAGTGGTCTTCATCGATGATATCCTGGTTTATTCTCCGAGCGAGGAGGCTCATGCTGAGCATTTGCGAGCGTTTGAGCTTGTTGAGGAAAGAGCGGTTGTATGGTAAGCTTAGCAAATGCGAGTTTTGGCTTAGTGTTGCATTTTTGGGTCATGTGGTGTCGGAGGAAGGGGTTTCTGTAGATCCCAAGAAGATTGAGGCCATTGTTGATTGCCCTAGACCTACCACAGTGATCGAGGTGCGAGTTTTACGGGCTTAGTGGTTATGACTTAGGTCAAAGAATTCCACAGATACCTGTAATGTCGCGAGCAAAGCGGCACTACCGGAAGAGAACCAAGTTTGAATCAAATAAGCACCAAAGGCAAGACTCAAAAGCTTAACGCATAGGTTGGTGACAGCTCCAGTGTTGACTTTACCTTCAGGTTCTGGAGGATTTGCGGTTTATAGTGATGCTTCTCAGAGTGGTTTGGGTTGTGTTTTGATGCAAGGAGATAAGGTGATAGCTTATGCGTCGAGGCAACTTAAGCCGTACGAGCATAATTAGACTACAACCTCCAAATAATGGATCCAGTTGTCTAGATTGAACAAGAGACTGCCAAAGTCTGCTCACCAGACTCAACAACCTCCAAATTCAAAGTCCAAGTACCCACAATTAAAGCAAGCTTAATATGAGGCAATAACGTTGGCCAAAGCTATTGATGGACTATGACCTGACCTTAAGGCGATCCACCTTGGTAAAGCTAATAAGGTTGCCGATGCTTTGAGTCGTAAATCAGCTGGCCCTAGTATGGCTCTTTTGATTTGTCAGTTTGAGGCTTTGAATTTGGAGGTTGTTGAGTCTACTGAGCAGACTTTGGTAGCATTGGTTGTTCAATCTCATACACACTGGTGGATCGCCTTAAGGTGTCCCAAAGCTACTCATGGCTCTAAACGTAATCTAATCATGAAACCTGTCTTTGGTGAGACCTCAGAGTTTCAGGTTAGAGCTGATGGTAGCTTGTGGCGAGACAGACGTTTATGTGTACCGAACGACTCCGAATTGAAAAGAGAACTGATGAAAGAAGCTCACTCTTCGCGCTTATCTATTCATCCTGGGGGTACGAAGATGTATAGGGACTTGAAAATGAGATTTTGGTGGCTTGGAATGAAAAGAGAGATAGCTGAGTTTGTGGCGAGATGTTTGGTGTGTCAGCAGGTTAAGGCTGAACACCAAAGGCCCAGCGGTTTACTACGATCATTGGAGATACCAGAGTGGAAATGGGAGCATATTACTATGGATTTTGTACATGGGTTACCACGGACTAGGCGAGGTAATGACAGTATATGGGTGATTGTTGACCGCCTAACAAAGTCCGCCCATTTCTTACCGATGAAGGTGACCGCTACTTTATCGGTATGGCACCATTTGAGGCTTTGTACGGTCGTAAGTGTAGATCACCTTTACATTCGGATGAAGTTGGCGAGAGATCCTTGGAGGGCCCAGATTTGATTCAGGCAATGATTGATAAAATTGCTATTGTTCGCCAGAATTTGAAAGCGGCTCAAGATCGTCAGAAGAGCTGGGCGGATCGCAAGAGAAAGCCAATGGAGTTTGTGGTTCATGGGGATAAAGTGTTTGTGAAAGTATCGCCGACTAAAAGGGTAGCTAGGTTTGGGAAAGGTGGAAAGTTGAGTCCACGCTATATAGGCCCCTATGAGGTGTTGAACAAGGTTGGTGATTTGGCATACCAATTGGCTTTGCCTCCGGAGTTGTCTAGAGTTCATAATACCTTCCATGTCTCTCAGTTGAGGAGGTATGTCCCCGATCCCTCTCATGTGTTGAGCCATGAACCTTTAGTAGATAGGAGGACACGACATACGAGGAGGTTCGGAGATGTGTATAAGAGACAGCCTAATACGTGACTTAGTTAGACTAGGTTGAGAACTATATGAAGGTTTTATGGTCTAATCATTCTGAGATAGAAGCTACCTGGGAGCTTGAGAGCCTCGTGAGATCGAAGTATCCAGCTTTGTTTGCTTCGTGATTTCGTAAGTTTCGAGGACGAAACTTTGTTTAAGGGGGGTAGAATGTGAAACCCAGTATTTTTATAGCCTTGTTCTTTGATTTTAATATTGGTTTAAAATGTTTTTCATATTATTTTTAGTCATAAAGTACTTCAACTTATGTGTATAAGAGACAGCCCCAAAACAAGTCAATCAATAACTCTAGGTCAAACGGGTCCAAAGATGGACTAAGTGTAAACAGTGCAGAATGGTGTATGAGTGTTGTAAGATGGTGATTTATAATGTTAGACTCATCGAGCAAAAAATACAGTTTTTGCGTTAAATAGTCAACTTGGAGACTATTTGGTCAATAGTAACACTATTCCAGTCAACTTTGGAATTCTTTTTAAGTCTTCTTCTTGTTATTTCTTCTTCATTTTCTTCTAGCTGTTGGCCGAACTCTCTTCTCCATTTTTCCCCCAAAAATTTTCTTGGATTTCAAGTAGGAATCACTTGGAAGGTAAGATTTTATGTATTTTAGCATTTATAGCTTATGGGCTTTATGATCCAAGCTTTAATTTCAAGTTTTGTAGGATTCTTAGGGCTGAAAATAAACCCTCTTTGCAGCCTTATGTAATATGTTGATTTATGTATGTTATGGGTTGTTCTTAGTGTTTTGGAGGTTGGGAAGTGATTGGGGTTGATTTTTAACAACTTTCCATGGTTAGATTACAAATTTTAAGATTATGAGTTAGGGTTTTGTCTTCCATATGTGGCCTAGAGGGTTATGCTATGAATGCTTATGTCTATGCACATAATGATGTTTTAAGAGTGTTTTAAGGTTAGTTTGGATAGGAATTGAGACTTGAAACCAAGTGGAATTGATTTCCCTTCATTTTGTAAGTAAGCGGAAGTTTGGCACAACTAGGATAATTTGGATAATTGGTTATGTTTAAAGGGTCTTTAATGATCTTTTGATGGTTTTAGGTGTTTTCCATTGTTGTGGAATGCTATTGATATAGTCCCGGCTATTGCTCCGGTGAATCTTTCCGTTTATGGATTTTGTTGGTTGAATATGTTGTTTTGAGTTGGGTTGTAACCAAGGTCCCTTGAATACCTTGGAAATGGATTTTGTTAACAGGTTGGTTGAATATGTTGTTTTGAGTTGGGTTGTAACCAAGGTCCCTTGAATACCTTGGAATTGGATTTTATTGGCAGGGAGGATAGCCTAATTATAGCCTAGGGAGGCGAAGTTTTTCGGTTTTTCTGGAAAACTGAGCTTATTATCTCCTAATCTAGCTGTAATAAGAATTTGAGGGATTAACTAAGTGTTTTGACTGGGGTTTTAGCTTGTCGAAGTTGGTCAGAAATTATACAAATCTCATTTTTGACCAAAGAGCTATTGGTGTCGTTTTCTATCGTTTCGCGTCGTTTTCGCTACCTAGTCATTCTTTAACTTCTACATCTCTTCTAAGAGTCCTCTTATATCTGTTTTAGGTACCACGCCACCTACCGCCGCGATCGCGTTCGATGATCTTATACACATCTAGATGTGTATAAGAGACAGGAATGGTGTAGCCACTTGTATTTTGTTTAACGACTTTCAACTGGGCCACCTTAAGGCCGGTAAAATGTGTATGATCGTTTGGAACTGCACTTTTACCAAGTTTTAGAATTATTACATATGAAATCGGGACCAAGCTATTTTATGTTAATCAATTGATATGTTTGCAAACTCTTTTGATATGAAAGCATTTTATAACTGTTTTGGCTCATAGGTGACCTAGGTATATAATTTTGGATGTGTTTGAAAATGTTTGATTTGGGAAGAACCGGTTCTATAGTCATCCATGGGACGCCATGGTGATCTGTGGATCATTATGAACTATTTGATCGGGGTCTTGTGCTGGGATAACTTGACCTCCAGGTCAGACTAGTAGGTGTAGTAGATTACTAGATCTTTCTAGTACTGTAGGTCATACCTTTGAGCCTAAAAGATACTCATGCTATTTTATTATATTCCGGATTGAAACTGTACTTGGATTTGTTCGCTATGCTTTAGCATACTATGTTTTGAAATGGTTGGATCTTTTGACTATGTTTTGGACATGCCTGACGTTTAAATGGCATGATACATTTTAGAAATGACCTACTTATGATTATGGTTTATTGACTTTTAAATGGCATGAGACATTTTAGAAACTGCTTCATGACTATGGTTTTCGCAAATGTTATTATCTTTATGTTTTCTTTTTATCGAAATGCTTGGCCCCATTTGAAGAGCTTTTATGATATCCACTGAGCTAGTTATGCTCACCCCACGTGATTTATAATTTTTCAGATCTAGGTGCTCGTTTTTAACTCTCCACCGCGTTAGCAGCTTTTAGATTGTCTCCAGATTCCACATTACTGGTAGGACTCTGCGGATAATCTTCCAAACTTCTCTTTTGTTTGGAGAGGGGTAGTGTATTAGATAGGTTTTGTATTGATGAACTTTGTTTTTGTTGTAGCATCTTTTGTACTAAGAAGGAATTTTGTAATTCGTATTTTTGTGTAAAAATGAACTTATTCGGTTTTATAGTTAAGAAATGGTTTGATGGTTCTATTACATTGCGGTTAAGTTTGTTGCTCTGTTCGTTTGTGCCTTGCGCTTAATTCTAACATCACAAAATGGACCGGTGTGCCATTAGCGCGGCGTGTTACGGTCCCGTTTTTGGGGCGTGACACGTGTGCAAATTCCAGAAGCCAGGATTTTAAGTTTTCGACCCGCGCACATGCTCGAGCCTAGACTTGTGCCTGTGGGCAAATGGTAGAATCGTTTTTTGTCCCCTGGTCTTTTCATCACATGCGTGAGCAAAACCTTGCGCATGTGCACAAGCCGATTTAAAGACGTTTCTTCTTCTCTTTCAAAACCAAAGTTCTCTTTTCAAAACCCCTTCTTCTCAAAACCCTCTCACCACCTACTACCTTTTACCCTCAATTCACTCCTGTTTCTTTTGAATTCACATCAAAATTTCTTCTTTCTTGCAAATATAAACATCTCCAAGGTATGAATTTCATTGATTTCCTTCTATTTTTCCTTTGTGGGTTGGTAATTTTATGGAAGGAAAGTTTTCATATTTCATTCTTTGATTGTGTTTATTTTTCATGAATTGCATAATTAGTTATAGATGTGTGTTTATTTTTGTTTATTTAGTTGAATTGGGAAGTAATTGTATGATTTTTACATATAGAAAAATCCATGACTTGTTATGCATGCCAAGTGTTTGATAAAATGTCTCAATGAAGAAAATTTTTAAAACACTCAGCATTTGTGAATGGATTTAATTCTTAGGACTTTCCTCATGTCATATGCATCGTCCCTATTCAATTTTTGTGGGTAAAAAGGGACTAGGAATATCTTGGCTATATATGCATAACTTTGTATTAGCATTACCATGTTCGATTTTCTCTTGTGAATATTGAGTTTGATTTTTAGTTTGAGGGTATACAATTGAATAAGTGTGGGGTAGTGGTGTTATTATTTGCGTGTCTTATATCTCATACGACTTTCTTTTTGGGCATGGCATGCAAAGGGAAGCAACCAGCGGGTCGAGGAACAGCTGGGGCATCTTGTTCTGCAGTACCATAACAAGAACATCAACAGCAACATGAGGAGGAGAATGTTCCAAATCAGTTTCTACTCAATTTTGCCACCTACAAATAGAACGAGTCAGATATTTTGCGAAAGGAAGCAATTAAAGAGAGGGGTATCCAAATCCCTACCACTGGAGGCCTTGAAATTTGCAATGTCGTTAGGGCGCGTGGGTGGATTATTTCGTCTCCACCCCCAAGACAGTTGTGCTCCTAGTAGGACGTGAGTTTTATGCCAATTCAACTGCATACGAGGAAACTAAAGTATATGTTAGGGGAAAATCGGTGGATATTTCTGGGAACGAGATTAGTCTACGGTTGCAGGTGTACCAAGTTCGTAATGATGAATAGGCAATTATTTGTGACACTAGTACGGAGCTCAAAGACATCAAAAGCCTTATCTGCAAAGGAGAAGTGGAATGGACATATGATGCTAGGAGAGTTGCACGTCATTTCAATGCTATAAGCTTCAGCCAGTTTGGTTCGTTTGGTTCAAATTCATATATGCGCATCTCCTTTCAGTAAGTCATCTTATTCATGTAACTTCAAAGAGAGGTCCAAGCAAGCTTTTGTATGCTATTGCTTCTAGTTAGCCAGTGGATGTGGGCTACTTTTAGCTAATCTAAACTATAATTTACCACAAAGAAAGCATTTTTAAAGAATTTAAGAAATCATGTAAAAAAGTGAGCATTTTAAGAAAGTATTCAAATATCCTAGCTATAGATCATCACTAAAGAAGCATTTTTAAAGAAAATCCTTGAGCTAATCTGTCAATTAAACTAAGAAATCATGTAAAGAAAGCAATTAAATAAAAAGCCATGAACTAATCTACCATTTCAACTAAGGAATCAAGTAAAGTAAGTACATAAAAAGAGAAAAATAGACTAAACTATACTAAATTAACACAAAGTAAAGGAGATTGAACATAAACATAAAAGATCTTACATTAGTGGTCTTCAATCCATAACTAGGAGATTAGAAATTATAGTAAACTACATCTAATCTAAGAAAATCCTCCCCAAATGGGGAGGAAATGAAGGACAACTCCAGTCGACACTTGCAGCTTGCTAACACACTCTATGGGAAAAAAAGAGATTTAAATGTGTTATTTATAGTGTTAGGGTTAGGGGAAAAGTTTCAACCACAAAACAGGCTTGTTTTGGGCCTTTTTGGTCCCCTGGGGTTGGTGACTGCGGTCATCGAGCGTAGTTAAATACCTAGAGGCCAATTTGGTCTGGTAACCGAGGTCATCAGATTGGTGACCGTGGACACCAATGCAACTTTAGTACTCCTTCGCTGTTTTGTTCCAAAAATCTTTGTCCAATGTCTGATTGATACGCCATTTTTTTTTGTGAACCTAACACATAAGAGCAAACTATGGGCTATAATAAACTCTTAAACTCTGCAATAAAATACTCACAAAAGGGACCAAAAACCAAAGACAAGTAAAGGCAAATGAAAACAAAACTCTCAATGGAATTAGGTTAAAGACAAGATACAAATTCTAAACACAAAAACCTAAAATATGATAATTAACATCCTAAAACACTTAATAAACACATACTAACATATTGCCGAACACATAAAAATAAAAATAGATAGAAACAAGCACCAAAGCACTAAGAATGCTCTAAACTATAGGTAAAATACTCAAATATATGGGTGCATATAATTCTAATTTCCTAGAGTAATCAACCACCTATCTCTCCAAGTCTCCTCCTTTCCTTCCCTCCTTATTCCTGCAGACCTTCCCTCTTTCCCCATCACCCCGTAACGCCGACGACCTTTTCCACTGCTAGTCTATCACCCTTTTCCTTACTAGTGTATTTTTTTATTTTATTTTTTTTAAAAAAGAAACAATCTTTGGTTTGGTTGGAAGAGAAATTAATCCGCTTTTATCGGTGATCTTTTGCCTTCTTCCAGCGTAGATGGATGAAGGATCTAATGGGTAAGGGCTACTAGTGGTTATTGGTGGTGGTGGATAATGGAGGGGAAGGGCTGCTCGATTTTTGTTGGTGGTAGTAGGTCAACGGGTCAAGAGACCCATCTAACTAATAATAGGTCGAGAGTAAACAAATGAATAGTAAACTTCAATAAAATTATTAGTTTGGATTATTTTCATTCGTATCACCTTCCAATCTAAAGTCATAGTGCTTTAAGATATATTTCTAAAATATATAAGAGTTATGGGTCGAATAACTATACCACATGGGGGTTAATGATAATTTACCTCTAATTTTATCTTTCTTTACCGGTAGACCCAATTTTCACCTGTCACCGCCTACTACTCCAATTCCTTCACTACCACCAAAACGCTGGTCAACAACATCAATTGGATTGATCAAATTTATTTATTTATTTATTTTTATTTTTTTATTTTTTTGTGTAAAGCAAGAGAAAAATTGCAAAATTTATTTGGTGTATTTACTTGTCAATTTTTAATTCTATGAGCTTGGTTTTTGAACTGTTTGAGCAATTTGGTTTCTGAAACTATATCCTTCCATGAAATTATAGAGCTTTATATCCTAAAGAAGGAACACAGTTTAGAGAAGTTAGTTTGAAGTCATTGTACAAGGATTTGAGAATTTGATCTTGGAAATTAAGTGTTCCTTTAAATTCTCTGTTTTGGTGAAATTTTCATGAGGTGTGAATTTTAGCAATGCTTGTTATGTTGCAGATACGCTAGGCGAGCTGGAGTTCTTAAATGTGAAAGCCAACGACAATTGAAAATTGGAAAAATTCAAGCAACAGATCCACCACATCAATTGGACTCGAAGAAAAGAACTCCTATGCATCAACGCCATTTTTAGACTGGTTTCAAGTTACGACAAACAGAGGGTATTACCATGGTTTGTTTCTGTAACTAGTTTTCAGTATGATGGTTGTGTATATGGTTCAATCCCATTCTTGAATTTCTGAAACTGTCTAAATTTTGTAGGTATTTTTGGATTTTATCTTCCCTATTGATTATTTATTTTTTGCGATAGGGTTGATTAGCTTTTGGAAGACTAGTGAAACGAATCCTTCCTGAAAATCCCTCTTCTTGTTTTTCATATTGTTCTGCTCTTTCTGCTTTTGTTAATAAATGGAATATGCACTTCTCTGAAATCTGAAGTGGAAAATTAGAAATATCATTGCTAATTGGAAAAGATGGTGATGGTGGACATGGGGTGGTTAGTGGTGATGGTGAGACTTGGGCCGATGGGCGTAGAATGATAAAATTAAGGATTAATTCACTTTACCCGTTGAACTTACACTATAGTTGTATTTTGTCTCCTAAACTCAAATAATGTATACTTTGCCTCCTATTAAAAAATTCTATCATATAAAAAATGATATGGATATTTGTTTTGACAAAAATATTCTCCAATAATTTGTGTTCAAAGTTATTCTACTTTTAATTAATTTCTAATGATTGAACACATTCTTTTTATTTATTTAATTTTTTTATTTCGGAACTATAAGAGAATTTTATGAATTGTCAAATTTGTTTAATCAACTTATGCATTATTTTGTTCATTTATAAAACTAAATACAAAAATGAGATTTTTAGAACTATTTTTTGTTCATTTTCATTTGGCATGAACTAAACATATTAAATATAAATTACTAAATAATTTTTTAAATTAAAAAATATCTTATATAAGGATATAATTTTCATTTCACGATTAATAAGAAGGTGCAAGAAGAATATCTTCTAACTAAATAAGTACTTTTTTTTGTTTTTTGTACGACATAAAAAAACATGAATTTTTTTTTTAATTTTTTATTTCTAATTTTTTTTTAAATATAAAATTTGTAAAAATAAAATCATTTATATAAATAAAATAAATCTACTTACTTATTTTATTTTCAATATTTAGATCTTGCAAAATAATTGAAGAAAAAGTACTGACAATATTTACTTTATTAGTATTTAGTTTTAGAAATGAATAAAAATAATATATGATTTCATTAAGGAAAATGTGATAAAAAATTCTATCATTCTTACGAAATAAAAATATATTATATGGAATCATTAAAAAAATGAAATCAAAAGGAATATAATTTATCTACAAATGTTTGAAGGGTAAATATCAAAATAAATGTCCCCATCATCTTTTTGTAATTTTACATTTATAAAATGATGTAATCATTTAGAAGGGGTAAAATGTACATTTTTAAGGTTCAAGAGACAAAGTGCAATTGAGGCATAGATTCAAGGGGGTAAAAGTGTAATTAACCCTAAAATTAATTCACAGCTAAATATCTATATTATATATAAAGTACGGGTGTGTTCGTTTGGATTGAAAATATTTTCCTGAAAATTTTTTGGTGCCAAACACCGGAAAATATTTTCCAGTGGAAAATATTTTTCAATTTTCCTTCCTCTGGCTGAAAATAACTTACGAAATTTTTGAGTGTAAGTTATTTTCCGGATAATTCAAGAGTGACATTAAACTTCAAATACTTACTTTTAAAATTTCGTTTGCTAAACTTATTTTCGTTTTTAATTCTTTTTCATTCGTTTTTCTCTCAATTATGGGTCCCACACTAATATAACTATTATTATGCATATTTTACTACTATATTGTACTATCATTTAATTTTAAAAAAAATCAATTTTTTATTAATTCGACCTACTTATTAGTTAGATGGGTCTCTTACCATTGTTATAAGTTTTTTTAACTTGTATTTATAAAATTAAAGATAAAACCGTTAAAATTTTTTATTTCAAAATATTTTCATTTTGTCAACCGAACATCGGAAAATTTTATGAAAAATAGACTTTTTCATGTAAAATATTTTCCAAGGAAAATATTTTCCAAGAAAATATTTTCAATCCAAACGAACACACCCTACGAAAAAGAATTTTGATATCCGTCATCTTCTATTTTGCTAAATTTACTATCCCACTCCCTTTATATATTTTTATTAACTATTGATAATTTCTTTTCTATAACTCCCTTCTTACTTTTTCCTCATTCCCTACAATATCCTTTTAATATTTTATTAGAAATTTCACTCACTATTCTTTAAAAAAAATAATATGCAATTTTTTTTTAATTTTTTTAATTATACACATAGAACATGCCTTTCCTACTAATATATTCTTAAATATGCCCTTGATCAAATCAGATCATCTAAGTTTTGGAAAGTTCAACCCCATTAAGAATCAAATTGACTACAAATAAATAATTGAAAGATTTATTTAGCTAAAATTAAAGTTAAGGAACCATTAAATTTTTATTTAAAAAGTTAAAAGACTATTTTGATGCTTTCCACAATTCAAAATCCACCAAAAAGTGAGTGATGTTTTAATGGTTAAAATGACTTAATTTTAAATTCATTAAAGTTGCATTTGAATTGATAGATTTAAAGAAAAATTAAAAATCTAACCATTTATTGTAATAATTTATAAAGTTAAAATGAATAAATTTCAAATGCATCCAAATTAAAAATATATTTGAAATCATTCCTTTAACATTTCTTTATTTTGATAAATTTAAATGAATTAATCTTATATACACAAATTTCTACATCAACCAGTTTATATGCATGTTCGGTTCGTTCGAAAAATTCCTACCTCTCTATCTGTCTCTCTAATATGTTTGGATTTTCCAAGACTCCATGGACGCGCAGAAGAGAAATGCTGACCAAGACAGAACTATCATATTTTACTTGTTCAAATACGGACCAAGACAGATTTTTTACTTGTTCAAATAACAATTAAGGTGAAACAAGATCAAGAACGCCGAATCTCTTTATGATAAACATATCCATTTTGCAAATTCATTATTACGGGTAGTTCCTACAAAGGATCGGACTAATGACGTATACAATACTTGAATTCTTGATGTATGTATTATTTAAATTTCAAATATCATTTTTACAAGTGACATACATCCAACTCTAATAGTGTCAAAAAATTTTTTACATCAACAGTATATATAAGATACCGAATTTAAAATCCATCACCTTTAATCCTAAGACAGACTCCAACAAATGAGTAAATTTCAAATCATTCCCTTAGATCCAAACGCAACATAAAATTTTATTTCATGTCAAGTACATCCATTTTGTATTTATTCAATTTAACATACTTCATATCCACCAATCCAAAGGGATCCTTATTTCAATTTACGTTTGATGTCTTCCTGCTCGTTCTCTTGTAACTACTTTAGCTTCCCCATCACCCAAGACAAAAAGAAGCAAATCCTCCTCCTAACCAGCCAAGTCACCTGTGATCCCACGAAACTTGAATATTCCACTACTAAAAACTTCCTTCCTGAAAACATTGAGCATGACTATGGAAATAAAACATACACCAGCGATGTGCCAATCAAAACCAAATTCTCTCCACTCCATTATCTGCAGAAAATAAAGAGGTGAACAGTGTTAACACAGCTTTGAAAATCACGTCACAAAACTCAGCTCCATATTTTCCTTGTCTAAATAAATGCAATTTGGAAACATTATCCCTCCTCCTACTCTAAACATGAAAAGGAAACTAGTCCAAACTTGGATCCACTACTCTTTCAACCACAAAAGCTGAACCGTTGTTTCACAACATTATAAACAGTACACCAGCGTTGTAACGTAAAGTAAGGCTTTGTTAACTAACTCCAGCAAATATGAACTTGTAGAAACTTAGCATTATTTATTATTCTCAAAGGCAATAAGTTCTTTCACGTGGCAGTTAAATTCTACAAGAAGGCATAATGCATGCAAAAGGCATTTTATAGCTTCTCCAAATATGCATGCGGCACCTTTACCAGAAACAGTAAATCCAAGTCCATCAAAAAAAAAAAAAAAAAAAAAAAAAATAACACCAAGTACAAAAGAAGCAAGCAGAAAATCAGAAAACTGAATTTGCAGACAGAAGCTTGTACTAGAGCTATTTGGAAACAAATAATGGTCTTTTTCATGTCAATTCATTACTTAGATATGCCAAATAAAAAATTATACTCATATTTTTTATTCACACACTAAATGTCCATTCTTAGTTGCTTCACTTCGCATCAAACAGTTTTTCAGAAATTCTGATGAAAAGAAGGAAAGCATGTTTTAGTTCAAAATTGAAAAGCTAATATCTGTTTCCAAAAAGCATGTCAAGTAATTTTATTTAGATAAACCTTTTTTAGCTTTAAGATGTACTAAAAGCATAACTCAAAAAGCAAACAAGAATACCTCAAAAAAAATACATCTTTTACCTCCGGAACGGGGAGAGAGAGAGAGAGAGAGAGACTCAATCTGCCGATAAAACTCAACTGAGAACAACCTTTAAATTTTGAAATATAACTACTTTTCCTCACCTCTCAAAGAATACTTAGTAGCTACTTTCTTTTCTTCCTCTCAACCCGAACAAGATGAAAACAGCAAAAATGCCTGGAATGGCGAACACAGCATATTAAAGGGAGTGTTAATCTGGAAGAACACATCCCTATGCTGTGTTTTGTAGGTTGGCGGCTTTCCTCATAACCACCAAATTTTTTAGGAAGAGGTGGTTTGAGCTTTTGTTGTTTCTGTTTAGCTTTAAGTGTGAATAACTTTTCCTTTTGTTCGTCTAAAGATCTTTGTAGAACTGGTTTTTTACTTCAAAGCTTTTAAGAGAACAATAACATACTCTATATTTGTCAAGTAATTTTCCAGCCATAACTTTTATACAAGTACAAAGAATAGTGGTGGAAAAGTAAACTAATGACTCAACAGAAGTACCTCTCAATGTTGACTTACCAGCACAATCAGTACAATAAGTACTTGCAGAATAAAATGAGCATGAACAGAATAACTAAAGCTATTCAGCATCTAATTATTATGTCTGAAATGGGGACGAGCAAAATTCCATATAGACTGAAAATACCACTATAGCATCTTGAGCTTTACAGAAAACAACATATATATATCATTAACGAAAAAGGTACTCGTAGAATTTCTACTTCTGTATAGGATATTTTGCTAAAATTTGATAAAAGATCATACATGACAGCAAAAGGACTGAACACTGTAATGGATCAAAGCAGTCAACTAACCTGAATCTCATTTCTTTGTTTTATCAAGAACTTCAATATATCTCTTAGGTATCCGGTATTGTTCAATTAAGTGTTTTGCAAGATCACCAATGACGCCCCCTTGAACCAAAACTTCAAGACCTTTCTTTCCTATGAAAACATAGAACGGAGACGGTACAAAAAATCGCCAACTTAGATGCACCAAAAATAGATGTCAAAGAGTTAAGGACATCAGAATTATAAGTCAGTTAAAAGGAAAGCAACCTTCTACCATAGTACATAAGTAAATGCCTCAACCATTCCCAAATGGCAAAGAGCGATGCTAAAAGAACAGAAAAAGAGGTAAAGTTTTTGGCTTCATTCAGTTTCCCATGTATCAACTCTGTTGAAAAATAAATAATTGCTTGTGTTAACCATGTAAGAGATTCAAAAGATGAGTAGGTTCCCCACCTCCCCCCCAGGCCCCCAACCCACAAAAAAAAAACTGTCTTGAGTTAGCAGTGGCAGCAACAATTTATCTATTGCTTTCACCCTCTGTTAACTGTTAATCGAGCCTACAGATTTTTTTCCCTGGGCTTGAGCTATAGGTTTTTTTGACTAACATAATCAGCTCAAGCGAAAAGATTTCAAGCAAGAAAAGTTCAGGACTTGTAACTTCCTCAAAAATCTGCAAAAAACTAATGTTAAAAAAGTACGTATAACTATATCACAGAGGCACATAAAACTGGATGTAGTAACAGCATTAATCTTATGCTATGTCCAGACCAGATATTCAGTTAAACCCTTATCTTTTATTTATTTATTTATTTATTTTATTTTTTAAAAGAAGCAAAGTGAATTATACTTGCGGTCATCATGCTAGATTCATTGAGTGGGAGACTGTTATTATCCAGGTTATGTGGTTTAGCAGCTTATACTTAACAATGCGTTTCCTTTATGGAATCATTATAATTTCAAATCTTGGGTTTAATGATATAGTTAAGATGAGAATTATCAGTTGTCATGTCATGGTAGATAAGAGTAAGTTCCATAGCTCCTTCCTTTCCAACTTGGTTGCCTAGTAATTTTCAAACAAGGGTAGCATGAGGTTCTGGTTTAATCATGTTAAAGTTGCATGAAGCCAATAACGAGGTTTTCAGTCCTTGGATGTCCTATCATGCGATGTAACTTTTATTTTTAATCAGTTGTATAATTTGTTGATTAAAGATGGGTGCCTTTATATATGAAATAGGACTGCAATGGTGGAGGGTGGGTTATAATCTTACAGGAGTAGTTCATTAATGGGATTCACTGTATTCTCTGAATTCTCATACAAGTTGGCATTATTTGGTGCTAATAGAAGAGATTCTTCCAATTAACAAGAATGAATTGTAGAAGCTAAAGATGAAATACCTGGAAGCTCTGCCACTGTTGTACTACAAGCAAACTTCTTCTGAAGCTCTGAAGATAGTGCCTCAGCATCTATTAAAAATGATTCTAAACCTGAAAGTTTCGTAACTTTCTTGCTCCCTTGCCTCCGTTCAGTCATTATCTGGATTGGCTTTAGACCACCCTTACGAACAACAGTGTCACTGCCCCTCGTTACTTGGTGATGGGCTTGCATCCGACTGATAAAAGTTGACCCTAAATCTTTCTTATCAATTTCGGTTGGATAAGTGGATCCTTTCTTTATGACTCCTTTGTATAAAGCATCACAGAGAGTTGCATCTAAAGTCACCACAGATTAATGTCTGTTGGCTTGACAAGATTTTGTTTTTCAACATACTGGAAAACAGTATCAGATGCTTCTGAAGAACTGTAAAGTTTCCCTGGCTCCGCACCAATTAATATAAAAATAGGGTTGACGTGAACACTAGGTTTGTAAATCTCTGCAACTTCAAATACTTTAGGTACCTGTCCGTCATTGATACCCTGTTCCACAGTTGATTGTCCACCCTTCAACACTTTCCTTTTCTCTGGCTTGAAGGATTCGTAGTCTGGATGACTACGATTAACTGAAAACAATGTCACCTCCTTTTTATGTTTATCTTCTTTTACTGCAATCTGTCAATTTCACAAAATTATTGCAGTTCAACATGATGATAAAGCAAAATATCATGCTGAAACTATCTGAATAATGTAACTAAATAGTTGCTTCAAAACAAATGGAAAAGATCACTTCAACATTTAAAGTAGAATATATTCTCCAATAATCATATGTCGAATGGTAAAAGATGCCACTGGCATCAAAACACGGTAACATTCGTTTGCATTGTTCTTTATCTGGATACTGAGGGATAGGGGAGGATATTTCCGGTATTACATGTTTAATTTCGTAGAATATGATATGAGGGCTATCTCTAGTAACTCTCAAACCACATTTCATTTTACATAATGGGAGATTTCATAAATGGTCTGGTTGGTGGAATCCAGAAACTTTACGATTACTCATGAAAGATAGATACTAACAACAAAAAGAAAACACTACTCCCTCTGTCCCATTTTATTCGACACTGTCTATTTTAGTTTGTCCCAAATTATTTGTCACTCCTTAAAAATGCAAATAAATAAAGCCAACTTACCTAATTTACCCTTCACGCAAGTTCCAAAAAAGAGTAATAAAGTCATGTTTCAACATTAAACACTCTCACAAAACGTTTCAAAATTTGAAACTCCAAAACCAACTAACAAATTTTGAATTTGAATGGAGGGGGCAATAATGAAAAAACAATTCCACTAGTTAGTCAAATATCAGACTTTTATTGAATTGTGTGCAAGATTGACCATGCCAAATAAAACGGGATCGAGGGAGTATGCCCTTCCCCCAAACTGTCCCCTTTGTGGAATTCTAGACCCCCACATTGACATCTAAAAACCCATCCAGGCTATTTAATCCAAACAGAGGAACCATATAGATACCTCATTCTAGGGCAACATAAGGCCCTTAATTCACGTGTACTAGATGTGCAAGTCTACTGATGAGACAAATATCGCCCCTTTTCCTCATTTCAGATAGTTAGGAAGCTTTACAATTAATTTTTAGCTTTTCCATAGAATTATGTTCTCCCAAGCACCATGACAGATTTATGCAAATTAAACTTTGTGGATTGGCAAAGTAAGAGAAAACTTCCAACAACTTGATAATTTTAGCAGTTTTCTTACTTGGAAGAACCAGCTTATTAGATTTTTGTTCAAGATACAACTTCTTCCATTGAATTTCCTTTACGAAGGAGTCAATTGCCTTTCTTTGCTTAGGAATTAGAATAAGATAGCGAAATAATGTTTTAGAACATCTTACAGATATCCACAGGCGCTGATTTGGTATCTCATAACGGCCTGCATATTTTTGCTTAGGAATAGCGAAATAATGTGTGCAGGATTTTTTGACCTATTAACAGTATTTCTTTCCTCGATAAAAAATATTTTATCCGAGAAAAGGACTTAGAATTTTCGGTGAAATCAATAGGAAGTTGAAGTTACATATGCCCTCAATCATTGTGTATAAGATACCATTCAGAGATAGGATCATGAGATGTAATTACCAAAAACTCCCAGCACTGATGGCAATTTGCAATTTACAATTTACAACAGAACCAACAGCAGATTCTTAATCAGAGTGGAAACCTAAATAAAATGATAAAACTCACAAGTCCTGCAGAGGCTTTAGCTTGTAGCCATTTTGACAATTTCTTGTAAGAGGATTTCTTTACATCTAACGTAACACCTGAAGGTCTGCAAGGTAGCATGTGACCTGACCTATACCAGCACAAGCTATGACGAAGAAAATCATTGTAAGCAAACCCATGAATTTCAAGTCAGAAGCAATCAGAACAATTTCAACATTTTGCAAACATTGAGTTTATTTCCTTTGAATGAAAAAAAAAAAAAGCGAGAATGCAACATTCAAAATGGAACAAAATTAGCATGCTTGGACTTTGCAGCCATGTTTATACCTTTTTCAGCTTTTCTTGATACTTCAGTATAGAAATACTACTCCCACAGGCCTATATATCCAAAAATAAAATAAAATAAAATAAAAAACGAACAGAAAGGAAAGCCATTGTGACTCAGCTTTTCTTGATACTTCAGTATAGAAATACTACTCCCACATGCCTATATATCCAAAAATAAAATAAAATAAAATAAAAAACAAACAGAAAGGAAAGCCATTGTGACTCAGCTTTTCTTGATACTTCAGTATAGAAATACTACTCCCACATGCCTATATATCCAAAAATAAAATAAAATAAAATAAAAAACAAACAGAAAGGAAAGCCATAGATGTGACTTCCTCTGATACACATGAGGCTAAAGTCAGCAGTTTCCAAATCCAAATCCCGGGGAACTAGTGCAGACATTTCAGTTTCTAACCAATTTCAAACACTTAAGATTATTCATTTTAACTGCATGAAGCTTAAAGATCTTTATATCCCCATGGAAGAGAATAACTTTTCCCATTAAATCACTCGCTGCATCAGATTAACTGCCTAATGTATTAGACTTACACAGAACCCTGACAAGCAAAATTGGGAACATGTGGCTTCATGTCAAACAACCTTCGTCATCTTATTATCAAACAACTTTTTACCAGCATTTATGAAGAATTTTGCGCAAGTCAACTCCTCAAACACAGGAAGAGTATCCAAACCAACATGATTACATATAAAAATTTAAAAATAAAAAGCAAGAAACATGTAACTGCCAGAAATATAAGGAGACTTTTTCAGCCTATGATGGTATATGCAATCAAGAGAAAAAACATGATACTCTTGTATTCAGCATCCTTAGAAATCTAAAGAATGTGGTATATCATACCACAATGTGCTTCCAGGCATGGGAAGGTCATTCTCTTTGACTGTGGTGTGCAAGGCCTGTAAAAGGCACTTGTCCAATAAGGCATCGACATCCTCAACAGATAATGAATGTTGGTCCCCAGCATTCAATTCATTTATTGCAGCAGTTTCATTCATCTTCAAATCACCCAGACTGGAGACTAAATGCTCAGTAACTTCATTTGCCATATCATCCAAAGCTGTGGAAGCAGAACCAACAGTAGACTGATCATCTTTAACATCCACCACATCTCCAATTTCTTCATAGTTGGCCACATTTCCATCATCAACTGAAGCACCAGCTTCACATGAATCCGAAGCTTTACTAGCTGATACCAAAGCAGGATCCTCGAACACAACATCCTCAAAAAAACCAGCATTTGGCACATAAGGATTTTCCACTGATTCCCTGCAGATGAGAGGAGAAACCATGAATCTAATTCTTGAAATCAATATAGAATCCCTCTCAAATTACATATCATGTCTTACCAAAGTGTGTCTCCATAGCAATGACTAATTTTTAAGGCCTTTCCACGTAATCCAGCTTTTAAAGCTTCAGGAGTACTCATGGTGGTCCACCCAACCTGATTAAGATGAGTCAGTGTCAATGGAAGACTAAACTTTTAAAAATTTCAATTCACCTAAATGACAAGATAGTCAGAGTTTGAAGAGCCTACAGCTATTGAAGCAGGATTGCCAGGAACTTTCACTGCCCATGGTTCCCCAGCTAAAAAATTTGGAAGACCTTCGGCAGGAATATAAATGCCAGGGAACATCAAATCAGCCCCTCCAAGTACATATCGAGAAACCTCACCACCTTTCAACCAAAATGTGGGCAGAAGTTCTGGGACCTTCCAGAGAGCATAAACTGCCAGGATCAGATACTAAATACCTTAGTTTGAGGTAAAAAGCCAAAATGCAAAAATTCAACTCAGAGATTACAGAAACAGATCATGGATCGTAGATAAAAAGCCAAAATGCAAAAAATCAACTGAGAGCTTGCAGAAATAGGTCATGGATGATATAACTGTATTCTACAATAGACCAAATCTTTTGTCATGCCCATTAATAGGCATTTAGAAAAGAATAATCAGACAGTCTATCTTATAGAATGTAACACTCGATTCCCACATTAAGGAACCATCACAAAGAACTGCCTAAAATAGCTCCAACAAATTCATGGAGAAAACAAGTTTCTCAAAACATGGTAAGTATTTGCTAGATCAATTGGAGAGACTAAATCAAAGACTATCTTTAACTTCCTATTCTAATAAAATAACATGGAAACTGCACCTTTGTACTGGTCCTGAAGGGTGAACTTTTTAATCTATATGGACCTTTAATTACAAACTAATTTTTTCGTCTACACATCTAGAAACATAAATAGTAACTTGGTCCGTTTGCATCAAACTCTTAAGCATCTTCAAGAGTTTAAGGGGAATAGAAGCACACCATATAGTTGATCACGTGCCAGATGGTTCATAATGAGTACCTGTGGGTAATATTCCTGTGCCACGCCCATCAATATCGAAAAACACAGGATAGCCATCCTCCACACAATACACAAGAATTCGGTTTGGATACTTTGAAACAGTTATCTCTGCCTGATTAAAATTAGCCAAAACAACAGTAGAAAATTCAGGTGTTAAAAATTGTAACCAAAACACCAAAATTTCTAGAATGGATAATAGACAGAGAATTCTGTCCAAACTTTTTCACATACTCCAAATCTGAGATTATAAAGCACTTGCTAAGAAGAACCAAACCTAAGAGAATACCAAGATAACGCCACATCAAACACCTAAAAAATTACTCGAGCAATTTTGGAGTATGACATACAAAGAATTTAATACACACAAATACAAGTTGAACAGGTATCAGGTCTGAAACTTCAAATGTCACAAAGATAAGATCAACTGGAGATAAAGGTGAAGTGCCCTATTGATATTCAAAGTTGAAACCTGAGGAATACAAAGGAAAGATCCAAAAGTAATTTGCTAAAACACCAAAACCATGATTTTAGGTGATGCAGTCAAGAAAAGGCTCGAGAAAAAAACAAAATCAAAAGTTTCATAATTGCGTTCAAGCATTTTTTATGGACTCTTTGGAAGACAAGAAGCCTTTCTGGAGTTAAGATAAGGGTATTTTAGTAATTTAGCTATTGCAGGAATTAGTTGGTACTATTATTTTATTATTTTGTGATACAGTCAATTAAGGACTTCATTTTTCAGTTGGTTTTACTAATAGAGTTGAGCTAGGATTCTTGTTCCTAAAGGGAATAAGATTTAAATCCTAATCAAAGTAGGGTTTGTCTTTATTCTCCATAAATAATGTACTTCTCCACAAAGAGAATAGAGTTTCAGCTTAATAAAAAATTCCTGCAGACATTGTTGTCTTCTTAAGGTTTGTGTGATACAATCTAACAGCTTGGGTGTGATGCCTAAAGGTGCCTAGGAGTGATTCCTAGTGTTTCCGATTTGCTATTCTCTTACTCTATAGAATTTTCAGTAAGTTTTCAATTAGTTTCTGGTTCTAAAATTACTCTGTCCCTGCAATTTTCTGCTATAATATTGTGAGTTTAAAGCCTTAAAATCTACTCTACAAATCTGTTGGCCTAGCCCACAGCTTGTGCTGCGCCATTGTGGGTGCACCAATCATGGATAAGTACTTATTACTAAACATAGGGATGCAAGAGCGCAATAAAGTACTACAAGACCTCTCTTCCTTACACAACAAGACAACCGGCACATGTGAGTCCTTGGATAGGTGGCGACCATTCTGAAGAACCAAAAAGACTAAGCTCAAAGAAGGAAGTCCCATGAGAGAAATATTATAAGTCACTAAAGGCAGGTTGGCCATTGATCTATCATTAGAGGCACCAAAAACGGGCTTTACTCCTGCTAACTGTATCAAAAAACAAATTAAGGACTCATTGAAATTTAGACATTTCATAACAGTTCTACCTAAGGGTATCAGAATTGTTGAATTCATTTATGATCATGAGTTTCCAGACACATCATAATTCTGCTAAAGGAAGGGATCAAATACCATATAACAAGCCAAATAGTTACCCGATAATATTATCATTACCAATCAGCCAAAAAGGTACGCTTTACGAGAATGCCTCGCGTTGGTAATTCCAAAAATAGGGCATTACGCTGGTTATCACTTTCAAACTCCCCAGAATTTGTTCAATCGGTATCAATTGTCACACTATTATATAAAAATATTTGCATTTAGATGAGAAATTTATTGGCGAGGTAACAATTTAAACTGCTGGTTTATCAACCTCCTCTTAAAAAGAACCTTTTTTTTAACTTGTGTGGGATTTTACTTTGTTCATTACGCTTAGTCACAAGAACTTGTACAGAGAAATGCAGAACATAATCCCGTTCTTTTCACGATACAGGAAAGCTACACAAAGCTACACGTTTAAGCTGTATTTTCCGATAGTAACAGGATAGTTCCAACAGTGATGCCCAGTACAATGTTTAGCAACTTCAATTCCCTCTCTCCCTCTTAGACAACAAATGCACATACCACATCATGTTTATGAAATAAACCTGTCATGCTAAATGCATAAAAGATACTAGTACATTAGACAGTAATTACTCGTCTAAAGCTGCAGAGTAATCTTCATCTACTAAGTTGCTTTTTACTCTTATCTAGAAAAAAAAAAAGTCACTTTCAAGACTGAGTTTCTGAAGTATTCATCAACTTTAATTTGGTTTCAACAGGACTAAAAAAGACTGGCCATCAAATTTCTTCGATTCAATTTTATGATAGTTCCCGGTGGTTGAAAAAGATGCAATCTTGAACTATTCCTAACGTCCTCAAATTTCACACAACCCCATAATAGAACAACCATTTCGTTGTTCTCCTTTCTCCTTACCATTTTGAGTACCATTTTCAAAGCCAATAATAGTTTATCCAAATACTCATCCTCCCCCACAAATTTCATTTCTTGACAATATTTCCCTCCTCCATCCAGAATTAATTTGGAGAAAAAACTTATGGTAGTATTACAATAATTAATTATGTACCTTAGGGGGAAGTAAGGATTCGATATCGGCATCGGAAGCATTGGGAAAGCGGGCTGCAATAGTACGCCTTAACTTCTTACGGTCGGCACCTGAGAGTCGCTGTTGTGACTTCACTTCCGCTGCCTTCTTAAACATCTCTTTCTATTTCTTTCTCGGGGTGGCGTTGGTATAACTGATGAGTTTAATTAATCTTCAATGAATGAGTGAACCGGCGAATATGAACACGACTGCGGCCGGTGAAGGCAAACTTTGAATTAAAAGAGTTGGATGCTATAGAGGGCGAAGCTTCTGGAATCTGGACGCCGTGGACCGTTTTTAGAACCTTATTGTATGTCAAACGGACCAAGTTACTATTTGGGTTGGGCTGTGTAACGCTTCTTCCAAATGGTCCTAGACCAATAAATTACAGCATAATATCAAATTCCGCTTACACCCTTGTGAATTTGCCGTTTACCACATATGTCCCCCTGGTTTTTATAGCCTATACCACATCCTTTTGCTGTTGGTTGAAGCGTCCAATGGATTGAAAATATCTCCAGTAATGAAGGGTGATTAGGATATGATCAAAATCTTAACTTTTTTCTTCAAAAATGCCCTTTTTAATTATAAAAACTTTGGGATAAAATAAATTTCTACAAAAACTTTGGGCAATTTTTGAAAAAGAAAACAAGAGAATGACTATTCTTGAAAGGTGGTGATTGGGTTCAAGTCACAAGTCTAGGGTATGGGGCACAGCAGGAGACTATGTGATAATTCAACAAAATAGAGTTAATTTCATACATTTTGGCAATGTTTCGAGTACTTTTTAATGTTCTTATGCATACTTTTATACTTTTGTGTTTTGGTGTTTAGTTGTATTTTGAAGTGTTTTATGTGTCATTTATGTATTTTGTAGGTTGGTTGACGGTTCGGAGCTAAAAAAGTGGAAAAAAATTACATGAAACAAAGTTGAAATTGAGAAAACATTTTGGCAACCAAGCACTGTAGCGTTCATTACCTCTGAGAATCCACGAGCAGAGTGTTGCAATATTCTGATGAAGGCCAAATCCGAGTGTCACGACGTTGTGCCAACTTTATGAACAAGACACTTCGTGATTTTTATGGCTTTTGAATTTGGTTTTGCACCCGTATGAACTTATTTTGACCTAAGCCTTATTCCAACACTCTAAGACACATTGTATCTATAAATATGACCCTTTAGGATCTATTTTAACATGTATTGCAGGAATAGTAATAAGGTAGAATAGTTTAGAATAAATTTCCTCTTAGTTTAGGTTTTACAACCCTACAAGGGTTCTGTTGGTCCAAAAGCAACCTAAGAGGGGGCTGAATTAAGTTGTCTCAAAAAACAAACATTTTAATGTACTTAATGGAAATTCAAACTTTGTGCAACAAATCAATACTTAAGCACAAGTGATCTAAGATAATCTATATTTAACAATCAAAGCTTCAAGAAATAAAAGATTGAGATAAAGAATATCAAACCAAACTCCCAAGCTTCTCAAGCTTGGAGTACATCCACTAGTAGTGCCTCTTCAAAGAAGGTGAGGCAATAAACTTCTTGTACACAAAGTAGGCTCACCCTTGCACCAACTAAGTTCCTCTAGTTGAGCCAAAGGGTTTTACACTATAACCTCACTTTTGTACACTTGTTATCCCTCCACTCTTACACTTGAAGATCATTCACTAGTCTACTCTTACTCACACTAATTTTCTCTAGTTGAGCCAAGAGAACTATACTACCCAAACCAATACAACCCACAATATTTTAGCCTATTTCTCCCAAAATAGCTCTTACAAGTGTTTGTATTGAATGTAGTAGTTCCTTACATCATTTGGATATCCTTGGGCTATTTATAGATAAAAGATGTGCTGAAATTTGAGCTCCAACGGTAAAAAAACTAGCTGTTAAAAATTGGCCGTTAGGGGTAACTCGGACGTCCGTTCATGCGTCCTACAGCTTCATGAACAGTGTCTCGGATGGTCATATGCGTCCTACAGCTTGATGAACAGTGTCTCGGACGGTCATATGCGTCCTACAACTCTGACAGAAAATTACTTCATTTCGAGATCCTTTCTTCGGACGGTCTTCAACATCCGATCTTTTTGGCTTCGGACGATATTCGACTTCCGATCATCATACTTTCGAATACCTTGTCTCGGACGGTCTTTTGAGTCTGAAGCACTATTTTTCGGACAGTTATCTACGTCCGAAAGATGTGTTCTTTCTCGGTGTTGTCTGATCATGTTTCAGATGCTCCCTTGCGTCCGACCCCCTTTCTTTCGGACGCTCTTCATCGTCCGTAAGGTGTTGTTCAACTTTTGGTTGTTTTTCTTGATTGTGTTCGGATAATCATTTTCGTCTGAACTTCCCTATTTTTCTGCACACTTGTTTTCAAGCCGTTAGTACGATTTGGTCATCATCAAAACATTATTATCAATTGCATTCCAACAGGTTCTTGGTGAGTTGTCAAGAGAATTTCGTGTTTCATCTGACAGGAGGCTTTAAGTGACGATTTCTTCTCCAATTTTTCGTGCCTTCTAGTGTTTTCTTTCTTGTTCTTGCTTTCAAGTCTTCAATTTCTATGAAGTAGTTTTATGTTAGGGGTTGATGTAACTCAACTACATAATTCTTGAGTACTTGTTTTGAATAAAAATTCAATCCGTCTGTGGTAACTATTCACAAGAATATGTTTTATTATTCTTAAGACTTTTTCTCTTTATGACTTGATATCCAATGATGTATTGAAATTGTATTTGAACATAAGTCGAGAATAATGAATGTCATAATTCGTTTATGTTCAAATAGAGAGGTTAATCATAATTGAATTGTGTTGTCCATTTAGCGGTTTGAAAGAGTACTAACACCCCAGGGTTCTAAAGATTCTGATGTTTTAGTTTTATTTGCCTTCATTAACTCTGAAAATATGTTTCCAAAAGCGGATAAAATGCTTCTTTTTTAAATAGTTATTAGTTTGAGAAAGACTAATACGCAATAGAGAACTTTCCCATCTTATATGTAACTTGATTGATTCTTGTTTGATTTGCATCTCATAGTTATGTTAGTTTAATTCGTAAAGTCAATTCCCTAGCATTCTTTTGTTCTTGTTTCTATTCATGCTTTTATTTATTTAATTGCCTTAGTCTTTAGTTTAATTTAGTTAGTTAAATTGCTCTTTCTTACATTCTCTTAGAGACAATCTAATTGTAATTACTTGTGGATTCATCACTCTTTCTCATGAAAAATGATAGTCAGGCTCTTATCACTTTATTATTTGTTTCACTAGAGTACTTGCTAGTCTTGCTAGCATTATCACACGTCAATAGGGGTTATATTTGAGGGATTTTTTTGTTGCTAATTAAAAGTTTAGGAGGGTAGGTTACCACTCACTCCAAGGCTAGCTAAGATACCCGTACATTTTTGGCTTACAGCTATACTTATAGATTGCTTACCAACAAGGTTTAGTGAAGGGTAATGAGAATTAAACATGTGACCTTCATTGGGACAAATTGTCCTATTTACTATCTAAGACAACCCTTATTGACTGGGGAAGGGGTTTGAGGAGGATGAAAACGAGAAGGGAGAAGGTGGTAGGGAAAAAGGGGATGGTATGGAGGATGAAAGAGTGAAGAGGGAGAGAGTGGCAAGGGCTGAGAAAGAGAGAGTTTGCAGGTAGAAAGGTAGGAGGAGAGGTAACGGTGGTCGGGGCACTAGAAAAAAGCATGCATTTAGTGACAAAAAAATATGTCGCTAATTAGAAATGCTACACGACGGACAAAGTGGTGACGAAATGACGTTGTTACTTTCATCGCAAAATTTTTCATAAAAAATGTGAGCAAGCCGCTCGTTTGTGCAATGCCAATATCATCCCTAAATTTGTTGCTAATTACAGTAATCAATATATTCGATGCAAAAAGTTGGCGAACATGGTTGTGGTTGAATTCTTCGCCAATTATGTGACATCTTGTTGACAGATTGTACATACTCAAAACTCAACGTAAATTTGTCTCAAATTTTGCGACAAATTCTCTTTATCAGTGCTAATTTCTTAACACATCCTCATGTCCCTCATGATAGATATAAGGGTTTGTAGTGAATTATGCTTTCGTTGTACAATCCATCGCTGATTTCATCACTTTTTCCTTTACACAAGTCTCCATCTTCTTTCCCCAGAATCTTGTAGTACCAAACCTTCTTGATAACTCCATAAAAGTTGGTTATTCTTTCCTTAGTTAAGTGCATCTAATGTTAATTTCCTTTTCAAATTACGATTTTTATTCCATTTCAAGTTGCATTTATTGCTTAGTAGCATTAGCATAGATTAGTAGTTAATTTAATTTTCTTAGTAAGTTGTATTGTTTGCATGTAGAAAAGCCTGAGGGCAATACTTGCATTAAAAACGAGGTTAAAAAGCTGAAAAGCAAAGAAAAGTTTTGTCAACAATGGTCAATGTTGGTTGCAACGAAGCTATCAAAGGAGTAATATCCGAAAGGATGTCTTAGTTTGTTGTGGCAAAACATTTAGAGAAGGAAAAGTAACCAGAATCTAGTTGTACTTTGGCAGAGACAAATGGGACTTCTACAGAAGTGAGATTTCAACAATGAGACTTACCCAGTAAGTCCTACATATATAACAGAGGTGTGCAACATTTAAGGAGTTCTAACGTATAGTCCGAGCTAGGGTTAGGAATAGTTTCTAGAGCTTGCACAACGACATATGGGCTTTAGAGAGCACGTAATGACAATATTAGCGTCCAATTTCTAGGTGTTATTTTTTTCTTTGGTTTTCATAATTATCTTTTTATTTGTTTTATTCAATTTTAAACATTATTTTATTAGTGCATGCATAGTCGTCGTTCTTAGTCACCACTCTTAGCTACATTAGATCTCAAGATCAGCCGAACCACACGTGCACATAGAAGATTGCATCTAGATCATATAGAAGTACAAAGAGAAATTAGTGACATTATGGCACAAGAAAACAACCAACCATAGAGCAATTAATCCTAATGTAGACGAATTTATTCTGGCCCTACATATGTCTTTGTCTTCCATCCTTAGTACTGCTAAGCATTTAAACTTATATAGATCTAATTGCAATTATTATAGATGTGATGTGTGTTCGGTAGAATATTGATTAGGTTTTTGCAAACAATAAACAAGTAATATTAACAAAAAGAAACATTAATTATCCAAATTAACTCCCACATACTCGCAAGTATACGAGGTGAGTTTGTATATAGGATGAATAAGGATCGTTCCCACGAGAACTATTAGAATAATGCTAGGTTTACAAGCCTATTTACTAGTTAGATAAAATAATCAGGGTTTTTTGACTAAAATTAATTAAATTTAATAAAAAAATTTGAAATAAAGACAAGAATGTAAAATTCTATCCCCAGGGAAAGCAATTAAAAATAATTGACTAAAAACCCTAATTCAATCAACCCTACTTGCGAGAATTTAATCAAGAACAAGAATTTAAATTAGTCTACTCTATAAAAAAGCAATTAAAAATGATCAAGAAAAAAAAAAACACTAACTACTAAACTACGAAAACAATTAAGAATTTAAACTTCTCTAAAACAATCTAGATAATTAAAGAACAAGAACGCAATGAAAACAAAAATTAAATTGTATAAAATAAATCAAACTATAATTGTGGCAAAAACCAATGTGGGAAGATGATCGTTAAATCTTGAATCCTTGACAAGAAAATGAAATTCTAGCTCGAAAACTTGAAAAAATCTAACCTACGGCTGGTTTTATCGATTTAACTATTGAAAACTAAGAAACCAATGATGGCTGATGATGATTCTTGTTTCCTCCCGTTCTCTTGGTGTATTTATAGGTGTTTTTAGGGTTTTGGGATTTCAGAATGATAAGTACACGATTTCTCATGCAAATAGGCTCACAGGAGGATTTTTCTTGCAAAATAAGCAAATTTATGAGACCTATCCAACGAGGCAAGTTTGGGCGCTGCAATTTTGTCACGCCTAGACATTACTTCTAATGAACCAAACTGATTTCGGTGCCTAGGAGATGCATTTTTGTCACACCTGGGCACGCTTGGTAGCACCAATTTCAAAATTTTCCTCAATTTTGATTATGATGCAAGATGAATTTGAAACAACTCAAAACATAAAAGTTGTAGCTTTATGTCTTAGATTTCCAAAAAAAATTGAATCACCCAAATTGGAGTTTAGATAAGAAAGTTATGCTCTATCTACCAAACTGTGTCCACATTGCTCCTTGCCGGTGTACATAAATTCCAATTTTGTAATTCTCCTCCAATTTTAGGATTAATTTCAACTCTTTCTTCACTCAAACCCTACAAAATTTAAAATAAATCATTTTGGCTCATAATTACTCAATTATTGTTTACACATCACTAAAAACAAGGTAAATGATACATAAAATATATGATATTTACGAGTTTATCAACTACCCCACACATAGTTTTTGATCGTCCTCGAGCAATACATAGAAATAAGTCACAGACATACTCAACACATCTCAGGTGTAAATGTTAATCATCCACATAAATAACCAAGAACTAAACCATCGTAAGGAAAATAGCCAAATGATAATAAACCCCTATACATGAATTCTAGTACAGGTGTGTGCATAGCCATACAAAAATAACTTTTAAGGCATTCAAATCAAATCAAATCATGCGAACCCTTTGAATTTTTCTAAACACTCCATTGGTTACTCTTCTTACATTTCTTCACTAATGTAGACAACTAACTCGATTTGAATTAGGTACGATTTTTAGCTTGTAACGAAAGGCTAAGGGCTTGGCTAACAAAGAAAGGAAAAGGGATAAACAAATAAGGAAGAGAGCTTTAAATTAATGTGCACCTCATTAACATAAAACTTCTTTTTGAACACTAAAACACTCATCCTTCAAAGAAGTAACCCTACACTTAATTGTCCAAATACCCATAAAAATTTTGCAACAAGCAAAGTAAAATCCTACTTTTTCAATTTCAACCATACTCGCCACACTTTGCAAACATATTTCCTTTTTTGTTTCTTTGTCTTCTTTTTCTTTTCCCCAAAATGGGTATTAGTGATAGGCATTACTCGCAAAAAATATCTAAATAGGTACTAATGATAGGCACTATCTACTAACACTCTAGTGCTGGTGCCAATGATGGGCACCACCTGTAATACTCTAACGCAGGTGCCAGCGATGGGCACTCCCTGCTATAGTCAACAATTTTTTTTAAAACACCTTTACACCTTAACTGTACACCATTCATTCTAACACTGTTATACAACTATCTTCCATCCTTATATCTCCTTAATAATTAATGCAGCATTAAAGATCTTTAAAAAACATTTAGAATAGCTCTTAAAGGTAGATAAAAATGAGTTAGAAAAAAAAATGAATGGTGCTTCTGTCCATTCAAAACAAATTGAGGCTCAAGTAGAGTTCTATGGATAAATTTTATAGTAGGATTGGCTTGAAAGGCTCAAACATCCAAAGAAATGCCTACCCTCATCTTTAAATCAGATCAAATTATCTAAACTTTAACTCGGCCTAAAAAATATAATAAAGTAAGTGTCTGGAATGCAATATAAATGAATTTACACAATTATCTCTTAGTGCCAAAAAGGTACAACATTGTAGGGCTATTAGTGCTAAAAAATTAGAAATAATGTTAGGAAAATATTAACACCGACTACCCTACTCATGACAACTTAGCTCAAAATTATCCAGTAGAAAATTAAAGAAACATACTAAGCAATTTGTGAACAAAATTTTCAACAATTTGAAAGGCCCTCAAATCAAAAGTTAAGCTACAAATATAAAAATAAAAATCAAACAAAATGAACAAACAAGCCACCAAACAAACAGAAATTAAGAAAACTCCCCACCCCACACTTAGAGTATAGCAGTATCCCCAATGCAAAAACAAAGAAGAGTAAAAAGGAAAAAAGAGAAGCTTCTCTGTCAAAGAAAAATGTTTGCTGCCGTTTATGTTGGACTAAATACCCTTGAGTAGAAGTTGAAAACATCAACCACTAAAACAAAATCAAAACATTCTTAAAAATCCTTAAGACATTAATAAAAATAATAAAACCAAGAAACTAAACAAGAACATAAGAAATAAAATTAAGAAAAAATATGGGTTACCTCCCATGTAGCGCCCTTGTTTATAGTCTTAGGGTGGTTGTCCATACCCTTTCTTTAGGCCTCCACAGGAAAAGTTTAATCCCACTCTTAACTGTCATTTCTTGATTATTGGCTTTTCCTTGAATAAATCCACATTTCCACCAAAGCCAATGTCCTCAATAGCACGTCCAATTGTTTTTCGAACAATTTCCTCTTCTTTTTGCGCTCTTTAAGTTTTTGGACGTCCAAATTTTTTGATACTTTGCACAACTTTCTTGATCCTTTTTCACCCCACACACATCGTCACGTGGTTTTGATTCTTCATTTGACCTGCTAATAGAAGGATCAAGTGAATGATTAGCACATTTTTCTTCAAAAATAGGAAAATTATCATTATAATAAAAAACATCAGTTTCAATTGATTCATTTTTAATTTGTAAAATTTCATCAACTTCCGTTTATCAACATCTATTAATGCATGTGCGGCTGACAAAAATGGACTCCCCAAGATCAACGATATGTCATTATCCTTGTCGATGTCCAACACCAAGAAATCAACGCGAAACACCAACTTCTCTACTTGCACAAACACATCCTCCAACAAGTCATATGGTTTCCTTTCAGTCAAGTCCGTGAATTGGAGTGTAATGCTAGTCGGTTCGGCATTGGTGATTCCTAACTTATCATAAATGGATTTTGGTATAATGTTGATACTAACTCCTAAATCACAAAGAGAATGATGTAATGTTGTTCCACCAATATTCACCGGTATTGAGAAGCTACCAAAATCTTTGAGTTTAGGGGATAATCTTCGTTGAAAAATTGCAGTACACTTGGCATTGAGATAAATTTTCTCACCATCATCCCATTTTCACTTGATAATAAATCCTTCATAAAGTGCGCGTAGTTGAGCATTTTGGTGAGCACGTTAGCCAAAGGAATGTTGACATTAACCTTGTTGAACATGTTAATGAAATGTTGAAATTACTTGTCTTTTTCCTTCTTTCTGGAGTTATTGAGCCTTTGAGGGAATGGAATCTTTACCGAATGATGCAAATTCAAAGGCTCCACTACGTGCTTCTTTTTCAACTTCTTGTTTTCATCTATTTTTGTTATCTTGTTATTATCACAACCAACTTCATTATTTTCCTCAATCACCTTGGTCAATGTTTTCTTCTCTTCTTCTTTACTATCTTCTTGTTTTTTCATTCAGCACAACCAACTTTTTTCCACTTCTTAAGGAGATAGCAATGAATTGCTCTTTAGAGTTTGGAATTGTATCACTCGGCAATGCCCCAACCGGTCTCTCGTTGTTTTGTCGGGCAATTTGTCCCAATTGTAGTTCAAAGTTCCTCGTGGTAGCCCACAAATTTTCATACTCCCTTTGCAATCTCTCAAAATCCCTTCTTCAATTATCATCATTAGATGTATCACGATTCACATATGCAGGATAATTTAATACAGATTTTGAGATGGTGGTCTTGGTAGTAGAGGCTAGTATGACAAGGGATGAGCTCACTCCACAAGACAAGGCAACTTGACGTTAAATGCAAAAGCCATGAATGTGCTATATAATGCCTTGGATGCTAATGAATCAACTCGCGCGAAGGGACGCATTTCCGCTAAAGAAATTTGGGATAAATTGAAGGAAATCCATGAAGGGAGCGACGATGTTCGTGAGCAAAAGAAATCCTTACTTGTTGCCAAGTATGAGTCCTTCAAAATGGAACCACATGAAAATATTGACAAAATATATTGTAGGTTCAATGACATCATTAAGGATCTTGAAGCCTTGGGTAAGGAGTACTCTTTGGTGAAAAGAATAGAAAAATCTTAAATGCTCTATCCAAAAAATGGGATGCCAAAACAATCGCTATAGAAGAAGCCAAAAATTTAATTTCAATGCCTATTGAATCGCTAATCAACTCTCTTACATCTTATGAATTGAAGTTGATGGCCAAAGTGGTGGATGATGAAGAAGCAAGACCAAGAAGGAGCATTGCTCTAAAGATCTCTCAGGAAGAGGATGAAAATGGCTCCATCAATCTAGAAGACGAAGATCTTGATGAAAGAGGTCTTGCGCTCATCACCAAAGGATTTCTTAAACATTACATCAACAAACGGAGAATGAGAAGAGGTGGAGCTAAAAATTCAAATAATTTCGAAGGAAAGACTAAGCTAGAAATGAAGAAGCAAAATGAAAAGTGCTTTGAATGAGGTCAACTCGGACACTTTGCAAATGAGTGTCCTTCCAAGAAAAAGAAGGAAGGAAGAAAGCCTAGATTCAATAACTTTCAAATCACATGGGACTATTTCAACTCCGAAGGAGAAGTTGAAGAAGAAATGGAGTTGGCACATATGGCCTTTCTGGCCATTGGAGATGATGAGGTAAATTCTAACTATGACTCCAATGATGAAAATGATGAAAATGATCTTGAAGCTTTCATTTTGAAATTGCATGATAGCTATAAAGGAATCATATGCTAGTAATAAGGAGTTAGTGAATAAATCAAATGCTCTATTGAATGCTAACTCTAAACTTGTGAATGAAAATAATAGGCTATCATAAGAAAATTGTGACTTGAAGAAAAGAATGCATGTGAGATCAAAGGTCAATGAAGAACAAGCCTCCTTGAAGAAAAGATTGGATGATTTGAATGTTCTCTTGACTAGAAAGAGAGGAAATGTTGTTGATTTGAAAAGAAATAGAAATGTATTAATCAACAATAAATTTATCATGTTTAGAAGGGATGACTTATGTTTTGTAAAATCAAAATCCTCTTTATATGGAAATAAAAATATTATTTGTAGATATTGCCAACAACATGGACATGTCAAGAATATGTGTTATGTCAAGAAAAATGAGAAACTTGGAATGAAAGCCGCATGGATTAATAGCAATTCCACTAACTCAAATGGACCCAAGAAAATGTGAGTACCAAAAGTAATCAATTGATCTTTTGTGTAGTTTGAACTGAACATCACCAACAATGCTAAGTGGTTCATAGATAGCGGATGTTCAAGGCACATGACGGGTGATTCTTCTCTCTTCACAAATCTCAAATCCAAAAATAGTGGAAAAGTAACATTTGGAGATAACAATAAAGCAAAATCAATCGGCGTTGGTGATGTAGTTAAAAATGGAGAAACCTTGATAAAGAATGTGCTTCTTGTTGATAATTTGAACTACAATTTATTAAGTGTAAGTCAACTTTGTGATAAAAATTTATATGTGTTTTTTACCAAGCATGAATGTCTTATCCTTGATAAAAATCATGTTGTTTTATTTAAGGGCACTAGGCACAATGATTATGTTTATGTGATTCATCTTGATAAAATTAGCAATAGCAATGTAAAATGTCTTACCACTTCCATAGATGATCATTGGCTTTGGCATAGAAGACTTTGTCATTTTAATATGGATTTAATTGAAAAAATTGCTAAGAAGGATTTGGTAAGAGGATTGCCAAAACCACTAAAGTTTTTGAAAAATAAAATTTGTGATGCATGCCAATTTGGTAAACAAGTTAAAGTTTCTTTTAAACCAAAGAATTTTGTGTCCACTCATAAACCTTTAGAATTGTTGCATTTAGACTTGTTTAGACCTATTCAACATGCTAGTCTTGGTGGTTGCAAATATGCCTTTGTTATTGTAGATGACTATTCTAGGTACACTTGGGTATTATTTCTTGTTCACAAAAATGAAGCTTTTGAAAAATTTGTAAAATTGTTTTCCAAAATTCAAAATTTATTGACTTTAAAGATCATTCATTTAAGAAGTGACAATGGTGCCGAATTTAAATTTGGAGGTTTTCCCGAATTTTGTGATCACAACGGTATTTCACATGAATTTTCGGTTGTTAGAGTCCCTCAACAAAATGGTGTTGTTGAAAGGAAAAATAGGACTCTTCAAGAAACAGCTAGAACTATGATTAGTGCGACTTACCACAATATTTTTGGGTTGAAGCCGTTAACAACAACCTGGCTTGTTATGTCATGAATCGAGTTTTATTAAGATCCATTTTAAACAAAACTCCTTATGAACTCCTTTTTTGTAAAAAATTCCGTTGTGAGCTATTTTAAAGTTTTTGGTTGCAAGTGTTTTGTTTTAAAAATCAAAGAAAATCTTGGTAAATTTGACAAAAAATTGGATGAAGGGATCTTTATAGGATATTCTAGTGACAAGAAAGCATACCGAGTATACAATAAAAGAACGCTCTTGATTGAAGAAGTTGTACATGTTACCTTTGATGAAGCTAATGATATTATCTCAAAGAATTTATGTGAAGATGAAGATGTAGGTATTCAAAAGGAGCTCGAGAAGCTCACTATCCATGAAGATCATCAAGAGATCACATCAAGCAACGATGTCAACAACCATCAAGTAGATGATGAAGAAGAAAAGAACAAAGATACTCCAAAAGATCTTCCAAAAGCTTGAAGATTCGTCTCCAGTCACCCTCAAGATCTAATCATAGGTGATCTACTTCAGGTCCGATGGGATAACTACTTGTTCTCATAAACCTTTGAATAGTAATTGTGCATTACTTTCTCTCATTGAACCTAAACATGTAGATGTTGCTTTGAATGATGAATCTTGGGTCATTTCCATGCAAGATGAACTTTGTCAATTTGAGAAAAATAACATATGGATCTTAGTTGAAAGACCATCTTCTCATCCCGTAATTGGAAGAAAATGGGTTTTTAGAAACAAATTAAATGATAAAGGTAAAATCATAAGAAACAAAGCAGGACTTGTTGCAAAAGGTTATGCTCAAGAAGAAGGTATTGACTTTGATGAAACCTTTGCACCCGTGCCTAGATTAGAATCCATTCGCATGTTTCTCGCATTTGCATGTTTCAATGATTTCAAATGGATGTCAAAAGTGTATTTTTAAATGGTTTTATTGATCAAGAAGTTTTCATTGAACAACCTCCGGGCTTTGTAAATAAAAATTTTCCAAATCATGTTTTCAAACTCTCTAAAGCTTTATCATGGTTTGAAACAAGCTCCAAGAGCTTGGTATGAAAGATTAAGTGGTTTTTTATTGAAAATAGATTTAAAAGAGGTGTAGTTGACACCACTCTTTTTATAAAAACAAATTCCAATGGTTTGATAATTGTTCAAATTTATGTTGATGATATTATTTTTGGAGCAACTAATGAAAGCTTGTGCAAGGGATTTTCACATTTAATGCAAAAAGAGTTTGAGATGAGTATGATGGGAAAGTTACAATTTTTCCTTGGACTACAAGTTCACCAATCAAAGGAATGAACGTTTATTACACAAATCAAGTACACAAAGGAGCTACTCAAACGATTCGGATTGGAAGATTGCAAACAAGTTGGTACGCCTATGTGCACTTCAACCAAACTTGATAAAGATGAAGGAGGTAATAGTGTTGATGAAAAACACTATAGAGGTATGATCGGAAGCCTACTTTACTTAACAGCTGGTAGACCAGATATTATGTTTGCTATTTGTTTATGTGCTAGTAATTTCAATCTTGCACCAAAGAATCGCAATAGATAGCTGTAAAAAGGATTTTTAGATATTTGAAGGGTACAACCAATAAGTGCAATTCTGTGGTATCCAAAGTTCTCTCCATTTGATTTAATTAGTTATTCTGACGCGGACTTTGCTGGGTGTAAAATTGATAGAAAAATTACCTCTCTATGTGTCATTTCCTGGGTAATTGTCTTGTGTCTTGGTTTAGTAAAAAATAAAATTCTATTTCTCTTTCTACGGCTGAAGCCGAATACATTACTGCTGGAAATTGTTGCGCTCAACTTCTGTGGATGAAACATACTCTAAAAGATTTTGGTGTTATTTTTTATTGTGTACCTATAAGGTGTGACAACACTAGTGCAATTAATCTCACAAAAAATCCTGTTATGCACTCTGGGACCAAAGACATTGACGTTAAGCACCATTTTATTAGAAATCTTGTTTGTAAAAAGGAAATATCTGTTGATTTTGTGCCTACTTTAGATCAACTGGCTAATATTTTTCAATAGACAAAACCCTTGGCTCTAGATCGTTTTGAATCTCTCAGAAAATGTTTGGAGATTTTACAGCTCAATTTGGCATAATCTCTTAGTTCGAATGCACCCTATCGTTCGAACAACACTCTTTCTCGGATGCTCTCACTCGTCCGAAAACTTCCTCTCTGCCTCGGACGCTTATGAACTAACCATCCTTTCCAATATAAGCTTTAGTTCCCGATTAGAAATATCTAATTGCCCTAAAGTTTGAGGATCATAAGTAAGTGAAACCTTGTGTTTTACCCTTTATTTGGACAAAAGAAATTCAAACTTTGCATTTGTAGAGTGATTCCCACCATCACTAATGATCTCCCTTGGAACTATGAGTCCTGAAAATTTGTTTATTGAAAAAATTGGCCGCCATATGGGCATTATTAATAGTTAAGGAAACAATTTCAACCCATTTCGATACATAGTCTATCGCCACAAGGATTTACTTGTTGGAATGTGAACTTGGAAATGGTCCCCTAAAATCATAGGTCCCATACATCAAACACCTCAAACACTAAAATGTTGGTTAATGGCATTTTATTTCTGCTTGATAGATTACCAGTTCGTTGGCACTCATTGTATTGCACAGTAAAATCTCTCGCATCTTTAAACAAGCTGACCTTTGTAGTCGTCCTTTTCCCTCCATAATGACCACTGATCAGAGAAGCATGGCAATTGTGTAGACTGTCAATCACCACTTCATCTGGAATGCATCTATAGATGACTTGATCATTACTAACGGTAAGATACAGATCCTCCCAAAAATAATACTTCAGCTCGGAAAAGAACTTTTGTTGTTTGTTGACATCCATAGAAGGTGGTATTACCTTGACCACTAAGGAGTTCACTTTATCTGCATACCAAGGATTAGTATCCCCTACGAACATTAATTGCTTAATAGAAATATTTTCATTGACTGGAACTTCTACTCGGGCAAGATCTTTTGGTCTTTCAAGGTGGGAGAGATTGTTGGCAACAATATTTTCAACAACCCTTCGTATTGGCAACCTCCCAATCGTATTCCTGCAATAAAAGAATCCATCTAATTAAGTGAGGTTTTGCGTCATTCTTAGAAAGCAAGTATTTTAAAGCTAAATGGTTAGTATGTTCAATTACTTTGCTTCCTGTCAGATATGATCTAAATTTATCAAATACAAAGACTATAACCAGTAATACCTTTTCGGTGGTGGAACGGTTTACTTGTGCATCATTTATTGTGCGGCTAGTATAATAAATAACATGCAAAATGTTATCAATTCTTCGACATAATGCTGTACCCATGCATAATTACTCGCATCATAGATAATTTCAAATGGTAAAGACTAGTTTGCAGCTATTATGACAGGTGATAACTTTAGAATTAAGGTTGTTATTATATTCCTTTGGACTTAGTTTTTAGTGTTTTGAGTGTTATCATTATGTTTTTGTGATATTCTGTGTCAAATGTCTAATTTGGTTAATTTGTTTGTTGTTAAGTTATTTTAGTGTTAAATTGATTTAGTTAAGTTAGGTGTTTATGTTTACTTCAATTTTCACGCTTGTAAAATGGTAGATTGACCAACTTCGAAACCAAATCTAAGTTGAGAAGCTAAAATTCGCAAACCAAGCACAAGCCTTGTTTGCCACAGCAAAGCCCGCCAGGCTTAAACTATTCCTAGTGACACACTACTCAAAACTAAGGATAAAAGTTTTGTTCACATCGGCAAACTTCTTAAGAAGAAAACAATTTGCCGCAGTGAACCATGCCGAGCAGGCTAATTTTTGAAACTTCCATTGTGGCAGGTTCCAGCCTTTCACTTGTAATAGTTCTTCATTTTGGTAATTTTTATCTGATTAGGAAACCTCTTAAGTTTTAGGAGTTAAGTAGAGAATAAATTGTAAACTCCTAGACTTATTAGATGACATTCTCTTTCGCAACTATTGGCAATTAGGAGTAAGAGTATTACGACATTATTATTTAATTCTCCTTAGCATTTTTTATTACACTATTTTTTAGGTTTTACTTCTTTGTAGAAGACAGGTTCAAGTAATTTAAGCTTTCTAGTTTAGAAAAATAATTGGTATTTTCTTTCACTCATGAAGTTAATTTTTGTTATTGCTTTTATTATTGTTATTTTCAACAATTCTTATTACAAACCCTAGTTTAATAGATATTTCATTTTCTTGCATTATTGTTATTTTCTATGTCTATATTTCATTAAGTACTAATTTGATTAGGTTTAAGTACAAGCAATGCGATTTTTCTATGAATCGACTTAATTAACTATCAATTGAATCAATTGCACTTATTGGTAATAATCATCACATATGAGACAATTCTGGAGAGTAGCTAACTTTACTCTTGGGTAGATTGGCCTAGGTAATACGGGAGTAGACCCTCTGCCATAGATCAGCAATAGTTATTGGATTCGATAATTTATATATAGTCATGTTTAATATGAATTTCTTTTTGGTTCATGGTAATTCCATATACCTACTACTTGATTTAATTGACAATAAGCCCTAGAGACTGATCCCCCTAAAGAACAATTAAATTGATAGGACTTTTCATTGCAAGGGATCAGAGTTGAGTTGATATTTGAGAATTGCATCTCCATAAATACGCAATTGAGTTGATTGATTAGAGTGTTGAGTTAATCCAAGAAAATTACTAGTCCAATACTTTACCTGTTTTCTTAATATTTGATAATTTTATTTTTTTAAAATTTTAGTTGCGTTAACTTAAATTTCTCAGTATTTTAGCATTTTTAATTAAAGTTTTACCAACCTTGTTAACTATTTAAATAGAAATTGTCATCTTTGCTCTTGTTTGAGTATTTTTCCTCGTTGAAATTATTCCTATTCACTCTACTACATTGTTAATTTATTTTATTTACCTTGCATCAACTTTTTGTCACCATTGTTGAGGAAAAATATTATCACAGGTAACATAAAATGTCAAAACATTTCTAAATTTGGACCTTTTTCTTTCTTTTCATTTTTCTTATTTCAATATAATTATTTCTTAATGAGAATTCAGTCTCTCTGTTTAAGTTCTCATTGTTGTTATTTCTTGTATGTTAGTACGCATAACATTGTTCCTTGAATGTTTTGTAACTTATGTGCTCTTCCCGTAGTACTGTAGCTTTTGATCTAGAAATTGAAAGAACCTTTCGACACTAGAGAATGGTGCTACGACAACAACAAGAAGCATAATCAAGCATGGCTCAAGATAGACAACCAGAGATACCGCCAGAGAATCCTGAGAATTTGGGAAACAATGGTCACAATAGAAATAATGGAGTGTTTGGAGACAATGATACATAATACACATGTCAAGAACAATCGTTCTCTAGCAAACTACACTTTACCTACTTTTGTATGATCTAATTCTTGTATCGTTCTACCACTAGCTCGGGCTAATAACTTTTAGATCAAATCTAGTCTCATATCCATGTTTCAGAAACATGCAATGTTTGGAGGGTTATCTAGTGAAGACCCGAACCCTCATCTGATGAACTTTGAGGAAGTATGTGATACTCCTGTCATGCAAATAGAATGGAATACGTGATGATGCCTTAAAGTTTAGACCATTTCCTTTTCAATTATGGGACAAGGCTAATCTATGGCTACAAGGATACATGTAAGGGACATTTACCACATCAAAAAGATTGGCCCAAGCTTCTATGACAAAAAACCTTTTACCTTCCATGACGGCCAAGCTCAAAAAGGACATAATTTTTATTAATTAGCAACATAGAGAGAGTCTGAGTGAAGTGTGAGAAAGATATAATGACATCCTAAGTAAATGCCCTTATCATGATTTGCCGTTACGGTTATAGATTCAACCTTTTTACAACGGTCTATTCCAAGAGATACAAGAGGTGATTGATTCTTCAGCTAATGGATCCTTATCTCAAAATAAGATGCTAGAGGAAGCTCAAGAACTGCTTGATAAAATGTTTACTAATTATCATCATTCAGCAGGATCTCACTTAAGGGAGAATTGGAGAGGTGTTCTTGAACTAAATACCATGGATACGATGATGGCACCAACAAAGCTCATAATAAATCAACCAGAACAACTATAAAAGAGGATGGATGAAATGCAAATGAATGTTGTGGCACTCCACATCCACTTGTTTGTGATTTCTATATAGGTGATCATCGTAAGGGTAAATGTAGTACATTGATTTATTCTTCTTATTCTTTTGCAGGTTATGAGCATGTCAATTATATGGAAAACCAAGGGCAAAACAAAGCCAGACCATCGAACAAGTTTGAGGAATCCCCTAAACCTTTCTAATTGTCTTGAAAATGTCTCAAAAATGAAATCTGTTCCAACTGTTCAAATCAAACTTTAGCCTTTTTAATTTTGCTAAAAAGGATTGCAGTGGCATACCCAGAGAAAATACTTGCCAACTACCTGCAATTATCTCCAGGATAGAAACATGCCTTGTCCAAATATTTAAAAATCTAAATATCTTTGGTCCAGAATAGATGGAAGGAATAAGAGGAAGCACCATTGGAGAGTGATTCGAACAAGTTTTATTAAGGTCGAGGAGTAAAAGATAAAGTCTAAAACTGATTCAAAAGCAGCTGGTTACAGACTCCCTATCCAACCTCTTCCAGATAACACTACCTAATCTCTTTCCATGCCATGTTAACTTGAACCCCGTGAAAGGTAATTACACCAAGGAATAGTGAATGATGGAGTCTTGGAAATCTTGCATGGCACCTACATGTTATAGATTGGGTCCCAAGTATTCATCAGTTGATAGAATAACATTAAAATCACTAGCTACTAGCCATGGAGTGCTATTATCGAAGGGGAAAACTCGTAAACAATGCCATAAATTATGCCTTTATTCTCTTGTGCATTTAGTATACATTGCTGATATATGAATTGCTTGAGGGAATGAAGAAGACTCCACCTTAAGATGAATGACTTCTTCTTCACTGGTATGAACTTGAGCTAAAACATTAAGCTCCAGAAAACCCAAATGCCATTAGAAAGGTTACTTATAACTTCATGAAACCCTAATTTATTCTTAATCCACTCCAAGTGATTCTGACAATTATCAATCAAAGTTTCGAACAAAGAAAGAAAATGAATATTATGCACCTTCACTAATTTTTTAAGTCTTCTAACTAAGGGTTTCTTGCCAATCCCCCTTACGGTCCCAAAGAGACTTTAATTATTGATCGGAAGGTAGAAGAGGCAATTTGATTACCTTCAAGGCAGACCTGGTTATCATTGTTGATCCAGCAACATATGTCTTTTTCTTCCTTGTTCTTTTTCTAACTACCAAAATGAATTCTTTACCGGCATTGGCATCAATTTTGGAGCCCAATACTTGGCTATCATTTTACCAAACGAATAATGGCTTTTCACATGCTAGATGTACCATATTAACTTGATCCAGATCAGAATAATAATGAGTATTCTATTTTGAGAATGTCTAATTCTCTAAAACTCCATTATCATCTGAAACCCTAGCCATCAGTTCATTAGTTTCTGAAATTTATAGCCCATCATTCTACAAGTAATCATTTGCTAGTTGGGAGCTTCTGTGCGATGGACTGATGATCAATAGGAAATGACTCCCCTACTACTTGATCATTATCAACTGCTACCTGATCTCTTTGTGTCCCAAGATCATTCTACTGAAAATCTAAATTATCCCCACCAATATCACATTGTAATTGAAGGGTAGAATCAACCACTGGATGCTCATCAGAAACTTCTGTTTGAACAACTGGATTTTGGACCTAATCTTCCTAGTTAGAACTATCCTTGACTAGGTCAACAGCCTCAGACGAATCTTGATTCACATTGTTGCCCTCAAGTGATCCTTGATGAGTGATTTAACTGGTCCCCATTGCTTTTTTTATCAACAACCTTTCCCTTATTCTGCCGATCTTGTTCAACAGTTTTCTGGTTCATCTAGTGCACCTGATGAAGCAAGGATCAGGCAGATCATTCAAACAATCATGGCCTTGTTTGAGACATTTTTTTTCAAAACAAAGAAAGATCTAAGTAATTAATTTTCTACCAATGACTTTCATCACCCATAGTTAAACTAATTCTTGTTCAATTAGATGGGTCATTGTTGCTTAATATCTAAATCAATACAAACTTTAGCAAGGCTCGATCTTGACAATGCTGTAGTAGCCATATCGATCTTTAGAGGCTTTCCCACAGACTAAGCCATATAGATAATAGAGTGTTTATTGAAAAAAAAATCGGCAAGTTCTCCATTATTGACCAAATAGGAAAAATAGAAGGATCAGTATTTGTCTTGAACCATGGATGCCATATGAAAACATCCATCTAAAATCCATTAATGAACCAAGTAACTTTCAACCAACAATGCATGAAATTTTCCTCCTGGCTAAAATGAATCAAAAGATGTTTCAAATCCATTAGACCAATTGTGAATTCTCTAGAGAAGCCAATTGTGTGAAAACTTTTCCTTAGCACTTCCATGGTTGGTCATCCACGTGAGAATTTCCCCACCAAAGCAAACTTGAGGGGCTTAGAAAGTCTCTCAATTTTTTTATGAGTGAAAACCGAAGAAGGTTCTCCTTTATAAGAATGCTGCTCCTCTGTGGAGTAGAAGTCCATCACTGAAAACATTCACTCCATCTACCACCTTTTTCCATTGTAAAATCTATGCGAAAGAAGTAGGTTTCAGCCCTCCAGCAAGTGGCTGAATTTCTACCATGACCCGAGAAGATAAAAGAATTGCTAGAAATAAAGCTTTGAGAGAGAATTTATATATATATATAATATATATACACGCAAACATATACATACACACACACACACACACATATATATACACAGACATATACATATATATATATATACTTTTTTTATCAGTTAACCACTTGTACATTGGTAGGGGAATGCCACTGCCAAAATTTTATTAATTGAATAATCATACATACAAGCAAGAAGACCAGGCCAGGCCAAAACCTCCCAAAATAGCTAGCGATGAACAAAACGTGAAAATACAAAGCTAATCGATTAGTCTGATTGATGGTATATGCATGCCATCGAGTCGAAGAAGACCCTGAATAAAAGATGGAATATGATGATCAAATCGCAGAGCTACTTACAAGGGAGGAACTCCCATATCTAGATAATGCGTCTGCTACTGTATTCAACTTCTTGAAGCTATGAACAATTTGGACCGGGCTATGGGACAGATGGTATTTTTCATGGCAGACAATTGCGTACAGTGACTAGGAAACCTGGGCCTTTCCAAGAATCATGTCACTGAGGATTTGAGAATCTGTTTCTACAATTATTGGAGATAGGTGCCTGTCTAGGTAGAGACGGATACCCTCAAGCAATGCCAAAGATTCTACCACTATGTTTGAGGCGAAGCCGAAGCATAGCACAAAACCCGCCATTGGAATTCCCATTGAGGTTCTAATAATCCCACCACCTTCTGCAGCCCTCAAATTTCCCCGAGAAGACTCGTCTGTGTTCAGCTTGTAGAAGCTGAAAGTTGGGAGAGGCCAAGTAACGGAACAGGGAATGCGGTTGTTATGTCTAAGAGGTAAACAAGTGATACCCCAAGAGGCCAAAGAATCCATAATCTGTCCTTTGAAAGGCTAAGAAATAGTCTTATACACATCTAATCAAATTAACCTCTTGCCGAATAAAGGTTAAAATCTACCCTGCATTGGTCGTCCTCTCCTTATAAATGGAGTTTCGTGCTTTCCACAAATATCAAATGTCAAGACTGGTATGAGGTGATATAGCTACTAATCAAGGAGGAGAAGAGCAAACAACCACCAAAGCTAAAATTTATTTTGGATGGATAGAACAATCAATCATGGGACACCAAAGATTTCCTCCAAAAGATTTCATGTCTCTAGTGCCTAAAGGCAGAAAAAAAAGCCGTGAAGTATGTTGTCCAACCTGTTGCAAAAATGGCATTTTGATGGAAGAGAATATCCAAATCGGGCTAATATATCATCCAATGGCAGCAGGTTATTCAATAATCACCATACGAAAACGGATACTTTAATTGGGATTCTTGCACTCCAAATAAACTTATGTGAGCACAACTTACTCCTTTTCTAACGAGCAAGATGGTAAGCTAAAGAATTAGAGAAAACTCCATTAATAGTAGGCAAAGACCAAATAGATTATTATCCTCTGGGGTAAAGAAGATTTTTTGCTGAAACATGATAGTCCCAACTTCATCCGGTAAAGCATTAAGAATAGGATGTAATGACCAATCCCCTCATTGGAAAAGAAGTCCCGACTTTGAGCATGCAGGAGGGGAATCTCAAACTCCAAATCTACTAGGGGGCCTATTCCCAACCAGTTTGTGAACCAAAAAAAAAGAATCACCTAAGTAAACCAAGGTTGGAATTCGATTATCCACCACGTTTCGAACATTTAGCATGCATTTCCATATTGGCGACGGATTAGTGAAACGGTTGCCTTGATAGCCCTGCCTTATGAAAATAGCCCAAAGATATTGGGATGTGTAAAAGTTCCACCACATTTTGTAAGTAAAAGCTTTGATAATTTTCAAGAGCTTGGGAATGCCCAGTCCATTTTCGTCTATCAGGAGACACTAATCTCTCCAATTGCACCAATGCCTTTGTGCTCTGAAATCTGAGTTTCCCCAAAAGAAGTTGGCCATTATCTTTTCAACTTGAGAAAGTACCCCCTTAGGAAGGTCCTGAACAGTGAAGACATGGGTTGGAATTGCTGACAATACATGCTTAATGAGAATTAAACGGGCTCTTAGAGATAAAAACTTTTGTTTCCATCTAGATAGAGTTTGTCTAAATTTTTCGACCAGCCCCTCAAAATGAGACATTTATTTCCGGCCAATAATAATGAGAGAGCGAAGACATGAAAAAGGCAATGACACTCACCTCATTCCCGTGATTCCATTTATACTGAGATTTTTTTTATCCGGGAGCAACATGTTATCGGTCTAATCATTTGAAGCTACTAGTGTATGAGATTGAGAATTGTTGGGAAGATCGACTCTCGGGCAGAATCAGATAGCACTCAAGTTGTGGATGAAATATGACATTCTTTTTCTCAATCGAGAGGGGAAGGGACCTCGGTCTGAAAATTTATAGTAGCTATAATAGGCTCTTCTGTCATTAGTTTACTAGAGAAGTCAAGCTGTCCTCGGGATGATTCTCTTGCATCACATACACTGTCGGTCATTACTCTACCAATAGAGGAAATGAGAGAGTAGGTACGAATCATTAGATTAGCTAAATTCAAACCAAAAGTTCCTGGAGCATCCACCTTTTCTCCACTTTAATGAGGCTGATTCATAGTCATCTTTGGCACCCAATGGACCTTCTTTGCCGATTTGTCACCCTTGGCATCTATTTTTGCTTTAGATTTGTCGGTCTAGGCCAGTGTCATTGGCATTAGGGTTCGTAGTCTAGGATCTAGGGTTTAAGAAGACAGAATTGGCATCTAAATGCCCATCCTTGAGATAATGATGACAATATTCCAGGATACCTTCATAACCAATAGATTGCCAGCATCCAATGTCACCGTTTCCTATCCATACTCACTCGAGTCTTGGTTTTTCATATCAAGTTCAACACAAACGCGAGTCGTCCTAGGATGAGTTCCTTTAGCTATCGATGAATCCACCTTCAATGAATTCGCAATTAGAGTATACATCTTGGCATAGAAAAGGGGGTTGCTTTTTGAAATAAATGGTACAGCAAGACATCTATGGTAATCCAAATAGGGATGATGGGAAATTCACTGTCTAGAATGAAATCTAGTGTCCATTATAAAATCTTCAAGCCAAAGCCCAGAATAGTCCAAAACCCCTGACACCAGCATTGTAAATAATCTTCCTTCTTAGAAAACTTGATAAGCACGTGCCTATTGTCGAGCAAACCGAGAGTGCAGGATCCTACAAATCAATTTTCTCAAACTCCTGCCCAACGGACTCCATTGAAGGTCTTCCTCTCAAAAACTCACCAACAAGGGAAAAACGAAGAGGACGAGCAAGAATCTCAATTTGTTCTAAAAATATGGAAAATTCACCGCGAAAGGTAGAAGGAGGTGCAAGGGGAATTTCCTTGTCAGTGGAGGCAACCACCACTGCAAAGGAACAAACTGGAGAAGGGAAGGGTTTTCCTAACAGTGAAGGAAGGGGTACATTTAAATGTGCATATATACATATACATATATGCATATATAAACATATACATACACATATACACACACACATATATATACCTATATGTATACATATACAGATATACATATACATAAATATACATATACATACAAACACACACACATATATATATGTATGTATGTATATGTGTGTATATATATGCATATACATATATAGGCATATATACATACATATATATATATACATATTATAGATACATACATACATATATATATAAATATATATATATATAGATACACATAAATATATATATACATATTTATGCATATGTACATACACACACATACACAAACATACAGACATATATATATACACACAAATATATTTACCTATATATACATGTACATATGTATAAATATACACATATACATCTATATGTACATACACACACACAGAGATATATATATATATATACACACCCATATATGTACATATACATATGTACACAAGTATGTATATTAATATACACACACATACGCATATACATATATATGCACAAATATATATATATGTGTGTGTGTGTATAGAAGTGCATATATATATACATATATATATATGTATGTATTTATGTGTAAATATATACTTATATGTATGTGTATATATATATATAGAAATATATATGCACTACTATATATATGTATATATGTACATATATACATATATATATGTGTGTATGTATATATATGTGTGTGTGCATGTATGTGTATATATACATATATATATAGATAGATAGATAGATAGATATGTGTATGCGTATATATATATATACACACACATACACACATATATATATATACACACACACACACACATATATATATATAGACACACATATATAGGGGGAGAAGACTACCAGCCTTGCCATTTTTCTTTACAAACTGATCGCTGCCACTGATCTTTCTTATGTCATATTCCTGGGTCTGCTATTTCATCAATAAGCTTTTTGATTTATTCAGGGCACAGTGAAGCCAAATTCAATCATGGCTGTCAAGGGGGATTCGATTTCTATCTACCTAATGCCTGAGTGTGAGTAAGCTATCTTCATTCAACATATTTGCAGTAGAGTCAATAGCATGCCCTAGGTCGAGAATCTTTGCTCTTCTCTTTTGCATTTCTGCTACCTGTATTTTTCTTGATGTCCGTCCGTATTGCAAAGCTGGTGACCCCAGCTGTGATGGTTATAGAGAATAAGAAAAAAAAAGGTAAAACGAAGAAACTCAACTCATTCTCTCACTAAAACTTTGTAACATATTGACGAAGACCTCCGAACTGAGAGTTCGGTCAGTAGAAGGGATGACTTTGTCTTCCCAAAAGAAGAATGGCCCTATATACATATACACACACGTGTGTGTATATATATATATATCTGTGTGTGTGTATATATATATGTATGTATATGCATATATATGCATACGTATACATATAAATAAATATATATGTATGATCCAAACTAGAATAATAATGAGTATTCTATTTTGAGAATGTCTAATTCTCTATTTGAGAGTATAAACTCCATTATCATCCGAAACCCTAGCCATCAGTTCATTAGCTTCTGGAATGTATAGCCCATCATTCTACAAGCAATCATTTTCCAGTTGGGATGATCAATAGGAAATGACTCCCCTACTTCTTGATCATTGTCAATTGCTACATGATCTCTTTGTGTCCCAAGATCATGCTACTAAAAATCTAAATTATCCCCACCAATATCATACTGTAATTGAAGGGTAGAATCAACCACTGGATCCTCATCAGAAACATCTGCTTGAACAGCTAGATTTTGGACCAAATCTTGTTGGTGGGAACTATCCTTGACCAATTCAACAGCCTCAGGAAAATCTTGATTCACATTTTTGCCCTCAAGTGATCCTTGCTGACTGATTTAATTGGTCTCCATTGCTTTTCATGATCAACAACCTTCCCATTATTCCGCCGATCTTGTTCAGCAGTTTTCTGGTGCATCTAGTGCACCTGATGAAGGTAAGGATCAGGCTGATCATTCAAACAATCATGGCCTATGTTTGAGACATTTTTTTTTTCAAAACAAAGGAAGATATAAGTAATTAATTTTCTACCAATGACTTTCATCACCCATGGCTAAACTAATTCTTGCTGGAAATTGTTGCTTAAGATCTGTATAAATACTGTTTTTAACTTTAGCAAGACTCGGTCTTGACAATGCTGTAGTAGCCTTATACGAACTTTAGAGGCTTTCCCACAGACTAAGCCATGTAGATAATAGAGTGTTTGTCGAAAAAACAAAGAAGAAAGTTCTCTATTGTAATTTAATGTTAGTCTAGAAGGATCAGTATCTGTCTTGAACCATGGATGTGTCGGTATGAAAACATCCATCTAAAATCCATTAGTGAACCAAGTAGCTTTCAACCAACAATACATGAAATCTTTCTCTTGGCTAAAACGAATCAAAACATGTTTCAAATCCATCAGACCAATTGTGAATTCTCCAGAGAAGCCAATTGTGTGAAAACTTTTCCTTAGCATATCCATGGTTGGTCATCCACATGAGAATTTCCCCACCAAAGCAAACTTGAGGGGCTTAGAAAATCTCTCAATTTTTTTATAAGTAAAAACCAAATCAGGTTCTCCTTTATAAGAATACAGCTCCTGGAGTAGAAGTCCATCATTGAAAAAATTCATTGTATCAACCAGCTTTTTCCCTTATAAAATCTATGCGAAAGAAGTAGGTTTCAGCCCTCCAGCATGTAGCTAAAGTGCTACCATGACCCGTGAAGATAAAGAAAAATGCTACAGAAAAGCAAGAGAGAAAGCTTAGAGAGAGAATTTATATAATATATATATATATATATACACTCATATATATACACACACACACAGATACATATACATATATATATATGTACTTTTTTTTATCGGCTAACCACTTGTACATTGGTGGGGGAATGCCATTCCTAAAATTTTATTAATCGAATAATCATACATACAAGGAGGGAGACTAGGCCAAAACCTCCCAAAATAGCTAGCAATGAACAAAACGTGAAAATGTAAAACTAATCGATTAGACTATCTGATTGATGGTATATGTCACGCCCCAAAAACGGGACCGTAACACGCCGCGCTAATGGCACACCGGTCCAAAGCGCAAGATACAAACGAACAGAGCAACAAACTTAACCGCAATGTAATAGAACCATCAAACCATTTCTTAACTATAAAACCGAATATTTCATTTTACACAAAAAATACGAATTACAAAATTCCTTCTTAGTACAAAAGATGCTACAACATAAAACAAAGTTCATCAATACAAAACTGTATCTTATACACATCTAGATGTGTATAAGAGACAGCATATACAGTACCCGGATTTTAATAGCCTTGTTCTTTGATTTTCCTACCAAGAATGTGGAATCTGGAGAAAATCTAAAAGTCGCTAACGCGATGGAGAGACAGGATTTATAATGTTAATTTAGTAGCAAAAATCACGTGGGGTGAGCATAACTAGCTCTGGATATCATAAAAGCTCTTCAAATGGGGTTTGATGGTTCTATTACATTGCGGTTAAGTTTGTTGCTCTGTTCGTTTGTATCATTGCGCTTTGGACCGGTGTGCTAAAATGTCTCATGCCATTTAAAAGTCAATAAACCATAATCATAAGTAGTTTCTAAAATGTATCATGCCATTTAAACGTCAGGCATGTCCAAAACATAGTCAAAAAGATCCAATCATTTCAAAACATAGTATGCTAAAGCATGGCGAACAAATCCAAGTGGCGTGTTTTAATATAATAAAATAGCATGAGTATCTTTTAGGCTCAAAGGTATGACCTTCAAGACTAGCCGATCTAGTAATCTACCACACCTACTAGTCCGACTCGGAGGTCAAGTTATCCCAAAGACAAGACCCCGTAGTCAAATAGTTCATAACAGTCACAGCAGTCACCATGGCGTCCCATGGATGACTATAGAACCGGTTCTCCACAATTCAAACATTTCCAAACACATCCAAAATTATATACCTAGGTCACCTATGAGCCAAAACAGTCATAAAATGCTTTCATATCAAAAGAGTTTGCAAACATATCATTTGATTAACAGACATAAAATAGCTTGGTCCCGATTTCATATGTAATAGTTCCAAAACTTGGTAAAAGTGCAGTTCCAATTGAGTCTGACATTTTAAGGTCCAGGCAAACATATTTCGACAGTCGTTTTAGCTTGTCGAAGTTGGTCGGAATTTGTGTTAAAGGTCATTTTTGACCAAAGAGCTCTTGATCACTGAACGCGATCGCCGGCGGTAGGTGGCGTGGTACCTAAAACAGATATAAGAGGACTCTTAGAAGAGATGTAGAAGTTAAAGAATGACTAGGGAAGCGAAAACGACGCGAAACGATAGAAAACGACACCAACAGCTCTTTGGTCAAAAATGACCTTTTCACAAATTCTGACCAACTTCGACAAGCTAAAACCCCAGTCAAAACACTTAGTTAACCCCTCAAATTCGTATTACAGCTAGATTAGGAGATAATAAGCTCAGTTTTCAGAAAAACCGAAAACTTCGCCTCCCTAGGCTATAATTAGGCTATCCTCCTGCCAATCTAAATCCAATTCCAAGGTATTCAAGGGACCTTGGTTACAACCCAACTCAAAACAACATATTCAACCAACCAACAAAATCCATTTCCAAGGTATTCAAGGGACCTTGGTTACAACCCAACTCAAAACAACATATTCAACCAACCAACAAAATCTATAAACGGAAAGACAGACCGAGCGTTGAGGAATAAATCAATAGCATTCCACAACAATCCATACTGTATAACCACTACAATTAACTGTATTACAACATTAGAGATTCTACCTATGAGCCGGAATTCCACTTTACTACCAAACTGAAATTTTTACCGATTAGCCACACGCATGATTCAAACATGCTTCCTATCCAACCCACTACCAATGAAACACTTAAAACCATCAAAAGATCATTAAAGATCCTTCAAACATAACCAATTATCCAAATTATCCTAGTTGCGCCAAACTTCCGCTTACTTACAAAATGAAGGGAAATCAATTCCACTTGGTTTCAAGTCTCAATTCCTATCTTAGATCTAAACTAACCTTAAAACACTCCTAAAACATCATTATGTGCATAGACATAAGCATTCATAGCATAACACTCTAGTCCACATATGGAAGACAAAACCCTAACTCATAATCTTAAAATTTGTAATCTAACCATTGAAAGTTGTTAAAAATCAACCCCAATCACTTCCCAACCTCCAAAACACTAAAAACAACCCATAACATACATAAATCATAACATATAAGGCTGCAAAGAGGGTTTATTTTCAGCCATAAAGAATCCTACAAAACTTGAAATTAAAGCTTGGATCATAAAGCCCATAAGCCATAAATGCTAAAATACATAAAATCTTACCTTCCAAGTGATTCCTACTTGAAATCCAAGAAAATTTTTGGGGGAAAATGGAGAAGAGAGTTTCGGCTGCTGCTAGGAAGAAATGAGGAAGAAACAACAAGAAGAAGACTTAAAAAGCTTCCAAAGTTGACCCAAATAGTACCCAAGTTGACCAAATAGTCTCCAAGTTGACTATTTAACCCAAAAACTAATTTTTGCTACTAAATTAACATTTTTTCTGAATAATTCAGCCATCATACAACACTCACACACCACAATGCACTAATTACACTTAGTCCAATTTGACCCGTTTACCCGCCGGAACCGAAATCGCGTAAACCGAAAAATTTGCCGAATTGAAAAACGAATAAGTTGAAGTACTTTATGACTAAAAATAATATGAAAAACATTTTAAACCAGTTAAAATCAAAGAACAAGGCTATTAAAATACCGGGTTTCACAGTATATGCATGCGATCGAGCCAAAGAAGACACTGAATGAAAGATGGAATATGATGATCAAACCGCAAAGCTACTTCAGGGGAGGAACTAGCATATCTAGACAATGCGTCTTCTACTATCTTCTACTAGAATCATGTCACAGAGGATTTGACAATCCGTTTCTACAATTATTGGAGATTGGTGCTTGTCTAGGTAGTGATGTATACCCTCAAGCAATGCCAAAGATTCTACCTCTATGTTTTTCTATCATGTGTTTGAGGCGAAGCCAAAGGATTGCGCAAAACACGCCATTGGAATTCCCATTGAGGTTCTAATAATTCCACCACCTTCTGCAGCCCCCAAATTGCCCCGAGAAGACCCGTCCATGTTAAGCTTGTACAAGCTAAAATTTGGGAGAGGCCAAGTAACAGAACATGGAATGCGGATGTTATGTCTGAGAGGTAAACAAGAAATACCCCAAGAGCCCAAAGAATCCATAATTTGTCATTTGAAAGGCTAAGAAATACTAATTAAATTAACCTCTTGCTGAATAGAGGTTAAACTCTACCTTGCATTGGTCGTCCTCTCCTCATAAATGGAGTTTCATGCTTTCCACAAATACCAAAATGTCAATAATGGTATGAGGTGATATAGCTGCTGATCAAGGAGGGTAGAAGGAAACAGCCACCAAAGCTAAAATTTGTGTTGGATGGATGGAACAATCAATCATGGGACACCAAAGATTTCCCCTAAAAGATTCATTGCCTCTACTAGTCTGAAAGGTAGAACAAAAAGCCATGAAGAATGTTGTACAAGCTGATGCAAAAATGGCATTTTGAGGGAAGAGAATATACAAATCGGGCTAATATATCATCAAATGGCAGTAGGTAATTCAATAATCTCCATATGAAAATGGATACTTTAATTGAGATTCTTGCACTCTAAATAAACTTCTGTGAGCACAACTTACTCTTTTTCTGACGAACAAGATGGTAAGCTAAAGAAGTGGAGAAAACTCCATTAACAGTAGGCCACCAAATAGTTTATCATCCTTAAAGGTAAAGAAGATTTTTTGCTGAAAAATGATAGTCCCAACTTCATCCGGTAAAGCATCAAGAATAGGATCTAAAGACCAATCCCCTCATTGGAATAGAAGTCCCAAATTTGAGCATGCAGGAGGGGAATCTCAAACACCAAATCCACTAGGGGGCCTATTCCCAACCAGTTTGTAAACCAAAAAAAAAATCACCTAAGTAAACAAAGGTTTGAATTTGATTGTCCAGTGCCACGTTTCGAACCTTTAGCATGCATTTCCATATTGGGGAAGGATTAGTGAAATGGTTGCCTTGATAGCACTGCCTCGTGAAGATAGCCCAGAGATATTGGGATGTGTAAAAGTTCCCCCACATTTTGTAAGTAAAAGCTTTGATAATTTTTGAGAGCTTGGTAATGCCCAGTCCATTTTCGTCTGTCAAGAAACACTAATCTCTCCAATTGCACCAATGCCTTTGTCCTAAAAAATCTGAGTTTCCCCAAAAGAAGTTGGCCATTATCTTTTCAACTTGAGAAAGTACCCCCTTAGGAAGATCCTGAACAGTGAAGACATCGGTTGGAATTGCTGACAATACATGCTTAATGAGAATTAAACAGGCTCCTAGAGATAAAAAATGTGTTTCCATCTAGATAACTTTTGTCTAAATTTTTTGACCATCCCCTGAAAATGAGATATTTATTTTCGGCCAATAATAATGAGAGAGCAAAGATATGAAAAAGGCAATGACGCTCGCCTCATTTTTCGTGATTCCAAGTATACGGAGATTGTTTTTATCCGGGAGCAACATGTTATCAGTCTAATCAGTTGAAGCTACTAGTGTATGAGATTGAGAATTGTTGTGGAAGATCGGCTCTTGGGTAGAATCAGATAGCACTTGAGTTGTGGCTGAAAGATAACATTCGTTTTTCAATCGAGAGGGGAAGGGACCTCAGTCTGAAAATTTGCAATAGCTATAATAGCCACTTTTCTCATTAGTTTATTAGGGAAGTCAAGTTGTTGGGGATGATTCTCTTGCATCAAATACATTTCAGTCATTAGTCTACCAGTGGAGGAAATGTGAGAGTAGGTATTAATCATTTTTTAGCCAAATTCAAACCTAAACCTCCAGGAGTATCCACCTTTTCTCCACTTTCATGAGGCTGATTCATAGTCATCTTTGGCACCCAATGGACCTGCTTAGCTGATTTGTCACCCTTGGCATCTATTTTGTTTAAGATTTGTCGATCTCTAGGCCAGTATCATTGGCATTTTAGGGTTTGTAGTCTAGGAGCTAGGGTTTAAGAAGAAACAATTGGCATCTGAATGCCCAACCTTGACATTCCAGGAAACCTTCATAACCAATAGATTGCCAGCGTCCTTTGTCATCATTTCCAATCCATACTCACTCGAGTCTTGGTTTTTCAGATCAAGTTCAACACAAACATGAGCCGTCCTAGGACGAGTTCCCTTAGCAGTCGATGAATCCACCTTAAATGAATTTGTAATCAGTCTTGCCCTAGAAAAGAGGGTTGCTTTTTGAAATAAATGGTACAGAAAGTCATCTAAGGCAATCCAAACAGGGATGATAGGCAATTCACTATCTACTATGAAATCTAGTGTCCATTTTAAAATCTTCAAGCCAAAGCCCAGAATAGGAAACTTGATAAGCACGTGCCTATTGTTGGGCAAACTTGATAACAAAATTTTGTGTTCGGACTCACATTCAAAAATGGTGTTTATGACATTTGATGAAATTTCCAGATCTTTGTTGTTCAGAGTACTCGAGATGTTAATGTGCGGACAGTGGGACCTTTCCTAAGATTAGCTGTGAATTGGAGTACCATGTCATGATATATAGGTAGATCAATATGTACTAGGTGACCCCAATTTTGTTTCTCAAAGAAGGATTTGAAAATCGGCAGATTAAACTCATCAAAAAGACCTTGGGAATAAGGTCTTTGAACAATTATGGATTTTCTAAGAAGAGATGTGTACCGTTCAGATGCCTTGGTATCAATAAATTTGGGAAGAGGAGGAGTGGTAGAAGTTTGAGGATTTGTGGACATTTCTCCTTGCATTGGAGCCTTCCCTTTTGATTTTCATCCCCGGGTTGCTGTTGAAGAACCGCCACGAGATCGAATCATTGTTATTTTTGAAACTTGAGAGAAAAAGAAAAAAGTAGTTTTGAGGAAAGTTGGAGAAAATTCGAAGAAGTTTGATGGTAAAGTGGTGAAATGGAGTGCAATAGAGATGATTAACAATTTGGGAATGAAAATTCCTCAATCACCCATCCGAATTTTGCAGGAGGGGGAAGAAGATGAAAGAATTTTGAAAAGGAAAATTTTTGCCAGAGCAGGATTCGGTGGGTTGAGTAGTCCGAAAGAAGGAAAATGAACAGTCTTAAACGAGCAGAACAATCGTTCGGACGTCCAAACGATGTGTATGCGTCCGACCGTGCGTCCGAACCATGATGAACGGATGGCCGAACCTCTGGGCCAGTTCGTCCGAGAATGTCTCGGACGATGAAGAGCATCCGTTGGGAATTCTAGAGAGTTGAGAAGAAAGGGGTGAGAGTACGGACGATTGAAAGCGTCCGAGACAAAGAGGAGGGTTTCAGACGTGTAAGAGCGTCCAACAGAGTATGTGGGTCGGACGATCATGTGTGTCCGAACACAGAATTTATACAGATGTGAAATTAATGATGCCCAAATGAGTTCTGAGAGATTCAAAGCGATCTAAAGCCAAAGATTTAGTAAAAATATCCGCAAGTTGATCATTTGAACACACAAATTCAACACAAATTTGTCTTTTTGCATACAAGATCTCTAATAAAATGGTGCTTGACATCTATGTGTTTGGTTCTAGAATGCATGACAAGATTTTTTGTGAGATTAATTGTACTAGAGTTATCACATTTTATAAGCACACAATCAAAAATAACACCAAAGTATTTTAATGTGTGTTTCATCCACAGATGTTGAGCACAACAGTTTCTAGCAGCAATATATTCGACTTCTGCCATAGAAAGTGAAATAGAATTTAGCTTTTAGCTAAACCAAGACACTAGATAGTTACCCAAGAAATGACACATACCACTTAGTTTCAAACCATACAAAACTTTGGAATGTTTGAAAACATGATTTGAAAAATTTTTATTTTCAAAACCAGGAGGTTGTTGTGAAACTTCTTGATCAATAAAACCATTTAAAAATTCACTTTTAACATCCATTGGAATAATTTGAATTTGTTGAAACATGCATATGGAAGAAACATAGGAATAGATTCTAAACGAGCAACGGGTGCAATAGGTAGGTTTCATCAAAATCAATATCTTCTTCTTGAGCATAACCTTTTGCAACAAGTCTAGCTTTGTTCCTAATGATTTCACCTTTATCTTTTAATTTATTTCTAAAAACCCATTTTGTTCCAATTACGGGCTGAGTTGATGGTCTTTCAACTAATGTCCATACATTGTTTTCCTCAAATTAGCTAAGTTCATCTTGCATAGCAAAGACCCAAGATTCATCATTTAATGCATCATCCACATATTTATGTTCAATAAGAGAAACTAATGCACAATTACTATTCAAAGTTTTATGAGATCGAGTTTTTACCCCATCGGACGGATCATATGATCAAATCTTGAGGGTGACTAGAAACAAATCTCCATGCTTTAGGAAGATCTTTTGGAGTATCTTCGTCCTTTTCTCCTTCTTCACCCAAGTGATTTGTATTGCCCACATTGTTTGGAGAGATCCCTTGATGTCCTTCATGAATAGTGAGCTTTTCAAACTCCTTTTGAATACCTACAATCTGATCTTCATCTTCACACACATTCTTTGAAATAATGTCATTAGTTTCATCGAATGTAATATGCACAACTTCTTCAATCAAAAGTGTTCTTCTATTGTATACTCGGTATGCTTTCTTGTCACTAGAATATCCAAGAAAAATTCTTTCATCCGATTTTTTGTCAAAATTTCCAAGATTTTCTTTGATTTTTAAAATAAAACATTTACAACCAAAATTTTTGAAATAACTCACAACGGGTTTTTTACAAAACAAGAGTTCATAAGGTGTTTTATTTAATATAGGTCTTCACAAAACTTGATGTTCATATTTGACAAGCCATATTAACGGTTTCGGCCCAAAAATATTTTGGTAACTCACATTCACTAATCATAGTTCTAGCGGCCGCTTGAAGTGTTTTATTTTTTCTTTCAACAACACCATTTTGTTAAGGCACTCGAACAACAAAAAATTCATGTGAAATACCGTTGTGATAAAAAAATTTGGGAAAACCTCCGAATTTAAACTCGGCTCCTTTATTATCACTTATCAAACGGATGATTTTTACATTCAACAAATTTTGAATTTTGGAAAACAATTTCACAAAATTTTCAAAAGCTTCATTTTTGTGAACAAGAAATAGTACCCAAGTATGCCTAGAATAATCATCAACAATCACAAATGCATATTTACTACCACCGAGACTAGCATATTGAGTTGGACCAAACAAGTCTAAATGCAATAATTCTAAGGGTTTAGTAGTAGACACACAATTTTTCGGTTTAAAAGACGCTTTAACTTGTTTCCCAAATTGACATGCATCACAAATTTTATTTTTCAAAAACTTCAATTTTGGTAAGCCTCTTACCAATTCCTTCTTGGCAAGTTTTTCAATTAAATCCATGTTAAAATGACAAAACCTTCTATGCCAAAGCCAAGGATCATCTATAGAGGCAGTTAGACAATTTACATTGTTACTACTAATATTGTCAAGATAGATCACATAAACATCATTGTGCCTAGTACCTTTAAACAAAATATACAACAACATAATTTTTATCAAGAATTAGACATTCATGTTTGGAAAATAACACATATAGATTTTTATCACATAGTTGACTTACACTTAATAGATTGTAATTCAAATTATCAACAAAAAACACATTTTTAATCAAGGTCTCACCATTTTTACCTATATCACCAATGCCGATTGATTTTTCTTTCATGTTATCCCCAAATGTTACTTTTCCACTATTTTTGGATTTGAGGCTTGTGAAGATAAATGCATCACCGGTCATATGTCTTGAGCACCCACTATCTATGAACCATTTTGCATCCTTAGTGATATGCATTTCCTACAAAAGAAATTAATTGATAACTTTTGGTACCCATATTTTCTTGGGTCCATAAAAGTTAGTAAAATGACTACAAATCCATGTGGAATTATACCAAGTTTTTCATTTCTCTTGACATGTAAATTATTTTTCACATGACCATGTTGTTGACAATAATTGCAAATAACATTTTTATTTCCATATAAGGATCAGAATTTTTTGATTTTACAAAGCATAAACCATTCCTTCTAAAGGAGACAAAATTCTTGTTGATCAATACATTTCTATTACTTTTCAAATCAACAATATTTTCCTTTTTTCTATGCAAAAGAATATTCAAGTCATCTAATCTTTTCTTCAAGGAGGCTTGATCTTCTTTGATCCTTGTTTTCACATGCATTCTTTTCTTCAAATCACTATTTTCTTGTGATAAACAATTATTTTCATTCACAAGTTTTGAGTTAGCATTTAATAGAGCATTTGATTTCTTAACTAACTCCTTATTTCTAGCATATGACTCCTTCAAGCTATCATGTAATTTTAAAATGAAAGCTTCAAGATCATTGTCATCATTTTCATCATTAGAATCATAATTAGAAGTTACCTCATCATCACCAATGGCAATAAATGTCATTTGTGCCATCTCCATTTCTTCTTCAACTTCTTCTTCAGAATTGCAATCATCCCATGTGATTTGAAAATTATTGAAGCGGGCTTTCTTCCTTCTTTTTTCTTCTTGGAAGGACACTAATTTGCAAAGTGTCCGGGTTGACTGCATTAAAAGCACTTTTCATTTTGCTTTTTTATTTCTAGGTCTTTCCTTTGAAGTTATTTGAGTTGAGTGTTCCACCTCTTGTCATTCTCCATTTGTTGATGTAGTGTTTGAGAAATCCTTTGGTGATGAGTGCAAGATCTCCTTCATCAAGATCTTCATCTTCTAGGTTGATGGAAGCATTTTCATCTTCTTCTTCAGAAGTCTTTAATGCAATGCACCATTTTGGTCTTGCTTCTTCATCATCCACCACTTTAGCCTTTAGCTTCAAATCATAGGATGTAAGAGAGTTAATTAGAGATTCAATAGGTATGAAATTTAAATTCTTGGCTTCCTCTATAGTGATAGTTTTAGCCTCCCATTCTTTGGATAGAGCATTCAAGATTTTTCTATTCTTTTCTCCCAAAGAATATTCCTTACCCAAGACTCCAAGATCCTTAATGATGTCACAATTGAACCTTCAATACATTTTGTCAATATTTTCATGTGGTTCAATCTTAAAGGACGCATACTTGGCAACAAGTAAGGATTTCTTTTGCTCTCGAACATTGTCGCTCCCTTCATGAATCTCTTTCAATTTGTCCCAAATTTCATTAGCGGAAGCACATCCTTTGACACAAGTTGATTCATTTGCATCCAAGGCGTTGTATAGCACGTTCATAGCTTTCGCGTTGAAGGTCAAGTTTGCCTTATCTTGTGGAGTGAGCTCATGTCTTGTTTTTTCTCTTCTTCTATTTGTATGATCATCAATGATGGTAGCTTCAAAAGGACCTTCATTTACAATATACCATGAGTCAATATCAATAGATTGCAAAACTATTTTCATTCTATCTCTCCAACTAATAAAATTTACTCCATTAAACATAGGGGGTCTTGTTATAGATTGACCCTCAAAAAATAATGCATTATTGGTTGCCATGATCTTTTCTCAAAAGCTAGTTAAGCTCAAGATAAGAGACCAAGTTCTGATACCAATTGTTGGCCCCAAAGTAACCTAAGAGGGGGGTGAATTAGGTTTCTTAAAAATTTTTTTACAAAATAATCACCAATAAAATCTTTTGAACTATCAAATGGATAGATGGATATAAAGACAATAAACCTTATGCAATATAAAAAGGGTAAAGAGAGAAATTAAACAAGCAACACTTCCAAGCTACCAAGCTAGAAGTGTTGATCCACTAGAATGCTTCACAAAATTGGTGAGTCAATAATTTTCTAATGTACACAAAGTAGGACAATCCTTGCTCACACTAATTCACTTTAGTTGAGCTAAGGATGTTACTCTTAACCTCACTTTAGTACAAGATTATCACTCCACTCGATATTTTTGAATTGCACTTCAATGTACACTAATACAATATTGCTCAATTGCTAATTTGCACTCAAATTGCTTTTCTACTAGCTTGTATTCAATGTGTTGAAGTCTTTTTACAACATCAATAGAGTTGGTATTTATAGGAGACAATAAATTTGGTTGTATTTACTTCCCAATGGCTCAATAATAAATGCACAAAAACTAGCCGTTATGAGTTTCAGACATCCGATATTATAACTGTACGTCCGACCCAGCGTTCGATCTCCTTTAAATGTGTGTGGTGATGCCGTTCGGACGGCCGAGTATGCATCCGTTCCATTGTCCGAACTAGATGTATGTCAGAGTTTCACACTTCGGACGATATATTTCGTCCGAGTGGTTTTAATGCTATATCAAGGAATAATTGTTTTGGACAGTCTTGTTCGTCCGAAGCAAACTTCATTCGAACGATTGTATGCGTCCGTTGAGGAGCTTGAAAAAAATGCTCCTCTGCCTATCCGTTCGGACAGTGAAATGCTTCCGTTGAAACCTTTACCGGACGCTTCTGTTCGTCCGAGAAATTTAGTATAGTTCGGATGGTGTACTGCGTCTGAAAGACCTATTTCCAGCAGACAAAATAGCAGACCTGCACAGCTTGATATCAGAGTTTAGTACATATATGTCATCATCAAAATAAGATTTGGGAATTATCATATATATATATACACATACATATACACACACACACATATACATATGTATTCACATATACACACACACACACACACATATATATACATACATACATGTGTATATATATATATTTATGTATGTATGTGTATGTATATATATATACATCTGTGTGCGTGTGTATGTGTGTATATATATACATATATATATACAAACACACACATATACATATATATATACACATACATACATACATAGAGAGATATATATATATATATCTCTATGTGTGTATATACACACAGATATATATATATATATTTATGTATGTATGTATATATCGTATATATACATATATGTATATATATATATATATCTCTGTGTGTGTAGGTATGTATATATATATGTATATGTGTATATATACATATATATATATACAGATATATACATATGTACATATATATATACAGATATATACATATATATATATATATATGTATATCTACTCTCAGTGGGAGAGTTTACAGTGTTTGCGATCTTTTAAGGAAAACTACTATGTCTGTGCTGGAAATAGGACCACTCTGCCTGGTGGCTTGGATTATTTTGCTTCAGTTAGAAACCAGGCAGTTATTTTCAGGCTTATCTGCTGCTTCGCGGGTTAATTGGGTAAATTCTACACCGGGTTCTCAGGGGTCAGACGGGCCTGAATAGTGGAGGAACCGAATTTTTGCTTAGTTGGGAATTATGTATTTGGTAGCCCTTGGTGGGCCATGATATTTGTTATTCATCAGTTGACAAAAAGGGAGTTAAGAATAATAGAGAGTTCATTGAAAATTAATATATTTCCTTGTACATTGAGAAGAAATTACCACGTGGTAATTGCTGATTACATACTTAATGGCCGTAATATACAAATCAACACTGATTATTCCTAGGCTATTTAGGTATTTGAGTACAAAATGGTGGAATCTCCTGGGTATCATGGAGGTGTTCTGGGTCCTCGGGCTGATCCATAGATAGATGTGTATGTCATGTAGAGAAGAAACTGGCCACCTTCAGCTCTTTACGAGTGTTATAATTCATCAGGAACTAGATATCCAAAATCCAGTTCCGTTCGGGGCTTGAAGGCCCTGAGCCTCTTCACGTGTATGGGATTTGTCAGCATCCAAATCCAAGTTTCTCACTGCATTGAAGGTTGTAGTCCTCGTGGGATTGGGATTCTAGAACCAACTATATAAGCGGCAAATATTGCTACTAGCCCAGTTGTTCTTGCACAGCTTTGTATGTCGGTGTTGCAGCTTGATTTATGGGGGTGAGAGGCTTTCCTCAAGGAAAATGAAGGTGGCAATCTTGAGAGTCCAGTCCTTGAGGCCCTTATTATCTTCTTTTTCAAGGTATAGCATGTAGGAGCTGTTAACACCGGGGTTGAAGAGGATAATAGAAGGGATCCCGCCCTTTATAATACGAGGTTTGCCGTATTTTAAATTGGAGTACCAGTTGTGCTGGCTTCCTATGAACCCTTTCCATTGGTTTAGGTCTTTTGTGGGGCAACGTTATCAATGAAGTTATACAGGGCCTCGTTGTCATGTTGACGGATGTCCACGTGGTTGGCATAGTAGTTATGTCGTCCTAAGCTGCGTGCCCAGGAAGTTTTGACTATTCTAGATGGGCCTTCAAGGATGAGGCTATTAGGCATGTGCAGTATCAGCGAGGCCTCTTTAATGTTGTTCTGCACCCATTCTTGTAATTGATCTGGTAGTTGATATTTTACAAGGAATGGGTTTTCATATTGGACTGGAGGGGGTTTAAAAAGAAGATCAAAGTGACAATTGATCTTCTCGTAATTTGAAATGAAGGATTTAGGATCAGAAGTTTTCATAATATCTAGTGCTTGTTGTTTATTACCGGCATTAACATCAGCCGTGTATATTTCCTTATCCCCGTTTGCTCTGCTACCTGTGAAGTTTCTCTCTTCATAGTAATCGTCGTATTTTACTATGTATTCCTTCACAACTGCGGCATTTTTAGCCTCTTGGATATTTGGGTGAAAAATTGCAGAGGTTCTAGAATGCGTCAGGTTGAATAGCCTTTGATTTATATATACATATGTATATGTATGTATATATGTGTGTCTGTGTGTTTAGGATCGACTCTGCCTTCTCTATTATTTTTTCTCTCTAAAGTCTCAACACTTTGGATTTCATCATTCATGGCTGCCCTTTTACGAATGTAGTCGCCGCTATACACCATCCTATTACCTTGAAGGAGAAATCATAGCATAAAGGTAAACCGGTAGTGTTTTTTTGGGCATAGGACATTCATTGATTATCTTCACCTTTCAAATTCACTTTGATCGGTAAGTTCTCAAAAAGGAAGCCATCAATGGCAAATTTGTGTAAAGAATTTCACAAAATTGGTTTTAAAGAAGGCTTTATGCTACGTTTTTTTAGTTTTTTCCATATTTTAATCCACTTTGATTTGAAAGAAGACTTTCTTCATTGTTAGTCCAAAGGCTTCTGGACTATATTAGGGTATGAATTGAGAAAATGAACTCTGGAGTTTCAGCCTAATGTAGAATCGCCTATGGTTCCAGTTTGGATTTCATTGGTTCCAGTGGTTTATTTTGACAAGATCACTTTGTTTTCTATTGCTCAATTGATTGGCAATTCGTAAAAAATGGATGCATCTATGGCTACTCTGAATCGGCCAAATGTGGCTCAAGTCTGCGTTGAATGCGACCTTACTGAACTGCTGCCACCTAGGGTTTACATTGGTAGGGATGATGATGGATTTGGGCAGCCAATTGTGTTTGAGGTTCTTTCGTCCTACTGCTCAAATTGCTTCAAAGTTGGACATGCTATGGAGATCTGTCAACTGAACTAGCCCCAAGATCAAGCAACTTTGGATTTAAATGAAATATTGCGGCACAAAGTGGTCGAGAAATCAGTGAAGAAAAAAGTTTGGAAACCAAAAAAAATGTTCAAACGGATGTGGCTAGGTCCTCAGGAATATTCCTGCGCAAAAAAGCTCAAATCCACACTGCAAATTTGGCTAGGGATGAGTAGGTTGCTGAGGATGCTGCTGTTGCCGTTGATGTTGTGAAGGAGATGATAAACAAAAACATGATTCGCACGAATGTTGCTACTGTCTAGGATTCTACAGACATGTTGGAGCAGCAAAATCAGACCGTGGAAGCTCAAAAATCCTCGACAATGTAGACAGTGCCTATGCAAACGGATGTGAGATAAAATGGCATGTTGATAAGATAAATTGAATGTCTATGGAATTGAGGGATGATCATCATGTTAAATTCTGTAGCAAAAAGAAAAATGTGATCTTTGAAGATGAGGTGGTTGATTCTTTGTCAGACCTTGATGAGGTCCCGAGGGTTCGATATTCTCGACATCACTTATCCAGAAATCTCAAGAGTTTCTTGAATACGCTGAATGCAAGGACTCATGAACCTTTGGAAGTTATCTCAGCATCGCCAAGACATATCCTGTTTCACGAACCATGTTAACAAGGCATGCTGCACGTGCCTTCATGGAGTCATCTGCTTTCTTTATGACTAATGATTAATGCATTAGTAAGGAATGTACGTGGGGCTTGTAAAAAATCATCTGTATGGCGTCTAAAGAAATTGATAACTTCACACAATATTTCCCTTGTGGTGCTTCTTGAACCTTTGGTAGATGTTAGTAAGCTAGAAGATTTATGTTTCCGTTTGCATTTTTAGTTTTCTTTAAGTAATGTGTCTAATAAAATTTGGGTGTTGTGGAGGAAGCATTTCTATCTTCATGTATTGTAGAACCCGGACCAAATCCTACACCTTAGGATAAATCATGATGATTGGACTCAATCCTTGAAGGTTACGGTTGTTTATGCTAAGAGAGCACCAGTGGCACGCAGATCACTATGGGAGTCGTTGGATACGATTAGTACTGATTTGTCGCTATCATGGACAGTCGGAGAGGATTTTAATGTTATAGAATCACTTTCAAAATATGTAGGAAGATCTAAATAAAATAGACAAGCGCTAGCTAATTTTTCAGATATGATAAGCAATTGCTATATGGCTCAAATATCTCTCGTACTCGTCAGGTGTAAGGCAGGGAAAACTAGTCTGGAAGCATCTAGATTGAGTTCTCATTAATCAAGCTTGGAAATCCCTGTTTCAAAATTCAATGATTACCCTTCTTAATCGTACCTCATTGGACCATTCACCATTGCTATAGTCTTTAAATGCTTCGCAAGAAAATGGTGCAAGAGCTTTTAGATTCCAACATATGTGGGTGCGTCACCATTCCTTCTTGTCCACTATTCAGGACAGGTGGTGTCAACAAGCTATGGGGTCAGGAATGCTTTCTTTCAGTGTGAAGCTTTGCCGGCTTAAGATGTGCCTAAGAAAATGAAACAAAAACGTGTTCTGGAACATTTTGATGCGATTCGCTTGGTAGAGGAGGAGATTGATTCAAAGGAAAGGCATTACAAGAATGTGTAGACAGAGGAAGCAAGGGAACAATTACACGTTGCTCAGGCCAAACTTTTATCTCGGTTGAAGAATGAGGAGATTTTTATCTGACTGCAAAAGGCTCACATTAAATGATTGCGTGAAGGTGATTTTTTCATGCTTCTCTATTAGACAAACAGGCAAATTTGTCAATCAAGAGAACAAAGAAAGCGGATGGTGAATTGCTTTCGACTCTGGAGGACATAAAGTCTGAAGGGGTTGATTTTACTCATTGCTCAGGGACGACGGGATTGATTGCCAAGCAACGAATCTACTGTTGAGGAATATTCCATCTCTCATTTCAGAGGCTTATAATGTCAACCTGATTAAAGCTGCTTCCATGGAAGAGGTTCGGCAGGTGGTCTTTAAAAAGGACAAGGAGAGTGCTTCAAGCCCGGATGGTTTCTCTGGGACATTCTTTACAATATGCTAGGACATTATTTTACAGGAACTTCTGCGAGCAGTCCAAGAATTCTTGCAGGACATTCCCATTCCCAGAGCTATAGCTAGTACTTTAATTGTCTTAATTCCCAAGAAAGATAACCCAGCTACTTTTGCGAACTTCCGGCCAATTTCTCCATGCAATAGCACTACCTTTGTTAATAAAAAATTTTAAAAAATTTTAAAAAATTGATTATTGGTTTTTCTTCCTCATATCATCAATCTAAAGTAGATGGGTTTTGTTAAGGGGCACATCATGATAGATAACACTTTTCTGGCTAACGAAATGGTGCATTCGCTTGATAGGAAGGCTCATGACAATAATGTTATTCTCAAATTGGATATGATGAAGGCATTTGACCAGGTTTATTGGGGTTTTCTAGAGAAATTGTTGCTCAAATTTGGTTTTCACTCTGCCTTTTGCAAATTGATTTTTAATAACTTGAGAAGCAGTTTGATAATTTCATAATTGTGCTATATTTTATGTATCATTTACCATGTTTTTATGTGTTGCAAGCAATATTTGAGTTATTATTGAGCTTAATTTGTTATTCTTAGTTTTTGTAAGGTTAAAGTGAAAAAGAGCTGAAAAAGATGGAAAAGATGAAAGGAAATACTAAGGTGCGGAACATGCATGAGTGTGAAGCCATTTTGGACACTATTTTATATTTCAAGCATAACTTTTGACTCCAAGCTCCAATTGAAGCGATTCAAAATGCGTTGGAAAGCTAAGAAAGAGAGCTACAACTTTTGGTTTTACACTTTTTCAAATTCCAAAATCATTAAGGTCAAAACTGAAGCCAATGGTGAACCACAATGTTGAAGCCCAGTGCACATGCACTTTGGAGGTGCAGCGCATGTGCACTGAGTCCAAATGCAAAATTCCTAGATTGTGATAGGGCACACATTCGCCCAAAACAGGCAGCGCATGTGGGCCCGAAACAGCGAGCTTATGCGATTTTCTGGTATTTAGCAGATGTCGTTGGCTGGTTGGACTCTTTTTCATACGATTTCACGTTCTTATCCTTAGACAATTATTATAACCCTGGAACTCATTATAAATACCCCAATTAGGGTGAGAAAAAGAAGTTGACACTTTTTTTTCACGCTTAGCCAGAGTTTTCAGTAGAGAAAATTCTTAATTATTCTTTCACGGCACTTTTCTGCCTAAACCCTTTTTCTTGGTTGATTTAATTGAATCCATGGTCAATTCTACTATGTTGTGAGACTTTTTGTTCTTGAATTTATTCACTTTTATATCAAGTATTGATTATTTTTCTGCAATTAATTTATGATTGTTATTTTTAACTTGTTTTTGCTACAGAATAATTAAGTTATTAGAATTTGTCTATAGATTGATTGTTTTAACCACTTGTATTTAATTCAATCTGTGAAGCAACTAAATTTGATAATTGCTCGATGAGTGTTATTGAATTTAGGGAAAATAATCAACTAATTGGCATAATTGCGTGTTTTTATGTTTAATTAGCCTAATTGTTCTTGTTGATTTTAATGCTTCTATTAATTAATCTTTGGTGCGTGTCTGGGTTAAATTAATAGTTAGTGTTAATTGGATCTCGTGTTGAAGATTAACCAATTTTAGAAAGAAATAAGAATCAACTTTCTATTTGAATTTGGGTTAATTCTTCAATTAGTACTTGATATGAAGGAAATTAAATTTTCTTGTGTGTCAATGATCGACTAGTAAAATTGCCATGGTAGATATGACTGAAACCAAGATTTTTCTTACATCGAATTCTCTCCAATTTATTTTATTGTTTTAGTTTTTAGTTTAAAAGCATTTAGAAAACCCCCTTTTTCATTAGCACAAGAATAAACTCCTCTATCGGACGAACTTGACTCAACACTACTACATTATTATTGAGAATTGTTAATTTTGGGTGCCTACGACAGCATTTCTCACACCAAATTTTGGCACCGTCACCAAGGAACGGTTTGAATTATTTTTGTGCCATTTATTTCAGTTTTTCTTTTATTTTATTTCATTATTATTCTTTCGCTAATTGTGTATGGCAGTGACATGATCTGCTGAACAAGTTCAATTTCAATTTGATCTGGAAATACAGAGAATGCTACGCAAATTAAGGAAAGAATTAAGAGAAAGACGGTTAGGGAAAGAACAGTTGTTCAATTTTATCTTTGCTAGTGATATGTTCAGGAACAATAAGAAGAGATGAACATGGCGTAACGAATTTTGAGAGAATTAACAACGCCCACTTTAAATTAGCAATCTTTATACATTACATATCCTGAATTAGATGCAAATGTCACATTTGAATTAATATCTGGACTAATCCATCTATTACCTTCTTTTCATGGATTGCCAGGTGAAGATACGAATAAGCATCTTAAGGAGTTCCACGTAGTTTGCACAAGTATTACACCTACTGGAGTGTTAGAGGAGCATATTAAATTGAAAGCATTTTCGTTCTCACTTAAGGATGAGGGAAAGGATTGGCTGTTCGATTTACCTTTAGACAGTATTACAACTTGGGAGCAGATGAACAGACTATTCTTGGCTAAATATTTTCTAGCCTCTCGGACTGCGAATATTCAGAAGAAAATTTGTGGAATAAGATAGTTTAATGATGAGTCCTTGTACGAGTATTGGGAGTGCTTCAATGATGACTCCTCATTAATCTAATATTTTTATGGAGGTTAACCTGTTGCCGAATAAATGGAATATGGTCGACGCCGCGAGTGGATGGGCATTGGATAATTTGATCATAGACGATGCTCATGAGCTTATATCGAATATGGCTGGGCATTCTCAAAAGTTCAGGACACAACGTGAGCAACCTTACAAACGTGTTAACGAGGTAAATGTTTCATCTTTAGAACAACAAATGGCTATTCTGACTTCTTTTGTACGAAAGTTGGCTTCAGGAACTGCACAGACAACACAACCTTGTGGCATTTGCTCAAACGAGGGACATTCAACAGTCATGTATCCCATATTACAAGAGGAAGCCCAAGAGTAAGTAAATGCGGTGGGAGGAATTTTTGGGCAACCACGAACAAATTATGATTCCTACTTTAACACGTATAATCCTGGATAGAGGGATCATCATAATTTGAGATATGGGAATCCAGCACAGCCTCAGCCTCAGCAGAATCGACAAAATTTCCAACCATACAGGCCCCTATTTGCTCAAAGACAACAAGCTATATATGTATGATCAGTCTGGTAAGTTTTTAGAGGAAATGCTGAATGCTTTAACCGCTAATATTATGCATTCCAACAAGCTAACAAGGCCAGTATTCAACAGTTGCAGCATCAAATGGGACAAATGGCGACCGTGATTAGCCGATTAGAATCACAAAGTTTTGAAAAGTTGCCGTCTCAAACTATCATCAACCCTAAGGAAAATGTGAGTGCAATTATGTTGAGAGCTGCAAAGAGGTTAAAATGAAATACAAATAGTTCCTGAACGTGTTGAGGCCAAGAAGAAGGAACCAAAGCTAAAAAAGAGGTCGTCCCAAGCGAGAAGAGAAGCAGCGGCAGTGAAGACAAAGGTGTTCCTGTATGGCCAGAATATAAGCCCGAACCCCCATTCCCCGCGGCATTGAAAGAGTTTTCAAAGGAGGATCCCAACAGAGATTTGTATGATACTTTTTGTATGTACGAGGTAAATATTCCTTTATTAGACGCTATTAAACAAATACCTCACTATGCTACAAGGTTTTGAAGGAATTGTGTATCCACAAATGAAAGCAAAAAGAGAAGAAGCTTAGAAAGGTAGAGGTTGGGAGGAATGTATCGTCTATTATTCAAAAATCTCTACTTGAAAAGCGTAAGGACCGAGGTATGTTCTCTGTTCCTTGTAAGATAGGAAATACACAATTCGAAAAAGTTATGCTGGACTTAGGTTCATCTATTAACGTAATGCCATATTCTGTCTATGATGCATTAAAAATTGGACTATTGAATAAAACTGGTATGGTAATTCAACTGATTGATAGATCTTTAGCCTATCCTAAGGGAATAGTAGAAGATATCTTAGTTCAAGTGGGAAGTCTTGTTTTTCCTGTTGATTTTTATGTTCTAGAAATGGAAGAAGGTGATTCTAGTGCTCCTATTTTATTAGGAAGACCATTGCTCGCCACTTCCCAAACCAAGATAGATGTTCTTAATGACACTCTTAGTATGGAAGTTGGTGATACAAGTGTTAAGTTTAGCATGTTATGATGATGTTGAACCATCTGACCATATTAAAATTGTTTCTGTAATTGATGTGTATAAGCCTCCAATACAGGACATTCATGGACATACCAATATTAAGGAGGTCGACATGAACCGTGAAGAACATGTTGAGGAAAAGAATGAGAACTTGTTGCAACGAGCAAGTAATGGAGGTCCTAATGTTTTACCACTTTCTAACGAGAAATTGATGTTATCTGTTGTGTAGGGAACAATTCTGGATTACAATCGCCTCCTAGTCACCTTAAATACATATGTTTGAAGGATAAGGAGAGAGTGATCATCTCAAATCAACTTTGCAACTCACAAGAAGAGCAACTTGTTCGGGTTCTGAAAGAACAAATGAGATTGAATCCGTTATTTGTGAAAACTATGAAGCGAAAGATCCTTGGTCTCCTCAATATGGGAGTTAATTAATTGATTGGAAGAGCATCAAGTTGAGCTAACAACACTAAATAAAGGCGCTGCATGGGAGGCAACCCATGCAGTATTTTAATATTTCCAATTTAATTTTTTTCCGTTATTTAATTTTTGCAACTTTATTTTTGTTTATTTTAGTTTGAAAGGACAGTATATTTTAATTTCATTGCTAATTGGGAAATCAACTTCATTAATGAGCTAAACTGATAAATTGGTCCTAAAAAGGTTTAGAGTGTTATGTGGGTGCTTAGAGTAGAATTTTTATGCTTTAAAAGTTTTTTTGTGAATTTAAAAAAGAAAATTCTGAAAATTTGTTTCTGCCTCTCACGCACATGCACGCTAAATTTCCAGCGCATTTGCACTCGATTGGGAAATTGAGCCTCTACCTCGTGCACACATGCATGCTGTAAGCCTCACGCATGTGCGTGAGGTAGAATAGGCACCCCAACCTTCTGTGCGCACTAAACTAGCAGCGCATGTGTTCGCAAAGAATTATAAGGGTCGAAACCTTTCTTTGTCAAACATAACACACGAACACCTACATCTCTTCCTCTTCTCTTTCATATTCCCCTCAAACCCCAATATTCCCCACTCTTATTTCTTCCTCAAATTGCCCCAAATTCATCAATTTCACACCCAAACTTCTTCTTTTTCAAGGGAAAATTACATCAAGGTATGAATTTCTCTCTCTTTCTCCAATTTTCCTTATGGGTTTCAATTAATTATCAAGGATGTGTTGATTTTTTATGCTTTAATTGATTAAATCTCGTATGGATTGAACTTTCAATGTGTAATTGAAATGATTATTGCTTGGATTGTTGATTGAGGATGGATTTCATGTTCAATATATACACAAAAATTTTATCTTTCTCTATGCATGCCATGTATTCGATAAATTGTCTCAAAGAATAAAAACATTAAAAAACAGGGCATTGGTGCATGATTTTAATTCCTAGCATGTTAATTATGCCATGTGATATCTTTTTGATTAATTTTCATGCATAGGAATGTTCATGGAATGTATATAAGCCTTAGTTTTAGGCATTATTTTGTATGAATTTTCATGTATATTCTAAGGCTTATGATTTGAGAATGAATGGTCTTTTATTTAAGTGTGGGGTATTTGATTTATTAGGAGGTCATGAGATTCCTATTTATACTCTGTAGGAATGGAAAGAACGGCAAAGAAAACAGTCACAAGCAGGAGTGCCAGAGCATCCTCATCATCCAGGGCTCAACAACCTAGGATAGGTGGAGGTGTAAGATTTTTTACTCTGCAACCAAACAAAAATACAATAATGACATCTCTAAATGGGTTGTATTCAAGGAAAGAGGCATCCAAGTTCCATTGGCAGGGATGCCCGAGGTCAAGTTAACCATTCGCAATCGTGGATGGAATCTTTTCACTTCCACTCCTATTGAAGCAGTCATATTGGTGGTGCGCTAATTTTACTCAAATTTTGCCAATTATAGCGACACCAAGGTATATGTAAGGGGAAAAGATGTGGATGTCTCTATCTCTGAAATCAATAGAGTTTTGAAGGTCAATCGCGTACGTAATGATGAATAGCCAGACACAAAAAATGCTAACATGGAGTTGTAGTCAGAAATCACAAGTGTTCTTTGCGATGAGGAATTGAATGGACTTATACGGCGGATGGTACTATGGCTTGACATTTTAATGCTAATACACTTAAACTAGCTTGGTTTGTCTGGTTTAAGTCTCTTTGTACTTGACTCCTTCCAGTTAATCATCTTACACACGCCATTATGGAGAGAGCAAAGCTCTTGTATTGCATTGCAACAGGGAATCCTATAAATGTCAGTCAGGTCATACTTCAGCAAATTTGGTATTTCGTTCCCAACAAGCAATCGGGCTTATGATTTCCCAATTTCATTACCGGTCTATGTTTGGAAAGTGGTGATGTGATTGATCCTTCTAAAAAAAAAACTGAATCCTGGCAGTTAATTGCAATGGAGGGTATAAGAGCTTCGATTAAACACACTAGGTCCCAAGCTTATACATCACACGTAGATGAGGCTGATGATTCTGAAGATGAGCTTGTTCCTGCACCGCAGCAGATTTAGGAAGAGTTTCTACAACAAATCCTGGCAGAGCAAAAGTAGATGAGCCACCGTTTTGATTCATTTATTCAATACCGGTATGCCTGGCACAGACTACGGAGGCTCACCAGATGGCCAAGGAGTAGGGAAAGGATCCATCGACGTTTCTACCTTTTCATCCTTTCCCGCAGGATTTGGGACCGCATTATCCTTGAGCTTTTCATGCCCTATGTTTTGGGCTATTTTCTTTTTCCTTTACTTTTGGCAGTTGATTTCTCAAACAATTTTAGTTGTTATTTTATTTTATTATAAATTTTAGTTAGTTAATTTCGTTTTAGCTAGGTTTTAAATTTCGTCATGGTGTTTTTGTTTATTTTTGTGGTGTATTCCCTTAAGGGAGCAAGTTTTTTCTTGATTATTGTAGGATTCTTTTCTACAATTTTCTTATTTTTCTTATTGTCTCTAGGAAATTATTTGTTTTTTTCTGTTTTGTTTAGTATTACTCCAGCTTTCATTCACAACAAGGGGATATTTATAGCGGATACTGCTCCAAACTCATGAATTACATCCAGAGAAGCTTTTCTTTTTTTCATTTTATGCTTTTATTTTTGCATTGAGGACAATGCTTACTTTTAAGTGTGGGGTGGGGGAGTTATTTGGATTTTGAAGTTGTTTTGTGTATTTTGCTCAATTTTTCTGCAATATATTTTGACTTTTCCTTTGATCTGAGAGCTTGTCAAAATTTTTGAAAATTTTTGTGGATAAATTGACCATTTTTAAAAAATTTTAGAAATTTTTGCTTAACGTATTTCCCCATTTTTTGCATAACAAATCATTAGTTGAACCATGCATGAATGAGTAGTCAGTGTTAATATTTTCCATTCATGATTTTCAAAACTTTTGAGCACCAAGCCATACATTAATTTTTGATTTGGCGATATTTAGAGAAATTTATGTAACTCAATTATGTTGCATCCCAAAAACTCACTTTGTTACATTTTCGAAACTAATTTTTAGACGACCTGATTTAGTTTAAAAATGAGGGTAGTGCCTTTTTCGTTTGTTGGAGACATAAAGCCTTTCTACACAACCATTTTAACAATTTATTTCTAAGTACCTTGTTTGAGCCTTATTCTTATGAAAAGAAACATCATTCACCTTCTTTCACTTAAGCTCAATTTACCTATCCTTATTGAGGTTAATGTATCTTTTAATTATTTTATCCTAAATTATCCCTTTAAGAGCTGTATGGTGCACATTATATGTTAAGGGGATATAAGGGTAGAAGTTTGTGAGAAATGGATGGTGTACATTTATGGAGTAAAATGGTGTATTGGAAAAAATTGTTGAAGAGAAAAACTAATGATAATGGGAGTTTTTAATATTTACTGGTAGTGTCTATCACGGGTACCTGTATTTATAGGTTGCCCATCTCTGGTACCTACATATTTATATATTGCGGGTAGTGCCTTCCACTGGTACCTGTACTCTGAGCGGACATAAAAAAATAAAATAACGATGTGATGTATATATGTCCGAAAGGAGGTTGGCATGTTTGGCTATGTTATTTGGTTGTTCGGACCATTGATTCTTCATGGGTGTTTGTTACTCAAGTGTGGGGTTGTGGATTTAGGATATTTCGCGAGGGAAGAGAAGTTTTATTTTAATGTGTGGCCACCGTTACTGTAAAGCTCTTGTTTTTATTTGTTATGTCCTTTCCCTTCTTTGGCTAACTAATATCCTAATTTATAGTTCAAGCTAAAAGTCCTACCTAAAGTTAAATTAAATCGGTTGCTTAGATTAATGAAGGGGTGTAATAAGAGTGTGCTATGGGGTGTTTAGAAAAATTTGAGTGTCTTCATGATTTAATCTAGATATTTTCAAATCTAAGTTTTTGAATGGTCATACACACATACACACAAATTTCATGTTTTGGTTTTTATTAGCATTTGAGCTTTTGGGTTTTTAGACTACTCTGATTGTGGATGGGTGATTGATTATTTATGTGGATACTTGAGGGAATATGATGAGTGGAATTTTGTTATGCTTAAATGTTTGAATTTTATGTTCGCTCGAGGACGATCAAAGGCTAAATGTGGGGTAATTTGATAAGTTCATAATTGTGCTATATTTTATGTATCATTTACCATGTTTTTATGTGTTGTAAGCATGATTTGAGTTATTATTGAGTTTAATTTGATTATTCTTAGTTTTTGTTGGGTTAAATGAAAAAAGAGTTGAAAAAGATGGAAAAGATGAAAGGAAATGCTAAGGTGTGGAACATGCATGAGTATGAAGCCATTCTGGATACTGTTTCGTATTTCAAGAATAACTTTCGAGTCCAAACTCCAATTGAAGTGATTCAAAATGTGTTAGAAAGATAAGAAGGAGAGTTACAACTTTTGGTTTTACACTTTTTCAAATTCCAAAATCATCAAGGTCAAAACTATAGCCGATGATGGCGAACCACAATGTTGAAACCCAATACACATGCACTGGGGAGGTGCAGTGCATGTGCACTGAGTCCAGATGCAAAATTTCTAGATTGTGCTAAGCCGCACATGCGCCCAAAACAAGCAGTGCATGTGTGCCCGAAACAATGAACTTGTGCAATTTTCTGGTTTTTGGAAGATGTCTTCGGCCAGTTGGACTCTTTTTCATATGATTTCACGTTCTTATCCTTAGACAATTATTATAACCCTAGTACTCATTATAAATACCCCAAGTAGGGTGACAAAAAAAAGTCGACACTTTTATTTTCACGTTTTCAACAGAGAAAATTCTTGATTATTCTTTCACGGCACTTAGTGCCGAAACCCTTTTTCTTGGTCGATGTAATTGAATCCATGGTCAGTTCTACTATGTTGTGAGACTATTTTTTCTTGAATTTATTCACTTTTATATCAAGTATTGATTATTTTTCTGCAATTAATTTATGATTGTTCTTTTTAACTTGTTATTGCTGTAGAATAATTAAGTTATTAGAATTAATCTATAGATAGATTCTTTTAACAACGTGTGTTTAATTCAATCTGTGAAGCAACTAAATTTGGTAATTGCTCGATTAGTGTTATTGATGTTGGTCCCAAAGCAACCTAAGAGGGGGGAAGTGAATTAGGTTTCTTACAAATTACTTTGAGAAATATTGAGATTTTCAAATTAAATGCAGATATAACAAAATCAATAGAACAGTAAAGTAAAGAGAGAATAAATTAAACAATCAATACTTCCAAGTTAGCAAGCTTGAAGTATCAAATCTCTTGAATGCTTCACACACTTGGTGAGCCAATAATCTTTACAAAGTTGGGAAGTTCTTGCTCACACTAAAACTTTTTTAGTTGAGCCAAGAATCTTACTTACAACCACACTTTCATACAAGATTATCACTCCACTCAAAGTTGAATTATACTCACAATTGCACACTAATACAACAAAGCACTATAGTCAATTTGCACTCAAATTACTCTTTTCTAGGGCTTGTATTCAATGTATTAGACACTTATTTCAGGTTATTAAAGCACCTATTTATAAGAGCAATAAATAGTGGTTTCAACTACTTCCTAACGGCTAAGTAATAAATGCACAAAAAATAGCCGTTGGGTTTCGGACGTCTATAGGATCCGAATTCTTTCTGCCAGTTCGTTCGGACGATGCAATGCGTCCGAGGAGTTTTGACCTAGTTCGGACGGTTCTGTGCGTCCGAAAGATCTGTTCCTGCAAAAGCTTGTTATACAGAGTTAAGTGTTCATGTTATCATCAAAATAAGGTTTGGAAAACATCAATTGAATTTAGGGAAAATAATCAACTAATTAGCATAACCGCGTGTTTTTATGTTTAATTAGCCTAATTGTTCTTGTTGATTTTAATACTTCTATTAATTAATTTTTGGCACATACCATTTTGTTTCAATAGAGGTACGAGAAAGGGTTGGGGACAATGAAGTAGGTGAAGTGGTTGGATTTTGCAAGCTATTCCAACCACTGCGATACACATCTGTCTCATGGATGTGATTGAGATCTGCCGAGGGAGATGTGTACAGGAGGCGGATTGTCCTTCTTCAGTGTTAAGAATGAGAGCTTCCTTTCCACCAAGAGAGAGATCATATGCATAGTTACTGTCAAAAGGAAGGAAATGCATTTTTGTTTATGCCTCCGCTCTTCACTTTTCCAGTTATTGGTCCTTGAGTAAGGGCAGTGGGATTAGGCCTTCACGTCCGGTTCGAGGGGCGGGGATATCCCGACCCTACTATCATTATGCCTTTGCCGGTTAATTGGATTGCGTGTTAAAATTAACCAATTTTAGAAAGAAATAAGAATCAACTTCGAATTGGAATTTGGGTTAATTCTTCAATTAGTACTTGATATGAAAATTAAATTATCTTGTATGTCAATGATCAACTAGTAAAATTGCCATGGTGGATATGACCGAAACCAAGATTTTTCTTACATCGAATTCTCTCCAATTTCTTTTTTTGTTTTAGTTTTTAGTTTAAAAGCATTTAAAACCCATTACCATATCCCTTCTTCATTTAGCACAAGAATAAACTCCGTTCTCTATGGGATGAACTTGACTCATCGCTACTACATTATTATTGAAAGTTTTTAATTTTGGATGCCTACGATAGATTTCTCACACCATAGTTGGTTTACATTATTGGCAAATGGTGAATCTGTTGGTTTTTTAAAGCTTCTAAAGGTATTAAGCAGGGTGATCCCTTATCTCCATTGTTGTTCATCTTATGCTCAGAAGTGCTTTGTAGGGGCTTGAATAATTTGATCGACATACAGATGATCACTCCTTTTGCTCTCCTAAGAAAAGGTATGGTGGTTTCCCATCTTTCCTTTCCGGACAACATAATTGTTTTCTCAAGAGGCGATACAAAGTGCGTTGGGAAGTTTTCGGAGTTTTTGCATATTTATGAACCGGAGTACGAGAAAAGGATAAATTTAAACAAAAGCTCCTTATTCGTCCCAAAACAAGTGGGCTCAAGACAATTAGGCTTGCTGGAGAGGCTATTGGGTATTATTAGGCACACGAAGTTTCCCATACATTACCTTGGCTACTTTCTTCATAAAGGGCGAAATTCAGCTCAATATTTTCAATATTTAGTGGAAAAAATTCCAAGCAGGCTGGCCGGCTGGAAGCAAAAGATCCTTTCTCCTGGTGGATAGCTAATCCTCATTAAACATGTTCTCACATCTATTCCTATTCTAGTTGTCCAAGATCCCCCAAAAGGAGTTCTTTCAGAAATTGAGAAGTTATTGACTGATTTCTTTTGGGCAGAATCGGAGTTTGATTCTAAAAGGCAATAGAGGAGTTGGAAGAATCTTTGTTTTCCAGAACACGATAATAGACTTGATATGCGCAGTATGGAAGATATTGTCAAGAATTTTTCACTGAAATTATGGTGGAATTATGTTAACTCCACACATCAATATGGTCCATCTTTATGCGGCAAAGATATTGTAATGGACATGTGCATCATGTTTCGCCGGTTTGGAGATGCATGCAAAAGGTGGTGGATATCTTTCTTGAATCCACTCAAACATTAATATACATGGTGATTCTTCATTCTGGTTTTCTAATTGGACGAGAGACGGGCTATTTTTGGAAGAAGGAGGCATCAAATTGTTGATGGATACTCGCATGAAGGATGTTTATGCAAATGAAAATGATTGGGATCGAAACTTTCTTCATGCACATGTTTTGGCTAAAGTAAAATAAAAAATATTGTCTTTGAAGTTGTTCTTGACCGAGAAGGATGACAACGTGATCTAGAAGTCTTCCGCCTCGGGTTACTTCACTACCAAGGATGCTTATCAAAAATTATGACAGAGTCGAAATAGTATCTTATCTCGAAAGCAAATTTGGAGTGCAAGAATTCCCAAAAGAATGTCAATTTTCATGTGGAAGCTACTTAATGATTTCCTTCCCTTTCCTGATGTTTTTATAAAGTTTGGTTTCCATGGCCCATCCAAATGTCCAGCTTGCGACAATTTGGATGAGATGGACCTTTGGTTTTCCTCTTGCCTTTTGGCAACTCGGTTTGGGAGTTTTGGAGTGTCAAGCTCAATATTTTGCCTCTTAATATTGCCCCTTTGATGTATTGGCTTTATAATTGGTGGTTTACTGCAAAAACAAAGGAGAAAGGTGAGCTTTTTGGCTTCATTGCAGTCCTGATTTACTAGAATCTATGGACAGCCCGTGCCAAGTATCTCAATGGAGACTCCTGCGCTTCTAATATGCTTGTCATTAGTCAGATTATGGCAGGTATAATGGATGCTAGCTTAGTTAAGCCATTCCAGGTGCAATGTGCATTACCAATCACGTGTTTGGGAATTTGAAGGCCATAATTCATTTCCATCACTTGTTATCCGCCTTGTTCAAGTACGTTTAAACTGAATGTTGACGGCTCATCTCTAGGAAATCCTAGTCAGTCAGGTTGTGGCGATGTCATTCAGGACTCTCATGGTAGACTTATAGTTGGTTTTCCTACTTCCCTGGGACATGCATCAATTTTATTTGCTGACAGCGATGGGGCTCCTTTTAGGGCTTAAATTAATGCTGTCCCTTGGCATCCTTATAGGAGTATTATAAACTTACTCTTTGTTGCTTTATGAGAAGGGTACTGTGTATTATTTGGTTGCATGGACGATTAATGCGATAGTTCAACATATTCAGCATTTGCTCAATTGAGGAAAATTACAGATTCAACATAAACACCGGGAAGCTTATGCTGCAACAAATGAATTGGCATGCATGGGAAGTAGCTCGTTCTCCATGGATTTGACCTTTGATGCTGCGACATATCTATGGGTCTTCATGGTCTACATGGACTGCTTAGACGAGATGAAACAAGTTTCCCTTCACTTAGGAAAGTTTAGTATTGTTGTTCATTTCAGATTCGTTTTGCATTGTAATTAATGGAGGTTCGGTCTAATCCCTCTCTTAGTACACAAAGTTATTCACAATTAATAAAATTTTGGGAGTAGCACCCCTTACCCAGGTTTCGGAGGTAATATATATATAATGTACTATGTGTGTATGTATCTGTGTATATATATATAGACACACACAAATACATACACATACATACACACAGTACTTATACATATATATACATATATATATATACACATACATATATGTAGGTATTTATGTATGTATACACATATACACACATATGTATAAACAAATGTTTACATATATATTATGTGTGTGTGTTTATACACACATATGTATATATATATATATATATATATATGTCTGTGTGTGTGTTTATATAATTATAATTATATATGTGTACATATGTATATAGTATAGATATGTTTATACATGTGTGTGTGTGCGTATATATGTATGTATGTATGTATATATGTGTATAGATGTATGTATATATATATACACACACACATATATATCTATATAAGTGTGTACATGTATATACATCTAAACACTTATATACATATATATGTGTGTGCGTGTGTGTGTCTATATATATATACACATACACATATACAAATATAAATACACTATATACATATGTATATATTTGTTTATACATATACATATGATTATACACGTGTATGTATATGTTTATAAATTTACATGTACATATGTTCGTACATATGTGTGTGTGAGTGTATGTATATATATGTATGCATAATTTACATATACATATGTTTATACATGGTGTGTTTATATATATATAGAAACACACACACACAAGTATACTTGTGTGTGTGTATGTATATATGCACACATGTATAGATACACACACACATATATATAAAGATATGTATATAATTTTTATTTTTGAATAACCACCTGTTCATTGGTGGAGGGCCTCACTCTTAATTTTAATGATAACGTGAAAGAAGTACAAAGAAGGGGACCAGAGCAAAACCTTTTGGAAATAGAGTTACATCAACCCTACTAAGATTCAGTCAGTTTGTAAATCGTAAATTATGAAAAACGAATCCATCTAAAAAGACTTCAGCCTTAGCTAAACTAGGAAGATTTACATGATCAAATAATTTATTACATTTACTGTCATTAATTTTCATCCTAATTTAGCTAAAAAATCAGCAACCTTATTCCCTTGCTTATAGACATGGCCAATTATGATGTTTCCTTGAGCCATAAACTGGAATGAGTTGCGAACTGCATTGTGAAGCTTCCATGGTGTTTTGGCTTTTCCTTGTAATATGTGAACCAGCATCAATGATTCCACTTCAATAATAATGTTCCGAATGCCTTGTTGAAAACTCAATTTCAGTCCCCCTTAATGCGCCAAAATTTCAGCCTGAAGACTTGTTCCCCAATCTGTATTGTAGGAAGAGAAAGCTGCGACAACCTCTTCTTTAGAATTCCTGAGTACACCTACTCCTGAAACCTTTCCTGGATTTCCTCTACATGCTCCGTCCATGTTTGGTTTATAGTAGTCCTGACCTGGTAGATCCCATTTAACCAGATTGATTCTTTGATGCATAGGGCGAAACTGATGATTTATCTGTTCCCAACCAGTGTGCTGAACAAATGACTCCCTTTGTTGGAACTCCTACAAGGGAAAGCTTTGGAGATTGCATTCACTGGTGATCTGACTTCATGAACAATAAATTAATGTGTAATCTTCCTACCCTCAAAAAGGCGGCTGCAACTTGCTTTCCATAGATTCCAGTAAGTGATACTTGGAAGGAGCTATGTAATAACTCCTATCAAAGAGTTTAGTGATTAATCCATCCACCAAAATTTAAGATACTGGGGAAAGCGATTAGTTATGTATGTCTCTCCCATTATATTCTCAAAGTACTTCCAAATTTGTGATGCGAAAGGATAGCTAAGGAATAGATGCTCTAGATATTCTGGACTATTACAAAACTGACATTTTGAAACTATATAAATACCTTTCCTTTGCAGCTAATCATCTACTGGAAAAGCATAGTTAAGGAGCCTCCACATAAATATAGAAAGTTTTAAAGGAATTCGAAAGTTCCAAATCATCTTCCTAGAAAACAAAGTAGGAGAATCCTCTTCCACTAGTTGAACAGCTGATTGCAGATTGAAACTACTTGAAGAAGTCATCTACCATGCAAATTCATCTTTTTCCCCTTCAGCTAAGTTCAACCTTTTGCCATGTAGCCATTTATGATAAAAATTGGGGTTACAATTCCTGATAGCATTTAAGTTCCAACAAGTGCTACTTCAGGCTTCTTTCAGTTTAATATCAGAGGTTACCCTCTCAGGTTTATGAAAAATTCCAGCTCCATCCCAGTTATCATACCAAAAGGAGGAATTTCCCCCTTTGGGTAACACACAAATCTGATGCTCAGCCACTTCCTTGATTGCACGAAGTCTCTTCCAGCTAGGGGATGATGTTTGGCTTGAAATAGCAAAAGAAGGATGGATAGTTCAAACCAAATATCTGGAATACAGAAATTTGCTCCAAATTGAAACCTTACTTCTGAATGACCACCACAGTTTAATTGACATGGCTTTAACAACTAAGTTCAAGCTCCTGATCCCTAGCCCATTCTGTGAAGTAGGCTTTGTTACTTTTTTCCAGAGCAATCTAGTGAATTTTCTTTCCCTACTCAGAAAACTCCAAAAGAAGTCTGCTAACAATCTATTGACTTCCTGAATAATAGATTTAGGAGGTTACATGACAGCCAACAAGTAAATTGGAGTGGAGCTCAAGACATGTTTTATCAGTAGAAGCCTTCCACTTGTTGCCAAGATTTTTGCTTTCCATCCAGCCATTTTTTTGATGATCTTGTCCATCATGGGCTGGAAAAGACTTTTATTTTTTCGTCCTTTTTTGATAGGGCAGCCTAAGTAAATGAATGGAAAGGCTTTCCTATTAAAACCAGTTACCCTAGCAAACATCCTTGCTTGATTAATAGGTTGTTTAGAAGAAATATAGAAACTACTTTTAGCTTTATTCACCATTTGGCCAGAATTTATCTCATAGCTATTGATAAAATCCATAAAATTCTCAAGGGATTTCTTGGTTCGATTGGTAAAAATAATGATATCATCCATATAGGATAAATGTGTTATAGGTTAGCTATATACAATTCCTCGTTGTTGAGTACAAGCCCATTCTACCTTGAACAAACTGCATCTTTAGACCTCTATTGAACACTTCTGCTGCTAGATGAAAAGGGAATGGGAGAGATGATCCCCTTGCCTTACTTCCTTTGGGGATTTAAAGAATCGAATAGGCTTACCATTGAACAAAATAGAGTACCAATTATTCTCCACACAATGACCAATTAACTGTATAAATTGACTAGAAAAACCAAACCTCAAAAGGACATTGTATAAGAATTTTCAAGACACTCTATCAAATGCCTTGGTCATATCCAATTTGAAGATCACATTGCCCTCTCTTACTTTCTTGTCAATGTATTCAGCCATCTCTTAGGCTAAACGAATATTGTCTGGAATGTTCCTTCCAGTCACGAAGGCTCTTGGTTCTTTCGAAATGAGCTTGGGTAGTAAGGATTGCAATCTATTAGCCAGCATCTTTGTCAGGATCTTGTTCGTGACTGTAGATAATGTTAACCTACAATTTTGGTTTTGATGATAACAAATACAATCTAATAGTTTGAACTTGAGTTGTGCAAAAATTCTGCTTTACCAGTCACAACAGGGTTTTCAGACGCTGCACATTGTCCGAACGGGACAAAGTTGCTCGGATGCAGGACTTCGTTCTAACAAAATTTTCTCAGATGCAACACACTATCCGAAAGATCAGGTAGAGAACAAGGGTCTGAAGTATTGACAACGGACACTCAATATCGTCCGAAAGAAATTCTATCGGAAGTGCCCGATTGTCAGAAGAAAGAGCAACCTTGGACAAGCATTAAACCTTTCGGATGCATTACTCTGTCCGAGGATCTGACTCATCGACCTACTTGCTTCAAATGTAGGAACAGACACAACCTTGACCGTCTGAATGAAGGTTTCAACTCCATGATATCGTTGATCGAATGCTTGTTCGGAGGCTTAAAAAAGATCTCGCACATCTGAAACCTATAACTGCTAGTTTTTCAGCATTTATTGCATCTATCAACCCATCTAACATGTATTTAATAAAAACAACTTACACATTGAATACAAGCAAGTTGAGTACGAATTAGCTCTTTAGTGTTATTGTATTAGTGTGTACTTAAGAGTGCTATTCAAAATTATAGAGTGGAGTGATAATCTTGTACAAAAGTGAGGTTGAATATAAAATCCTTGGCTCAACTAAAAAGAATTAGTGTGAGCAAGGATTATCCTACTTTGTGTACAATTGGGATTATTGACTCATCAAATTTAAAGGAGCATCTTAGTGGATTACTACTCCAAACTTGCTAGCTTAGAAGTGTTGTTTGTTCAATCTCTCTCTCCTTCTTAGCTCATTCTACACATTTTGAGCTTAATTGATTATATGGCTATCAAATTACTTGTTAGTGTGGTAGATTTTATTTGTGAAGCATTTGCAAATTATTTTTAAGAAACCTAATTCACCCCTCATCTTAGGTTGCTTTGGGCCAACACATAAGATGATTGGCCTAAAGTCACTAAAACTTGCTAGATTATCATATATTTTAAAAATTAAACAGATTAAGGTGCTAGTTAAAGCCTTTTGGAAGGGAGGCACCATTCATAAAATCAACTACTGCTTGCATCAAGTCATCTGCTATTATCTCCCAGCAATACTTAAAGAAAACTCCATTGAAGCCATCAACTCCTGCGGCACTATCATAATTGAGGGAGAAAACGACTTCCTTGAGCTTCTCCATTGTAGGCAATTGAAGAAGTTTTGCATTGTCTGCTCTAGCAACAATTGAGGCACACATTCCAAAAAAGTATCATCAGGTTGAGCTTCTTCATCAGAGAGTAAGTTCTTAAAAAAATCCACTGTTCCTTCTCCAATTGAACCTTATCTTCAAATCATTGTCCAGAAGAATTTTTCAGCCTTCTAATACATAATTTGTTCCTTTTAGTCTTCAGATATGAGTGAATATAGGAAGTGTTATGGTCTCCTTCTTTTATCCATTTAACCCCAGCTTTTTGTTTCCAATAAGCCTCATCTCAGCAAGAGATTGCAGGGTTTGCTCTAAAAACTTCTCAATTTGCTGAGAGCAGTTTAGCCTTTAACATGGACAGTTCAATTCCATTCTCTTGTGAAGGATCTTGCTCCCAAGAAAGTTCTTGAGCAGCCACCTCATCCTCAGCAACCTTGAGGCTTTAAAAAAAGTCCCCAAATTGAGCTTTGTTCCAGCTTTTTAGATCAAATTTCAATATTTTGAGTTTAGCACAAAACTTTTGTAGAGGGGTACCTTGGGTAAATTGAATCAAACTATCCTATACAGTTGGAAGAAATGTGTCTTTCTTAATCCACATATTAAGGAACCTAAAATGTCTGGGACCAAAATATGTAGAATCTTCCAAGGAAAGAAACAATGGAAAATGGTCCGAATTCTACAGTCCCTTTTAAGGAACCATTCCCTTAGCTTTAAAAGCTTGTACAGTACAAGTTTTAAAGCACGTGATGTTGAACTGTCAAGCATTTAAAGCACAAGGAAAAGGTTCCCTAAAAGGAACTATAGAATTTTCCTACTATTCTATCCAACTTCTTCCACACTCAATGCATGTCTTCCTCGTGTTCCATTCCAAGTATAATGTCTCTTAAGTAGGAATATTCACTAAAGAGCATTAAGCCATACAACCATTAAAGTCAGCAATCCCTCTCAAATTAGGAGTGGATCTACCTAAATAATCTGAGGACTCCAACATTTCATTAAAGTCTCCACCAACCAGCCGTGGGGAAGAGATTGCAGCACCAAAATTCACCAGTGAATCCCACAATTGTCTTCTTTCTTGCAAAGTACATTTAGACTAACATACCATTAGAAATCAACATGATCAAGAAACAAGTGAACCACTTGACACTTTACTAACAGTGGATTAATTGACATACAAGTAGACCAAAAGATCTAAATGGAACTATTAGAGTTACAAAAAGAGTGATCAAACATTGGCTTTTGCTGGAATTCCCCTACTCTTGAAGCATCCAACAAAGGCTCAAGCAAAGCTACAAAAAGAACACCAAGTAGTTTAATCAACTGCTTTATTTTTCTTAGGAATGCATTTTCACTTATTTCCAATCCCTCGAACATTCCAAATTAGGATCTTCATTGAGGAAGAGGTTGATGGGGCAATGTGGTACTCCTGGACATGTTTCTTGTCACAATGGATGAGTTTTTTGCAAATATCTTCTTCTTCTTTCCTTTAACAACCAAAGTAAATTAATCAGCATTAGGGATATATTTCTTACTCAATTAATGTGAAAATTCTTTCCAAGTTGCCAGCAATTGAGCTTTGTCATTAGCTACATCACCATCAGTCATATCTAAATCGGATAAACTAGTTTGCTCATGCAGCTAGGTTCCATTAGTTCTTTATTGAAAGGTATTTTTGCCTGATCATCACCAATTCTTGCCATCAGCTCATTTGATGCTGGGATGTCTGATATTTCAGTTAGGAGTTCTGGAGCATGCACTTCATTTGTATTAAGGTTTTCGTCAACATTATCCTCTTCTCCATCCGCATTTGTGCCCCGATCAAAATCTTCACCAGCATTGTCTTCATTATGGTCTCAAAGTCAGCAAACTGAGCATCCTTACCTGAAGTTGAATCAGGTTGTGGGGATTTGGCAGCTGGGGATTCAGGAATTTCAGGCATTGGAATTACAACATTTTGAATAGGAGGGCTTTTCGGGGATAGGACAATATCCTTGACTGATGAGGATTCAGGAGTATCATTTGATGGGGTAGTTGACTTATTCAAACCTTGTAGCTATGTATTAGTTGGAATTTGTTGCATCTTTTCTTGTGAGGTATTCAAATTTGAAGATTCTTTTGGTTGCCAAATCTGAATTGTCTTACCAAAATTTTGACCAACTTTTCCACCTTTCGCATGAGGCTTTTGGACTGTTTGGGTTTGCTCACCATCCATCTTCTTCTTCCCCAGCTGTTGCAAATAAAGGCAACCAGTTAGAGAATAGCCTTGCCTATGACACTTGCCGCAGTATTCAGGAAAATTGTCGTAGATAATTGGCTACCATTTTCTGACTCCATCAAGCTCAATTCTGACTCTTGTTGGAGGACTTGTAGAGACATCAACTTCTACACATACACGTGCAACACTTGGTCTAGACATTGTGGCTGTGGCTATGTGTATTTTCAGTGGTTTCCCAACAGCCTTTACAAATGAAAACAAAAGAGATTTCTTAAATAAACATAAAGGAAGTTGATCGAAAGCAATCCACACTGACATGACGGTTAGCTCAACATCAGAGCAAAACAATGGAGTCCATTTCATAACTTTCATATGAAAGCCATTGATGAACCATGAGCACTAAAGATAGCATTTGAGATAGTTTTCTTCGAACTTGAAATTAATCAGAATATATTTGTAATCCAAGAAATCCAACATAAACTTTCCATTGAACCCAATAATGGGAAAGCATTTCCTTAGAACCTCCATGCTAGGCTTCCCATGATCAAACTTACCAATGAGAGCAAATTTAAGAGGCTTGCACAGCTTCTCGACCTCTTGTTTTGAGAAAAAGGATGTAGGTTTTCCTTTAAAGCTCTCTACAGACTTATCGAAATGGACATTAGTTTGATCCTCCTGTCCAGTGTTTGAATAGCCTGTGTAAAGGATTTTGTGGCATTATCCATCGTAGCAATGGAACAAATAAAAGGAGAAAATAAAATAAAAAATAGTAGAGAAAAATTGAAAGAAAATATTGAAAGTAGTGAGAGAAACTAGAAAGAAAGGAAGGCATTTTTATCCTTAACGGAATGTCAATTATATAGATATATAGATATATGGATATATAGATATATAGATATATGGATATATACATATATATAGATACAGACATATATATGTGTGTGTGTATATGTGTGTCTATATATATATGTATATGTGTATGTGTGTGTAAACACAAACACACAAAGATATATATACATATAAACACACATACAAATATATATATATATATACACACACACACAGAGATACATATATACATATATACATAAATAAATGTACACACACATACACATATATATGTATATATATGTATACATATATATATATATACATATACATTATGTATAAATATATATATATGTATATGTATATATATATATATGTATGTATGTATGTATGTATGTATGTAAAGAAGAAAACCCCGCTTATATTTGTCACCACTGGTTGCGTGGAGGCTTTTTTGTAAGGCAGAATGCTTCCCTGCCAATGGACTTTTTGTTGGCCCGAAACAGCAAACTAAGAGGGGGGTGAATTAGGTTGTTTCTAAAACAAACCTTATGATGTGCTTAATAAGAAATGCAAACTTTATGCACCAAATAAAAAGTTAAGCACAAATGAATACAATAGATATTCAACAATTTAAGCTTAAAGAACAAATAAGAAGATTGAGATTAAGAATATCAAACCAAACTCCCAAACTTCTCAAGCTTGGAGCTTACAACCACAAAGAGCTTCTTATAAGGCAACTACCAAGTTCTTAACTTGAAGTTTAGCCACTAAAAGTCTCTTCAAAGTAGGTGAGACAATAACCTCTTGTACACAAATGAGGATCCCTCTTGCTCAATACACTAATTTCCTTTAGTTGAGCCAAGAGTTTTACACTCACAACCTCCCTTTGTTATAATTGTTATCTCTCCACTCTTACACTTGAAGAACTCTTACACTTCTAAACTCTTTTCACAAAACTACCAACACTATTACAACACTTGTACCCACTATTTCTCCCAAATAGCTCAAGTATTACTTGTAATCAATGTAGAAGTCTTTTCTTATTTAATTCAGGCTTATGGATATTTATAGTTGCCCAAAATCTGCTTCAACAACTTTCCAACGGCTATTTTCTGTTTACGGGAAAACTAGCCGTTGGACCTTTCGGACGGCCGCTGATAACTTCTGCGTCTGACGCTGCGTCCGTTCTCTGAGGGTATTCGTTCGAAGGTCCGAGGATGTGTCCGAACATGAGTCCGATCGAAGCAAAATCTTCTGGAAATATCATCGGACGCTATATTTTGTCAGAGACTGCATCAAATTTTTTGTGTCGGACGGTTACCATCGTCCGAAGCTCTGTCTTTCGAACAGTCATTTGCGTCCATGGAGTTCTTCTGGTTGTTTTGTTCGGACGATCATTTGCGTCTGAACCAACCTGTTTTTCTGCACACTTGTTTTCAAACTATTAGTGGGATTTGGTCATCATCAAAATATGATTTTTATAACTGGGGTTCAACACTTTTACATCCTCCAATTTCTGTAGATCTCTAAGTCTCATTCATCTTTTGTTCTGTACCGATATTGAAATCGAGATCAGGAAAAGTCAAAGCTAAGACTCGCACCTATGGTCATAGCTTTCCTAACGGAAGATAGAGTGAGATCTCTTTACTTTGCTTTACTCCAATTTTATGTATGCATATATGTGTACATGTACGAACATACATACATACATACATATATATACATATATATATATATATATATATATATACACACACACATATTATATATAGGTATAGCTATACATAGTATATATATATATATATATATATATATATATATACAGACATATCTATATGCATTCCTATACATTGTATATATATAATATGTATGTATATATGAATCTTTAGATACATACACACACACACACAAATATATATATGTATATACATATATATATATATATTTATAGATACGTACATATATATATACATATATATATATATGTATGTATACATATATATATACATACATATATATATGTATACATATATATACATATATATATATAGATATATATGCATGCGTATTTATATGTATACGTATACATATATATACGTAGATATATGTGTATATATATGTGTGTGTATATTGATATAAACACACCTATATACACACACACCTATATATACGTATACATATACATACGCATACATAACTATATATTTGTGTTTTTGTATGTATGCGTATGTATACGTATACCCCGGAGAACACTGTTAATTCCTTCCTCTCCAAGTAAGTAGTTGCACACTGCGGGAACTTCAAAATTTGAATTGGGAATCAACAATTCCACCTATTCCCAAGGACAAGGAGAAACAATTCCACGAAGCAATCATTACCCCCGACAAAGAGTACAAAAGGACAATAGAGGACAACTGCTTTATGTACAGAGATGGGCCCTACAGCCTGTCCTTTCATTTTCAAACCTACAGTCCCCACTAACTCCTCTCCGTTATAGGGAACAGTCCCCACTAACTCCTCTCCGCTATAGGGTACAGTCCCCACTAACTCCCTCTGTCCCTCCCTATAACAATACCGCTATTTGCCTAACATTGCACTTTTTGAAGGGCAAAATAGTCATTTCCCCACACCAACAGTACATTTTCCTGTAGAAACCTATACCTACTTTTTACTCCAGCCAATCAACAGCTGACACATGGCGGCAAAAAGGGCCTAGTAATATTATAAGGCCCCTTTTGCCACCAAGTCCTTCCCTCCTTCCCTCTTTCTGGAAGCCATTATTTACCAAAATGCCACGCTATCCTTCTTTCCGTCTCCAAAATAAAAACATCTTCCTCACTTATCCCAATTGCTCCATAAGTAAAGAAGCTAAAGCTCTCCTAAAATTAAAAACCCTGTTCACTACTAGGCCACCAAATTATATTAGAGTCGCACAGGAATTCCACGAAGACGGTTCTCCTCACCTGCATTGTCTCCTTCAATTTCCACACAAGTTCGAAACCTAGAATCAAAGGCTACTCGACTTCACCCATCCCAAAACCTCTACAATTTTGCACCCTAATATCCAAAGGGCAAAAAATGCCACGGCAGTCAAAGAATACATAGGAAAATACGACGATTACTGTGAGGAGGAAAATTTCACCGGCAAAACAGCAAAGGGGGACAAGGAATCATACGCAGCTACTCTCAATGTCGGTAATAAACAGGAAGCACTTAATATTATTAAAACTGCAGATCCTAAATCTTTCATTTTAAATTACGAAAGATTAACTATCACTTTGATATAATTTTTAAAACCCCTCCAGTCCAATACTAGAATCCATTCCCTGTAGAATATCAAGTCCCGGATGCATGACGGGAATGGGTCCAGAACAATATACAAGATGTTGTGGTTAATGCCTGGCCCTTAAGATACCGCACTGGCTCAAAAGCCTAATCATAGAAGACCCATCTAGAATAGGTAAAACTTTTTGGGCACGCAGCTTAGGACGGCACAACTACTATGCCGGACACATGGATCTCCGTAGTCACAATGACGATGCCCTGTAAAACGTCATAGATGACGTCGCACCACAATATCTGAAACACTAGAAAGATTTCATAGGAAGCCAGCACAACTGGTAATCCAATTTAAAATACGGCAAGCCCTGCATTATAAAAGGTGGGATCCCATCTACTATCCTATGCAATCCCGTGGCAACAGCTCCTACATCCAATACCTAGAAAAAGAAGACAACAAGGGCCTTAAGAACTGGACCCTCAAGTATGCCACCTTCATTTTCCTTGAAGAAACCCTCTTTCCCACCGGCAATCAAACTGCAACTCCGCCAACAGAAGAGGCGGAGCAGCGGGCTAGTCTCTTTATTTCCCACTGCGCGAACCTTTTACAAATAGATGAATCCAGAGTCCCAAGAGTACTACAACCTTCAGTGCATGCGAGGCACCTGGATTTGGATCCTCGCAAATCCAGTACATGTGAAGAGCCTCATGGCGATCAAGCACCGACAGAACTGAATTATGGACATTCAGTTCATGATGAATTACAACACTCACAAAGAGTTGAAGGTGGCCAGTTTCTTCTGTACATGGCGTATATGGATCAGCCCCAGGATCCAGAACACCTTCATGATACCCAGGAGGATCTAGCATTTTGTACTCAGATACCTAAATAATCTACGAATAATCAGCGTTGATTTGTACATTAGGGCCATTAACTACGTAATTACCAACTACCACGTTGTAATTTCTTCTGAATGTACAAGGCAATATATTAATTTTCAATAAATTTTTTATTCACAACAATCTTTTTGTCAACTGATGAATTACAAGTACACTGGCCCACCAAGGGCCACTAATTAAACACTTCCCAAACTAAGCAGAAACCTGGGTTCTCCATTATTCAGGATCGTCTGTCCCCTGAGACGTCCCGGTGCAGAACGAATGCCATTAACCCGCGAAGTAGAGGATAAGCCTAAAAACAATTGCCTGATTTTTTACTGGAGCAAATTAATCCATGCCACCAGGCAGAGAGGTCCCGTTTCCATAACGGACATAGTAATCTCCCTTAAAAGTTTGCGAACACTGTAAACTCCCCTACCAAGCGTAACAATGAGACTGCGTGTGTGTGTTTGTATCTGTGTGTGTGCGTACATATGTGTGTGTGTCTATATATATATGTATATATATATATATATATACATATATATATAGTATATCTGTGTGTGTTTATGTATATATAGATGTGTGTGAGTATATATATATATATATATACGCCGACATAAATATATATTTATATATTTATAACATATACACACATATATAAGTACACATACACACACAGATATATATATACACGCAGATATAAATATATATTTATATATTTATAACACACACACACATATATAAGTCCAAATACACACACATATATATATACTTAAGGACGACTTGCTCCTTACCCCATGTTACTTGTATTTCTTCACAGAAGTTAAGTATGAGGTTTATCTTGTTAGAATGCGGAAAAGAATTTATTCGAATATCCAGTTGGAGGTCATGCAATGATAGAGAATAACAGTAAGATTAGTTTTTGTTATAAATAGTTCCTGAGTGCTCGTGATACTAGAATGACATTGTCAATTTTGTATTTTAGATTCGAATTGATATGAGTCGCACTATATAAAGTTGATGTTTTTAGAGAGTTGCTTCTGTCATCGTAAGAAATTTTTATAATAAATTTTATATATTTTGATGTCTTGCAATTTTTAATATTTATTTTGCGAATACGATAAATGACACGTAATCACAGACTTGACAGCTATTAATTTATAGAATTATTCACTGTCAAGTTGTACAATCTTGTACCTCCATGCCCATTTGGCTGGGTGAGTGGGTAAAATGGAATTTGCAGGCTGTTAGTGTTGGATTATTAGACAATTTACGCTGTGCATTCTCTCACTTCTGTGAGGTTCCGCTCTTGGTAACATGGAGGCCTTGAAATGGCATGATTTGTGTATTCCGGTCAGTATGGCAAGTGGTCAATGAAATGTCGTACAACAAAGGAATTGACTCAGAATCAGTAGTACGAATCGCGTTAAACTAGAAGTGGTAGAGTACACAATCATATCTCTTGGACGAGAAACTTTATGGTGCTAAAATCTTACAAATTAACATATAAAATGATTTTTTAAATTAATAAAATTTTATTATTTAAAATGACGAATCAAAAAGTAAAATAAATTGGCAAAACATTATTAAAAATATTAAACTTTTATTAATTTAAAAATGCTGTTTAATATGTCACTTATAGTTATTCCTCCTGGACATATGGAGCATTTGAGTGGTGATCCAAGCAAGTTATTTGTCGGTTGATCTGAATATAATAAACTTGCATCTTTTGTTTCTTGTCCTTTATTTAAATTGGATAGACTGAATAGCTGACTAGATATATATATTCTTGCTTTCATGCTAACAAAAATAATTTTTCCAATAAAATGAAAACATTAACTGCGAACAACATTTTAATTTTTTTTTTTCTTAGTTTGATTTCATCGTGAATTTTTGGTTGTTATACATAAATTTTTTTATATGTATTCAGTTCATAAACCCACTGATATTGTGATCTAAACAAGAGACACTATTTTTATCTCATATAAATATTCATCATTTAACTCATATGTATTTTGATTAAACCACAAGATTCGCAAATAAAGACATTAACCTGATCTAAGTAAAAAATCTCCTTAGATATCATTACAAGCTACATAGTCTCCGATGTACGTAAGAATCAGAGATCTCTACATAATTATAAGCTACACGGTCTCTTGAACATCTCACAAAATTTGCTCCAAAATATATAAAAGACGGTTGTGGAGACAAAATTTCATTGAAACGAATACTTCACTGATTGAATGTAATTTACAATCCAATTCATTGGTTAAAATTTTGAATAAAAGCGAACGAAATTCAACAAACAAATTTAAGTATATCTACGAGGCTTAGAAAATTTGGATAAAGATTCAAATTTTTAAAGATCATGCATCAAAGATTTGAACTGCACATTGAAAATTTAAACAATCTTTCAATGTAGTACAAATATTTAACGCACGATTTTTAGCGTAAATGAATCTATATCTTAATTTTCATTATTGAATATATTAATTTTGACCTCATCAAGGGCCAATCATGGAACAGATTTTCTCCCTTGACGTCGACCCAATGATGAAGAATGATGATGACCACGCCTTGCATGATGTGGTCTACCCCATGGATGACGGTGATGGTTTGACCCATTTAATATTGGTTGATCGTGGCTGACCGTTCCATGCGGTTGGGCATTAAGTCCGTTGAACAAATGAGACAAAGCCGTCATGGCTTGAGCTTGTCTGGACATGATCCCAGCCGTTGAAGGGTTTTGGGCTAAAACAATTGCATATCCATCATTATATGATAATCCATGCCTTGAGCCATAAGCTGCCATATTAAGCTTCCGCTCATTGTTCCTCCACTTCTTGCAAAGCTGTAAATGATTCTGTAGACATTGCTCATGAAATCATCTCTTACACTCAAACTGTATCCTGGATCTTTGCTTGACTTGCCAAATTCTGCTATTACAAGTGGCTTTCTCAATATGGTTCTTGCGTCTTCCCAATGGCTTGTCATCCACCTTTGCATAAATGTCGATTGTTCGTTATCATTTTGTCCAGATAACCTGTGAATATCGACAATATGATGTCATCAGTTACTTGCAATTAATCATCGCAAATTGTCGTAATGTTTAATCAATTTATTGTGGTATTTAACACCATTGATAATAAACTTCCTTAACCAATCTAAATTAGATAAAATATAAACATTCATTTAGGTTAGAGATTTTGGATATGAGCTTTTCTATTTTAATCGTGAGGTAAGCTATGGAAAGAAGAAACCAAGAGCACTTATGATTTTTATATAGTCTCAATTCCTACTCCACTACCTCATGAGCTGCCAAAATTTCTTATATTTATGAGTTTTAGTAGAGAAATTTTGATCGTTTATTAAATAGGAGATAGAGATTGAATAAGTTGTAGGATAGAAGATTCTTAAGTAACTACGAGTTTATGAATAGTCACAATGAAAATATGACACACAATAGTTGACCATACCATCAATTAGCATTTAAATTGATCATTATGTTGAATATATACATTCACATTTTGAATGCTACAATCGTGCATTATTTACCACTGATCTGGATACGCATGGATAGTGGCGAAATCAATCTCCTTGATAAGATTGTTGCTTATGAAATCTGTTCCAACTTGGTAACCAGGATTAAATTGTTTCCTTTCAGACATTGTGTCTCCATAAAATCCTTCCATGCCAATCTCCAGCAAGTGCATGCTGTCCAATGATTTAACGAAAGTTGCCATCTCTTGTGCCCATCCCTGTATATATAGCTTTCAACTCATTAGCACAGAATAAAATCCTACCAATATTAATGAAGAACTAAAACATGGATAAAATGCTATAAGTCGTGCACTTAATACTCACGTTCACGGTTCTCCCAGAGTAATCAGCTTGGCAGCGTGGCTCGTTCATGAGTTCCCACGCCATGATTGTGGGATCATCCTTGTATGCAACTCCGGTAATGGTGTTGAACCTCGTTACAACTCTCTACCAAGCACAAACCACGTTCTAGATAAATTAATGAGAGGAAAATTCTTGCTACGTTGTGAAAATGGGAAGAAAATTAAGTCTTGTAGCGATTATTTTTGGGGGATATGGATTTCTTTTCTTACCTTAACGTGATCTTTGTAGTATCCTCTGATAATAGGATGTGTGTAAAAATCATCGTCACTAGTTATTTGAACTCCAGCATTCCGAGCCCATTGGGCATACTGTCCTCTTCCCCCAAAGTCATTGTAATTGTTCACGAGACTCAATATCAAGCGAATTCCATACTTTTTTGCTTCAGAAATCCACAAAATCCAGCGCCTATACAACATATTCCAACATCATGAATATCATAAACATTTATTATATTTTTTTATTGTTTTTAAGTTAATTGCAATAGGAAAAACTAAATATTATCTCATCACATCAATTTTGAAAACTAAAGAATTTTTGAAATTTAAACAAATACCTGAAAAACACGTTCATCGTATGTCGCGGGTGATATCTGAAGTGCACGGTCACCTCCATCACTGAAAGCCCAAGTCCTACAGACAGATAGACCTGTTGCAGAGGCATCTCTGAACACTTCAGAGACTTTGTACCTCTCACTGGGCTCGGCGGCGACGTGCATCAGCCAATAAGAATTGAATCCGTTGAATAGAAATGGTGAGCCATTGAGAACAAAATGTGGGCCATGAGTCCTAACAAATCCTGCATTTCTTGGAACCCTTGCTTCACAAGCAAGAAGAGTTGGTAGAAGTAGTACTAGTCCGAAAAAATGGCGTATTCTAGGAAAACTTGCCATTGCATTTCTCAATTGGTGGATGTGTGTGGTGCTAGAAAAATGTTTAATTCGCTGTAATGAAGGAGAATTTATGAGTACTTGATCATGGAGAGAAATTATGGGGTCTATTTATAATGGGTTGAAGATAAGAAGAGTTACTAAAAATAGAAAACCTAGCGGAAGTTAAGTAGGTTTTTCGGTGACGGTGGTTTGCTAAATTTATTCAATTATGGAAATTTGATCGTGCAGCGTTTCAAGTAAAGTGAGAAGAATATCAGGAGAACAGAATTTAGTTGGTTGAATGCCCAACGTCAGCTCGAAGATTTAATGGGATTGATGTTTAGCGAATACGGTTGATGAGTAAAAAGGGGTTACTAAATATAGCTGATTGTCTTACACGTGCTTATCCCATGTGGGTGGTTTTATCCTCGAATAGCATATGGCTAATGTAAGATGGGAAATTCTTAGATCATTTTATTTATATTTATTTATATTATTTTGAATAAATTTATTTTATTAAGGTGAAATAATGCATGATAAATGAATATAAATTAAAGAGTCAATGACACATTTTTTAAAACGATCCACCTAATAATTTTCCAAATAAGAATAGTTACTAACCGTATAAAGAGCACATAGATTTTTTAACAAAAAATAAATAATAAAAAAACAAGAAAAAGTGCAATTTAGCGTTGAAATATATAGACGAACCCTGACGATCTTTGCTTCAAGGAGTGTCTCTGATCTTAAGGATGACCAAGACGATATCTACAGAATTTGTATTTTGCCATGTTCATTTCAGTTTGTTTCGAGCACGCTTTGTATGTTGTCCTAGGGAGGAAAGTCTGAAGATGTTCACGCAATGACATATTTCATCACATTTAATTTGTGAGCAACATCATAGAGGATGATATATATTGCCCGGCTGAGTCGAATTGCAGAATATTAACGTCTATGTAAGGAGTTGATTTCACAGAAAACGGTGAAAATATGCAATGTTGTTCGTTGGGATTAAAAATATTTTTAAGAAAATATTTTTTAAGAATTTTTTTTGGTGTTAAACACCGAAAAATATTTTTCGATGTAAAATATTTTCTAATTTTTCATACCTATAGTTAAAAATAACTTACGAAATTTTTGAACGCAAGTTATTTTTCAAATAATTCAAGAGTAACATTAAATCTCAAATACTTACTTTTATAATTTCATTTGCTAAACTTATTTTCGTTTTCAATTTTTTTTTCATTCGTTTTTCTCTTAATCATAGGTCCCACATTAATATAACTATCATTATGCATATTTTACTACTATATTGTACTATCATTTAATTTTGAACAAAATCAATCTTTTATTAACCACAATTACTTGTATGGTATTTATTACCATTGCTATAAAAAATTTTAACTTGTATTCATAAAATTAGAGTGAAACCTTTAAAAAAATTTATTTAAAAATATTTTCATTTTGTCAACCGAACATCAAAACTTGTATGAAAAATAGATTTTTTCATGTAAAATATTTTTCAAAAAATATATTTTCAATCCAAACATTTACATGAATGACCCTAGATTTGTTAAATTTTCCTTTTCGATATTAATCTAGCTAGCTAGAGATAAATGGACCGAGACCTTGTAGCCATGTACGTTCCAATATCGGGTTAACAAATTAAGGAAACTTAAAATTTTGGGTTGGTCAAAGTTGTCAAAATCTCCAGTTAAAAGTAATAGTGATTGAAAATAAAAAAAACAAACAATAGCATTTGTTTAGCAAAAAAAATATATATTTACCATTTGTCATAACTGATGCAAGAATTTGCTGGCAGGTTAATTTATTTAGGTTGCTTATGAATCAAATGATTTGTTGAATGATTTGAAATTTACTAATTTGTTAAAGAGATTTGTGAAGTAAAAATTAATAAATTTTAAATCCACCTAATTTAGATGTTATTTAGATTTTCACCATTTCTATTTTTGATTAATTTAAAAATTCATTAATTTTAACATTAAAAGTTACCCTAATATGTTGATATATTTCATTTCCTCTATCAAATCCTTTGACACTCAAAATCCAGCCTTGAGGTTTTTGGATATTGCTTCACGGGATTTCAAGGTTTGTTCGGACTTTGCTGGTGATAGTGTGCTGTGTGCGTATCAAATTTTGGTTTATTTGTTCATACAAAGCATTGCCAAATATTTAGTCTTCAGCATCCTTGAATCAAAAACTAATAAGAGTTTAACTAAACAACTATCTAAAGACCAGATTATCTGAAGGTCCTCTAGTGATGGAGTTAACCTTGCCAATAAGCAAGAATCTAGGTCAACAAAGTTTTTGCTTATCCTTCACGTTAAGTTATAAACAAATATTTTGAGTAGAAATTCGCTCAAAGAAACTCTTTTACATTCTTAAGAAAAACAAGAACGAGTCAATCATTCTGATAATTTTTCTAACGATTTTCAATCACCAAGAAAAAGGCTCATAAATTGTAGTAATCACTAATCAATATCGATTCCAAATATAAAACAAATTTAGATATGGCAATTTATTACTAGACTAGTTTATTTTTGACAAAATTTTCAAGTTTTTGGCGTATGGAAATCAATGTTCATGTTGTTCAAGTTTCTTATATACAGCACTTACTGCCGGTAAGAACAAAAAATTTCTTAGTTCCCTAAACGTAAACCTTTCTCAAGGCTTGACAAATAAAGAAATTCAGGTAGTTACTGGAATTAATCATATCGAGAATGGATTTCTTCTTTAGGATCATTATTATTAGAAGTCTTCCATAATTTTGCTTGGGCTTGTTGTGGAGAAATATTCTCCGTAGTAGTGTTCATGAATTTGGTTTCAGGTTGTCAATTTTCGATTTTGGATTTTTGGATTAAAAATCAAAATTCAACCCAAATATTATTCGGATAGATTATTCGATTTTTAAGTTAATTATATTAAAAATCTCAACCAATAAAATGTAGAAAAATAAATATGAGTGTGATATTACAAATTAAGTTTGGTAAAAAAAAATAATAAGGAAAACAATTAAAAGAATTTGTTAACCTAACTAATTTAATCCCTAAATTCATTTAGGCTGAACAACTCTAATTATTTCTCTTTTCTACCCTCCGCAAAAACTTCACAATATTGACATATTTTGGGCCAGCTCAGTGTTGTAGATTATCTCCCTAACCTATGTTCATTCTAGATACAATCCCAAACTCGCTTGGGCTGCCGGGCCCGGAGATATATCTAGAAAGACAAAGAATGATATAAATCCACATATGGACCTAAAATGGTAAGAAATTGGAAATGCCAAAAAGTATTCTCCATACACCTAAACCTGAGTCCCCCCAATTACTATTTGGGAATAGCATTGGCAATTTCTGACACAACCTAATAATACGACACGAAAACGAAATTAACAAGTTATGACACAATTCAAAATTTATCAGGTCATTATTGGATCAACCCGTTTGTGACACGAAATTAAACGGGTTAGATTGGGTTAACCCATGGGTTGACACGAGAACCCGTTAAGGTACTATATAAACATATTTTGATAAAAATTTTCTGTATTATATTATTTAATATAATATACTTTAAGATTGTGAATAATAGATTTAACATTAAATTATTAAATGAAACATAATAATTATTTTAAATATTATCAAAAAAATTTCAATAATTTTAATTATGTGTTTTAAATTACTATGATAACAAGGTTAGTCACTCACATTTCACTTTTATACTTTTTAGTCCTTCACATTCAAAATGATACATTTTAGTCCTTCACATTCAAATGCATTATTGTAATCACTTGACACAATTACGGGTATATTTTGGCCACATGCGTGTCGAATTTTACATTTTTCGTGAGCAAAATAGGCAACACACAAATTTTAAATATTAAATGACAATACCTAAAATCTCTTCCACCACCCCCCTCTCAAAATTTCTTACCTACCATCACCATATCTATTCCCTTCTCTTGCCACTTTTCCTCCACCACCCCTACTTCAATAGTCTCAATCCTCTTCTTTTTGAGACAATTTAGTATATTAAAAAAATGTATTGTCAATTTTGCTGTTAAATATGTTACATTTGATAAGCATGTGAGTATTTCAGGCCAAAATATGCCTGTAATTGAGTCAACAGATCAAAATGGTGTATTTTGAGTTTATGAGGGATGAAATGTATAATTTTGAATGTGATGGACTAAAAAATACAAATAGGAAATGTGAGGGATTATTAAGGTCATTTTCCCTTTAATGTTTTATGGGAAATTTATATTTTTTTAGAAATTTTTTCCTCAACTTAGATACAAAAAAGTTTGAGTGCGTAAATATACTTATGCGTGTCCATTTGAATAAACTTTGAATCGTTTAGAAATACATTAGATAATATAATAAAAATAATTGTTGTTGGTACTTTATTTGAAAATCACAAATTCATAAATCAGAAAACATATAAAATGTATTCTTTAATTAAAAATTTATTTGTGAAAATATTTACAAAAATTTAAGCTTGAGTTAATGTGCTTGTGTGTGTCACATAAAGCAAAAATTCGGAGCACATAGAAGCATACTGCATAGTTTATACTAAAACAAATGTGATTGATATTTTACTAGGGAATCATAAAGGTTAAAAAAAAAAACACATATTTTTTTGATATTATCTGGTGAGGAAAATGAAAAATTACATCACAATATTGTATGTTAACAGTTTCATTTAAAACCCCAAAACTTTCTTTTCCAATCAAACTGATAAATTAAATTATATTACTAGTGGTGATGATGGAATTGGAATTGGAATTGGAATTATATTTCTTTTCCAATTAAATAATATTTTAATTATTTAGGCTTACATTGTTACAAATAAATATAATAATGGATGTTTGTGAGATTTTTGAAAGTTTAGGAAATGTTAAATAATATTAATGTAAACATCAATGGAGGTTTGTGAAATTATCTTACTTTTTTGTGTATAGAGCCTTGTAAGGCATAATTTCACATTCCTCAGCTAAGGTTTGTTATAATTACAAGAAACTCCCCACAAGTTCTAATAATTTCACTTACCACTCATCACAATATAAATGACTAGATTGTAACCTTACCATTCAAAATTAATAAAGATAAAAAGGTTGCCTTTGGTAATTAAAATGCCTCAGGCCTCAGCCACAACCACTAGTGCACCGTCCTAAACCACCACTCCACCACCCCTTACTCTACCCCATCACCCCAAACCTACCTTTCCCCTTTACTGATTTTACTCTTCCCTATACAAAAGGCCTTTCAAGAAGCACCTTTACCACCTCTTCCACCATCATCACCTAATCACTATGGCCCTAGCACCACGTTGACCTCCTCCTTCCCCTCCATTACCACCAAATCACCATAGCCTCCGTCACCACCCAATTATCACCCTCCAAACCTCTAAAAAATACCACAACTCCTACCTTATTTAATTCCCAAAATTACCCCTTAACCAACTCCTTCTACAAAACAATCCTCTTCTACATGATCTAATCCTTCTCATTCTCTTCCCTGGAGCATTCCTCATCACCTTTTGCTTCTTGATTGCTTCGTTAGGTAAAGTTCAACTATGACAAAGGACAACCAAACAATAATTAACCACACTAATTCACTATACTCTACTTAACTTCTGCAAGTATACGAAATTGATAGTAGTATAGGATGAGTGAGTATCATTCCTACAGGGATTGTTGACAAGCAAATACCAAGATTTACGGGTATTTGTATAGTTAAGCAAAAATCAATCAATGAGAGATGAAACTACACTAATAAAATCCATATTTAACCTCAAGTAAACAAGACCAAATTAAGCTAATTTATCTACTAAAACAAGTAAAGAAAACTAAGCAATTACGAAATTAAGAGACTAGCTACTAAATTCTAACAAAAGAAATTAACTAAAAGTATTTAATTCTACCCTAGATTGACCGAAATAAGGCTAAAATTAAAAGCAAGGAAGTTACCCAATTAAAAAGACTACAAATAAGAAACCTTGAAGACTAAAAGCAACCATTTCTACACTAGAAATTGGAAAAATTTTAAAATTGAAATCTAAATATTTTTGGATTTTTGACGATGTTATTTAATAAAGAAAGCTCAGTAAAAATTAACTAGAAATTAATGCAAGGAATTGAGAATTCTTAACTAAAAAGTAAGAAATTAACAAGAACCCTAATTTTTCTGAGTAACCCTAGATTGTAAGCAAAGAGATTTTTACTAAAATAAACTAGAAAGTAAGTAAATATTATATCTACTTGAAGCTAATGATTAACCCACTACAACTATCTAATCAAATTTAAACTTGCAAAGAAATTAAAAGTAGATCTAAGAAATGATTAAAGAGGACTTTCATTCAAAAGAAACTTGAGAGTCAAGTTTTCCTAATCTATCCTAAAATCTACTAATTTCCTATTTAAATCTATCATACTTACTCTATTACAATTTTTTAAGTAGCTTAAATAGTGGAGTATTACATATGGCAAAAATCTGAAATTGTTTGCTGAAAGATTACAAAATTGCCCTCACAACTTATCCACTAGCGAGTCTAGATCGCGATCTAGACTCTAATACATTTAAGGCATTAAATCTTCCCAAGTCGAGATGCGATCTGGAGGAGTCCAGATTGCTATCTGGACTCTCTTCCCATCATTCTTCCATTCCTTCCATGATTGCAATTTGATCCTTTGAGCTTTGTTCATTCCAGCTTCCAACCTCTAATTTTGACTTGCATAATATTAACACCATTAAGAAATTAATTAAGCTAGAATTTTAATAAAAACTTATTATATTTAACAAGAACGAAAATACAAACACATATGAAAGAAATTAACTAAAATCTTCAATTACTTACCCAAAGTTCGGGATTTAAACTATCAAAATACCATAATTTAAAGAAAAATAGTTGTAGTTTACTAGAGTTATCACACCCTCAAACTTAGCCTTTTCCTAGTCCCGATCAAAACAAAAATTAAAAGAAGCCTACTAATACTTAAACACATAAACACCACCAAAATTGACAAGACACTTGATGAATCGTGGATGTACTTAGAACAATTAAGATATCTCTCAAGAAACTTTCAATACTATATGACAGATAGGTGAAGTATTTAAGTGAATCAATTCAAAATTGCAATTTTTCTACAAAGAAGCACACGTTCATTTATTACACAAGATTTCACATCACCAAGAATCAGTATTCTCAAAAAAAGTTACCAAAAGTTTTAGTTCTATTCATTTAAAATATCATTGCTTCTCAAATCACAAATATTATGAAGTTAGTCAATTATCCCGACTAGGCATCATGAAAATAGAAGTTCATTTAAAAATCAATTTAAATGCAAATGTCACACATTTTGGGAATAGACCTCTAACAAGTAATAAGTAATATGAGATCAATGATAAGTATTACAAAAATTTACTTCTTAACTTATTGGTATACTAAAATACAATTTCTAATGGCTTAATTTAGAGAAACAATATGGGTACATGTCGGAATCCCGTACTCTCCTTATTATTACTCTAATGGCTTATTTTGGAGAAATAACATGGGTAGATGTTGGAATCCCGTACTCGCCTTATTCCTAATTTTTTTATTTTCAATATTAAAGACTATCCTAAATCAAGGAAAATGAGTGAAATGTACTGAAAATAAATCTCGAATATCAATTATTCACAAATTAGAAGAACATTCCCTAAGCAAACACATAAAATGTCCCAAAATTCCTTCTATTTCATTTAACTCATTTTTTTTCAAAAGATAAATTGTCTAACAAAATAATATAAGTGATTTGATCATAAACAATATTTCGAGTGAATTTTCCTAAATTTTTAGCACTTCTTTTTTAAAAATAGTAACTCTAAGTTTTTGAAATCTTTATGTTGTAAAAGAACTACTCACTCACACTTAAATCCATGAAATGACCAAATCAAATACATCAATTATTTAGTATTGTACGTCATAATTCATCATCATTGAGTACTCAATTGATCAATTTTTCATCCATTATGCATCAAGTGACATCAACATGCACAAAACAACCGATCCCAACACAAAAAATAAACACACCCAAACTTGTCATTTTATTCAAATGATGAGTACAACTAACATCCTACCGCTCACCCAAAATCCAACATAAAGACATATCCAACAATAATAAGAGCTACTCGACTACAACACAATTTAAAGTTGAAAATTAAAACTGAGTAAAAAAATTAAGAGTGTTAAACCATGCCATGCATCTCATCAATTAAATCCCATAAAAATCAACATCTAATTCAATTCATCAACAAATACAAAAATGAAATCAGCTTAGGACCCTTAGCCATTAAACTCTTATTAAGCAATAACATGACCAATTTTACACCAAGTATCCAACAAGGAATTCCCCAAAAGATTTAATTCGTAAAGCATCAAAATAGGTGTCTACTTGGCATCAGCTTAAGGCCGTTAGCCAATCTACTATAAAGGAAAAATTAAACTATTCCAAATCAAAGGACTGAAAATAAAATAAAAATAGTAAAATGTCAAGGTGCTAAGTTATGAGAAATAGATAAAATTGTTCATCTTCCACAAATGGCTTCAATTGCTTGGGTTGGAAGTCATCAATAAGCTCAATGCAGTTGGTGGCATCAATCCTTTTGTTCCATCTCCTCTTGATCCTCCTTGACATCACTGGGTTGGGCTTCTTCATGATCGTCATCTAGATCCTCTCCGGTCGCACCAGCTTGGCTAGATCCCTCCTGAGGTGCTGAAGTTGCAGGTGGTATGGAATATTGTCCACGGGAAGGACCAAAATGCCATGCCGGAGGTGGTGCTGGCCTAACCCATGTAGTCAATGAAGTGGTATTAAGAGCTTCTCCAATCAGGGTGTTGTTATGCATCACCATCTGACTGTAGGTCCAATACCCTTGCATTTCATTCCTCTCATCATCATTAACTGGAGGAATTGGAATAAAAGAAGTACTCTAATGTGGTGGTGGCGGTGGCTGGGTAAGGTGTTCTTCATGATGGTGCTTTTCATACTCTTTCACCATTCGATAAACATACTCTCAATTAATCCTTCCTCTTAGATAGGTCATTGGCTCTGCATGATCAATCGGGCAACCTGCTAAAGTTCTTAATGATGCACAAATAGTGAATCAAGATAGGGGCATAAAATATAGGTCGCCTGAACCTCCTACTATCTAAGAATCCCAGTCTGACAAAGCTACCAATATTCACCGGTACCCCCGTCATAATAGCATACACTAGGACTACTTTATCCCTCTGAATATAACTCAAAGCATTAGACTCCCAAATTTGGCAACTAATAAAATAAAACCATAATTGGTCTACCAAAGAGAGTCCCTGTCGTGCAAATCTCAACTCAATATTTGAGCAAGCACTCCTAATCCAATCAACTTGCTTATCGCAAATGGCATTTTTTATTCCATTCATATCTTTCTCCTTGTCATTTAAGAATGTCAAATATTGATTTGAAGATACGGGGGATATGTTAAACTAAGCATTAATCAAATCTATATTAAAATCCACTAATACCTCCCGTACTCGCACAATACTATTCTCCAATTCACACAGATTACAGTGAAACTCCTTCAATAACTTGGAAGCCCCAGAGTCAATTGGAGTAGAGTAGAAGTGATTAAATCCCTCCCAATGCCTCAACCTAATTTACTCTTCAATAGCTTTTCTAGCTTCATCATAAACTCCCCAATGCATAGAAAGGTTGAAATTTCGCTCTCGAATAACCTCATGTTTCTCATTGTTCTTATACAACTGATGAGCCTTATCACTTCAGAACTGTGGTTCTACATGCCCACCACCCTCCAACTGTTGTTCCATGCCCCCCTTTTCCACTAGTTTCCTCTTCGGCTTTTCTCTTCCTCGAACCTGCTCCTCTTCCCCTCATTCTATCCCTTCTTTCGGCACTAACATAAACTCTTCTAGTCATTTTAACAGCCCAAGTCAATAAAAAATTCAAACAATTACCAACAATTGCAAGAATCACAACCAACACAATCAATTCACCAAATTGTCAACACACTTTTCAAAATTTCACAACAACAAATCAAACCATTCCAAAAACCAATTCAATAATTCAGATAATTGAACAATTTAATGTCAGAATTTTTTTCTTTCAAGAAATTCGTACAAATTATTGCCCAAAATTTAACAATTGGCTAACAACAATTCCACCACAAATTCATCAACAAAACCCAACAATTATTTTCAAGAAATTGGCAATTGGAACTACAAATTTAAAGAAAGATATTACCCGATTAAAAAAAATGGATTGAAAAATTCCCAAAAGGTCTTGTATGTCAATCCTTCTTGATGTTCCAATATCTCCAAGAAATCTCCAAAAAGATGCTTCCTTTGATAATCCTAGAGAGAAATAAGATGATGTTAGTGGTGATTGTGTAGTTTGGAATGATTTTTGAGTAATTTGAGGGATTGGGGAAGGTGTTTTCGATTGAAAAGAAGAGAATAGAAGAAAATTGTGAGAAAAGAATAGGAGAAAAGCGTCTCTTATAAATCGATAATGTGCATCGAGATCGCGATCAGGTTTTATGTCGAGATCGCAATCTCGATTTTGATATCGCGATCTCGATGGAGTTGCGCGATCTCGACTTGGTGAAAAAAATGCCTTTGCAGAAGTTTCGGTTTTGATATCGCGATCTCAATTTTGAGATTGCGATATCGACCAAATTACGATTATGCCCTCTAGAAGTTTGAGCTTGAGATCGCAATCTCAAGCTGAATTTGTACACAATGTATTTTTTACACAGCCAAAATTTGCCCACTCTTCATCACTTTTCTCCAATTCCATGAACAACCTACAAGCACAAAATTAACTCGTTAGGATGGCAATTTTTTCTCATTCTTTAGCACCATTTATTCAACTAAAAAAAAATTAGATTTTTAAACTAAAATTCTAACCTAATTCAAACCAATTTACTCAAAATAAAATTAACTAGAAATCACACCAAAAAGAACACAATAACAACTAAATTAAAGACTTGAGTTGCCTTCCAAGAAGTTGTTTTATAGTCACTAGATTGACTATGGCACGGGCTTTATATTTGCACAAATTGGACGATCTCTTGTCCGCCTTCATTGATTCCTCCAAAGTAGGGTTTGAGCCGATGACTATTAACCATGACGAAGGTCCCTCTTTCCCTTATATTTCCACCGCTCCATGAGAAAAAGTTTAAATCACTACAAAGGGGCTACTCCACCTTGACTTGAGTTTTCCCGGGAATAGCTTGAGCCGTGAATTGTAAAGTAGCACCAAATCGCCAACTTTAAATTCCTTCCTTAGGATGAGCTTGTCATGCCATGCCTTAGTTTTCTCCTCATAGATCAAAGAATTTTGAAATGCTTCCCTCCGAAATTCATCCAACTCATTCAAATTAAGCATCCTCTTTTTATAGGCTTCCTTCAAATCAAAATTCAAGTTCTTTATTGCCCAATATGCTCTATCCTCAAGTTCCACCGGCAAGTGACATGCTTTTCCATACAAAATACGGTATAGAGACATGCCTATGGGAGTTTTAAATGCCATGCGATAGGCCCACAATGTGTCATCTAACTTAAGTACCCAATATTTCCTAACATTATTCACCATCTTCTCTAAGATTCTCTTCAATTCTCAGTTTGAAACCTCAAGACTTACTTGACCTGATGTTTGAGGATGATAGGCTAAAGCAACCTTGTGTTTCACACCACACTTTGTCATCAAGGCCTCAAAATGTGAATTTTTGAAGTGAGAGCCCCCATCACTAATGATAGCCCGAGGCACTCCAAACAGAGAGAAAATATTCTTCCGAAGGAATTTAGTTACCACTTGGCTTCATTGGTTGGGGTGGCAATTGTTTCAACCCACTTTGACACAGAGTCCACCACAATCAAAATGTATTTGTTGGAATATGAAATCGGGAAAGGTCCCATAAAATAAATTCCCCATGCATCAAATACCTCCAAATCAATAATGCCATGAAGGGGCATTTCATGTTTCCTTGAAATGTTACCCACCCTTTGACATTCATCACACTTGAGCACAAATTTCGGGAATCCTTGAACATAGTTGGCCAATACAAACCACTTTGAAGAACCTTAAAAGCCGTTCGTTGATCTCCATGGTGTCCACCAACCGGAGATGAATGACAATGTCTTAACTTAATTACATCGAGTACTTCACATTCCGGACACATCTCTTAAGGACTTGATCATTGCACCTTCGGAACAAATATGGCTCTTTCCAACAGTAATGCTTAAGTTTCGCAAAGAATTTTCTTTTCTCATTGACATGTAGCATCTTTGGTAATATCCTTGCCACAAGATAATTCACAATGTCCGCATACCATAGACACACTTCCTTCACCTCAAGCAATTTCTCAATTAATGATTCTTCATTGATGGCTCTTTCTTCATGATTGACAAGTCTAGATGCTTCAATCCTTAACAAATGGTCGGCTACCATGTTTTTCACACCCTTCTTGTCCACCACCTCCCAATCAAACTCCTGTAATAAAAGTAGCCATCTCAATAAACGTGGCTTGGCATCTTGTTTAGAAAATAAATACTTTAATGCGGAGTGATCGGTATGAACAATAACCTTTGATCCAATCAAATATGATCTAAACTTATCAAATGCAAAAACTATAGCAAGTAGTTCCTTTTCCACATCTAGTTGTAGAATAATTAAGTTGTACATCATTTAAGGTCCTACTTGCATAGTAAATGACATGCAACATCTTATTCACCTTTTGACGTAAAATGGCACCTATTGCATAGTCACTAGCATCACACATAAGCTCAAATGGAAGAGACCAATTTGGTGCTACAATGACCGGTGCAATCACAAAGAGCATGTTTTAACTCATTGAATGCTTCCAAACAAGAATCATCAAAATAAAAAGGACAATCTTTTTGAAGTAATAAGCACAAAGGTCTTGCGATATGTAAAAAAATCCTAATGAATCTTCTATAAAAGCCCGCATCACCTAAGAAACTTCTTACCCCCTTAACATTAATTGGAGGAGGCAACTTTTCAATCACCTCCACTTTTTCCCTATCAACTTCTATCCCCTTTGATGAAAGTTTGTGACCTAAAACAATTCCTTCCGTCACCATGAAATGACACTTTTCCCAATTGAGAACCAAATTAGTTTCTACACCTTTTCAACACATTGGGATGACAAATTTGCAAGACAATCATCAAATGAGACACCAAATACACTAAAATCATCCATGAAAGATCTCTAAGCTCTTTTTAACCATGATAGGAAAGATGGCAAACATACAACGTGGAAATGTGTTTGGAGCATTGCAAAGCCCAATAGGCATTCTCCTATATGCAAAGGTACCAAATGGGCATGTAAAAGCTATTTTGTCTTGATCTTCCGAACAAATGACAATTTGGAGATAACCGGAATAACCATCAAGGAAACAATAATATGCAAAACTGGCTAACCTCTCAAGCATTTGATCAATAAAAGGTAAAGAAAAATGATCCTTTCGGGTGGCCTCATTCAACTTTCAAAAATCAATGCACATACGCTAACCCGTTACCAATCCAGAGGGGAGGAGTTCATTGGTTTCACTTATTATTACGGTAATACCACCCTTCTTTGGAATGACTTGAGTGGGACTAACCCACTCACTATCACTAATAGGATAAATAATATCAGTTTTCAAAAAATATTGAAGTTTGATAACCTCCTTCCTTACAACCTCTTTTCAAGTAAGATTCAATCTCCTTTGAGGTTGCCTTACCAATTTATTTCCATCATTCAACAAGATTTTATTCATGCATATGGAAGGGCTAATTCCCTTAATATCATCAATGGACCAAGCAATGGCATCTTTATGCATTTTAAGCACCACAACTAATCTTTCAAGTTGCTCACTTGTCAAAGATGCATTCACAATCACCGGGTATGTGTCATTCTCACCAAGATATGCATATATTAAGTTAGTAGGAAGAGGTTTAAGCTCCAACTTGGGGGGTTTGTTGCTCAGAGATCCCCATTTACCTTTTTTCTTGATTCTCCTCATCCTCCTTTTGCAATAAGGTATCATTCTCCAATTTATTCACATTCTTTATCCCTTCTTCACCATCTTGACTTAGAGCATTTTATTCTAAGACCTCTTCCTCCGTTGAGAAATTCTCCACTGCATTCCTACAACAATCATCAATTAGATCATCTATACTACATTTATATTCATGTCATCTTCAAAAATTGAAGGAAGCTTTAATGAACTGAAAACACTGAATGTAACAATTTCATCATTTATCCGAAATTCCAACTTTCCTTCTTGAACATCATAAGTGCAAGGCCAGTAGCAAGAAAAGGTTTTCCAAGAATGATTGGCATCTCTTCATCCACTTCCATATCAAGCACAATGAAATTGGCCAAAAGGTAGAGTTTGTCAATTTTCACAATAACATCTTCAATGATCCCTTTGGGAACTTTATGCTCCGGACTGCAAGTTGCAATGAGACACTTGTTGGTTTCAATTTTCCTCCATTTAACTTCTTGAATACCGCAAAAGGCATGAGATTTATTGAAACTCCCAAGTCATACAATGCTCTTCCAAATTGTAAACCCCCAATCTCATAAGGTATGGGAAATGATCTGGGGTCCTTGAGCTTTGGCGACAACCTTTTTGTAAGGAGTGCACTATAATTCTCCGTTAAGCATAAGATTTCATCCTTCCTATACAATTTTCTTTTTGAAGTGAGGACTTGTTTCACGAATTTAGCATAGGCGGGCATGTTCTCAAGTGCCTCCATGAATGGAATATTGATTTCTAGCTTTTTGAAAATCTCAGGAAACTTTTTAAACTTCCTTGCCTTTTCTTCATCCCTTAGCCTTTGAGGAAAGGGCACATTAACGTGCTTCGGCTCCTGATGCTTCGAATCCTTGCTTACATTGCTTTGTAAAGTGGGCATAGTAGACTTATTCATCATCTTGTCTTGCCCATTTGAAGACTCCCATTTTTCCTTGTCTTCATCCTCAACTCCTTTTTCTCTACTTTTCAACAAATGTTTTTCAACCCTTTCTTCCAACTCCTTACCACTCCAAAAGGGTGATGGCCTTGCATTGCTCCTTGGGGTTCGGGATAGTATCACTCGGAAGCACCCCTAAAGGTCTCTCATTATTCAACCTCGCCAAATACCCCAATTGAATCTCCAAATTATTCGTGGATGCCTTCAAATGCATCTCATAATCTCTCTTGTGTTCTTCATTTTTCCTTTCCAACTCTCTTCTCAAACACTCGGCTTCTCCTTTCCAACCATCTTCACCCACATTCTCTCTTGGAGCATATTGATAATTATACATGGGTTGGAAAGAATTTGCATATTGAAAATGAGGCCTTGGTTGTTGGTTTTGAAATGAAGGGTTAGGAAAAGATTGTTATGAGTGGGGTTGGAAATTTCTTTGATGTGGTAGTTGATAAGGTCTAGGTGAGGAACTTGAGGCTTGAGTGTGTTGGACATTTTGAGGTGGGCGATTTGGTTGGTAAGGAGGATTGAATTGATTGTTGGTGTTGCTCCATGAAAAATTAGGATGATTCCTCCAAGAAGGATTATACGTGTTCCCATAAGCTCCAGATAGGTTCCTTGGAAATGATGATTGATTAGACACATAATTGAGTTGCTCATTTGACCCATAAGGCATCTCACATTGTTCATTCGCATGACCGCCTCCACAAAAATTGCCATACCATGTTTGGTTGGATTGGAGAAGAAGACAAGGCATTTACACTACTTGGTTTTCCTAAATTCTCCAACGCCTTTGCAACGTTATTCATCACACTCATGAGGATACTTTGTTGTGCCAAAAGAGTGTCTTGCATGTTCAAATTCAACACTCCACTATTTGTATTAGCTTGATTAGCTTGGTGTTGAGGCACCGGTGGAGTAATCGGTCCATGATAATAATGATTGTATGCCATCCTATTGAGCAACTCTTGAGCTTCCTCCGGAGTCTTGTATGAGATAGACCCATCGACGGAAGCATCCACTATGGATTTGGTCTCTTGAGTCAAACCGTTATAGAAAGTTTGGATTTGAAGCCACAAAAGAATCGCGTGATGAGGACATTTGCTTAGCAACTCCTTGAACCCTTCCCAAGCTTCTCCTAAGCTTTCACCAACGTCTTGCTTAAAGGAGGTGATTTCATTTCTCAATTTGGCAGTTCTTGCGGATAGAAAATGCTTTATCTCCAAGAACTCTTGAGCAAGTTAATACCAAGTAATAAACATTCCTTGGGCGTGGGATTGTAACCATGACTTTTTCCTATCTCGGAGAGAAAGGAAACACCCTCATTCTCACACAATCCGGATGTACTCCATTAAACTTGAACGTGTCCAAAACTTCTTCAAAGTTCATGAGGTGCGTATAGGGATCTTCATTGGGACTACCCTTCTCAACTTCATTCCTTTCTTGCTCTTGTTGTACCCTTCTCAACTTCTGGATTTCCCTTAGCTCTTTTTCTTTTCCTTATCCAAGCAAATGAATGGCCCATTATCACCTCTTACCATCCACTACAACAAAAGCAAAGCAAATAGTCAATTGAAGTGCCAAGTCAATTTCACAAGACAACCAACAAACATAAAAAAATAAACAAAGTTAACAACTAAATTAAACTAAGTACTTAATCTACACGACCCGTATAGTGCTTGATATTGCCAAAACCAAGGACAATTCCCCGGCAACGGTGCCAAAATGCAAACTTAACTTGATTGCTTCGCTAGGTAAAGTTCAACTATGAAAGTACAACCAAGCAATAATTAACCACACTAATTCACTATACTCTACCTAACTTCCACAAGTATACGGAGATGATAGCAGTATAGGATGAGTAGGTATCGTTCCCACAACGATTGTTGGAAAGCAAATACCAAGATTTACAGGTATTTGTATAGTTAAGCAAAAATCAACCAATGAGATATGAAACTACACTAATCAAATCCATATTTAAACTCAAGTAAACAAGACCAAATTAGGCTAATTTATCTACTAAAACAAGTAAAGAAAACTAAGCAATTACAAAATTAAGAGACTAGCTACTAAATTCTAACAAAAACAATTAACAAAAAGCACTTAATTCTACCCTAGATTGACTGAAATAAAGCTAAAATTAAAAGCAAGCAAGTTACCCAATTAAAAAGACTACAAATAAGAAACCTTGAGGACTAAAAGCAACCATTTCCACACTAGAAATTGAAAAAAGTTAAAATTAGATTTGAAATTGAAATCTAAATATTTTTGGATTTTTGATAATATAGAAAGCCCAGTAAAAATTAACCAGAAATTAATGCAAGAAATTGATAATTCTTAACTAAAAAGCAAGAAATTAACAAAAACCCTAATTTTTCTAAGAAACCCTAGATTGTAAGCAAATAGATTTTTACTAAAATAAACTAGAAAGTAAGTAAATATTATATCTACTTGAAGCTAATGATTAACCCACTACAACTATCTAATCAAATTTAAACTTGCAAAGAAATTAAAAGTAGATCCAAGAAATGATTAAAGAGGATTCATTCAAAAGAAACTTGAGAGTCAAGTTTTCCTAATCTATCCTAAAATCTACTAATTTCCTATTTAAATCTATCCTAGTTACTCTATTACAATTTTTTAAATAGCTTAAATAGTGGAGTATTACATACGGCAAAAATCTGAAATTGTTTGCTGAAAGATTACAAAATTGCCCCCACAACTTATCCACTAGCGAGTCTAGATTCCTGACGCAATCTGGGAATTTGAGATCGCGATCTAGACTCTAATACATTTAAGGCATTTTCCCAAGTCGAGATCGCGATCTGGAGGAGTCCAAATCGCTATCTGGACTATCTTCCCAGCATTCTTCCATTTCTTTCATTATTGCAATTTGGTCCTTTGAGCTTTGTTCATTCCAGCTTCCAACCTCTAATTTTGACCTACATAATATTAACACCATTAAGCAATTAATTAAGCTAGAATTTTAATAAAAACTTATCATATTTAACAAGAACGAAAATACAAACACATATGAAAGAAATTAACTAAAATCTTCAATTACTTACCCAAAGTTCGGGATTTAAACTATCAAAATACCATAATTTAGAGGAAAATAACTCTAGTTTACTAGAGTTATCACTTCTCTTACATCTTCCATTCTTACTCCCTTTGGTCCTATTTTTTGGTGTTTGGTTTGATTAAAGATGGTGAAAATAATTTCCATGTTAAACATTTTCCCCATACTGATGTAGAAAATAGCTTATCTAACATATATACCAAAGTTATTTTTTGAAAACACGTGTGTACCTGCTTGGTATCTTTTGCCAACAAAAGGAGCCACCAAAACTTATTACTAAGTGATATTCAAGATATACCCAAACCATGTTGGTGAATATCCAGTGATTTTCCATGCCACTGATATCTCCGGTAACTGGGATTGTTCTTATTGTTGTGCCATTTCTCTGGCAATCTCAAAAACTCATCGTCTTTTCTTTTAGATTTCTTTTTTTTCTTATTTTTTTTCAAACTCTGATTCGCTTGCTGCAAAATTTTCCTTGATGTTGATGCTTAAAGGATTTAAATTGATCACAAGAATTCACATTTTTTATTGTATTTAGAGTTTGATGCTTCAAATTTAGTTTAGTTAGTGCTTCACCTAAATCACCACCGATGGTATGTTTTGTAGATTTAGTTATCCGATCAATGAAATTTCACCCATGAGTAGAATTGGTTTGGTTCTTGATTAATGAATTGTATGTCATATAGATATGCCATAATAGCATAGCGTGAAAAGTCGGGGAAGTGATGGGGAAGCTTGAAGGGAACAGTGGTAGAAACGACTAGGAATATGGTAGTGGTGAAAAGACGGGATAAAATTTTATGGTATAAAATTACAACAAAACAACAAAACATAACTATAATGCAAATATTTTCCTAGAAGAAAATTTTCACGTAAAATATTTTCTTATGAAATACATTTTCCATCTTACCAAGTACACTTTTCGTCTTTCTTTATATTTACTCTCTCTTTCCTATATCTAAAAAAACCTACGTTTTTTTTTTTAATGATTGGGTATATTGGAGCACAAATTTATATATTGATTGTGGATTCACAATATCTGATGATGTCAAAATATATTTTGGTATCACCACTTGTCCCCCATTCTAAAGTCGTGTTTACTCGAGTTGAGTATGTTGGCCCCAAAGCAACCTAAGAGTGGGGGTGAATTAGGTTTCTTAAAAAAATTACTTTGCAAAATATGCCTCATCCTATAACTTATAAAATCTTTTGCATTAACAAGTAGATTGACAGAGATAAAAACAATTAAGCTTATGAAGTATTGAAAAGGTAAAGAAAGAGATTAAACAAACAACACTTCCAAGCTACCAAGCTTGAAGTGTTGATCCACTAGAATGCTCCTCAAATATGGTGAGCCAATAATCTCAAATGTAAACAAAGTAGGACAATCCTTACTCACACTAATTCTCTTTAGTTGAGCCAAGGATTTTACTCTCAATCTCACTTTTGTACAAGATTATCACTCTACTCAATATTTTTGAATAGTACTTCTAAAGTACACACTAATACAATTTTGCTCAATAGCTAATTTGCAATCAAATTGCTTTTCTTATTGCTTGTATTCAATGTGTAAGATGTATTTAACATTATCATCAGAGTTGGTATTTATAGGAGCAATAAATTGGGTACTAAGCACCTCCCAATGGCTCAATAATAAATGCTCAAAAACTAGCCGTTATAGGTTTCGAACGTCCGATCGTTGGAGTTATTGTTGTGCGTCTGACCCAGCGTCTGATCTCAAATAAGTGAGTAGTGGATGCCGTTCAGACAGCCGAACTCGTGTCCGTTCCATCGCCTAACCAGGTGTATGCGGAAGTTTCACACTTTCGAATGGTATATCTCGTCCAAGAGGTTTAATGCTTTATCAGGGAAATTTTCCTTTCGGACTCGACTGATGTAAACTTCTTTCGGATGGTTGGATGCGTCCGTTGTAGAGTTTTAAATTCTTGATTCTGCCTCACTCTTTCGGACGAAGAAATATGTCAGAGTGATATTCTTTCGGACACGCCTGTGTGTCCGTTGTAGGTGCTTGAAAAACTTGTTCTCTGTCTATCTGTTCAGACAGTGAATTGCATCCGTTGTAAACTTTATCGGACGATCCTGTTTGTCCGAGAAATATAGTAATGTTCGAACGGTGTACTGCGTCCGAAAGCTCTGTTTCCAGCAAACAAAATAGCAGACCTGTACAGCTTGGTTTAAGAGGTAAATTCATATGTCATATAACATCAAAATAAGGTTTGTGGATCATCAGAGTATAACGCGATAGTCTTCGACCAGCGTATTTTGATCGGAACCGGTGATTTTCATTGGAGCCAAATTTCAAATTTTAACTAAAATTTTTATCATATTCTTCAATCTTCTTGAGAATCAAGAACTGTACATGAGAATTGTAATTCACCGTTTGCTTGAAAATTTTTGTTGAGTAGGCACTCAAAGAAGCTCTCCCAAGAGTTAAGCATAGTTGGAAAACTACTCAAAGGGTCTGTGCACTTGTCCTTAGGATGAGCAACAAGGAGTTACCCCCTTCCATAAACCAAGACAAGGGTCTTGGTGTTACTTCTCAACCACAACCTAGGACACTCACTACTATTCTTCTTTTTCCCACTTTACTCAAGTAAGCTTTACTCCTTTCCCCTCTGGTCTTGTCTTTGGTATTTCTTCTAACACTTGGTAAATATTAAGTGATATTTCTTTCTTTTCTCCATAGATTTGAACACTTAGGTTCTATGGTCCTTAACCTTATACACCTTTTGGTATGGGAAAGAATATTTTAGTTTGGGAAATGGATGAGGAAGAACCAAGAGATAGAAAGGCGAGAAGAAAAAGAAAAAGGGATGAGAGGTTAAGGATGAAAGAAAACTAAGAAAAGTTAAAGGCCCATGAAACTCATTGGTCTACTTCATAGCTCTTGACTTCACAAAAAATGCATGAGACAGTTATGTTGCTTCTCTTCTTCCCTCAGTTATGGTTGCCACTAATTCAGTGTTTGTCGCAGCTCTAAGTAGAGCTGAATTGAGCCATTTGAGCGGCCTTCATTTGCAATCCACTTACCTATAGCTGCTCGGGATCTATTCACAGCTATGCCACATCTCCCGATAGCTAGTTTGAATCATGGTGAAGATATCGTAACTACGTGCAACACCTCTGTTGTTTCTCTTCATTGTGGTGAAGATGTCGCACCTATGTGCAACCATTCTGTAACTACCTTTGGTGATTGATTACCCTTTCCTTGATTCCTATGATTAATAGAAACTATTAAACTCATGTCTATATCCATGCTTGCTCTGAGAGAATCCAAAGTAGTCGTGCTAGCTCCAAAAAAGTTTTAAGCAAATGATTAAACTAAAAGGAAGAGCTTGGCAGCTACACACGAAGGATTAGCTACTGCTAGTTCGCCAAATCTTGCAGCTGATGGTATTAATGGCCTTCACTCCTTAGCTGTCTCCCATCTATACTCAACCATGAAATAGTTGCACCAAATACATAGAAACATATCCGGAGATATTCACACAAGGTCAATATCCTGGGGCTAGACCTTTTCTTGTAAATAATCGAGAATATGAAACATCTTTATCCATTCTTCAATTATATCCTTGTCAACATCCGAGGAAGGCAATTGGAAGTAGACATACTCAGGATCTTTATTAGAACCCTTGTCTTTTCTTTCTTCCTTTTGTCGAGGAGAAGCCAAGGTTTTTTCCCCTTTGATTTTTAGATAAGGAGCAACAAGCTCTTCTCTACGTAGACTCATTCCTCTTGCTCATGTTGAGATGTAGCTTCTTTACTAGAGTCCCTATGCCCAGTTTCACATGCGCTTTCTTTAGTAGAGCCCTCTTGCTTTGGCACACTCTCAAATTCAACCTCAATGAAAAACTTATCCGTACGAGCTCTCATTGAGTGGTGTTCTTCCACCCTATGCTAGTATGGGTACAAAGGTGGTATCCTTGCAAATGGTGTTGTAATGCTACTCAAATGTACCCTAAGCATAGAGAATGAAGTATTAGCTCTCTAAAAAAAAAAGTATTTTCGTGTACTTTTAACTTGGCTTTTGTCCATTATTTGAGGGTTATAGTATATAAAGTAAGGATATTTTCATAATTTTACACCCTAAGTTCATAAATTAGGTTTTTATTGTTTTATGTCAAAAATGTGTATTTATGCCCTTCAAATGTATTTTTGTAGGTTTCATATGCAATGTATGCCAAACAAGGCGAAAATGGAGCAAAAAGGTTCAAAATGGAACAAGACTATGTCCCATCACCGTAGCTAGAGCTAGCACTGGAGCTTAGCAGAAGCGCCCAACCTCCTGCACCAATATTTTCTGACCGGTTTTATGTTTTTGACCCAGGTTTTGGATTTTTTGACCTATTTTCATGTAAACCCTAATTAGCACTATGTAAGGGTATGTTAGGTCATAAAATAACATAAAGATGGAGGTAAAAAAATCATATAGAGAGGCGTGAGCAACTGATAGGAATCATCAGACAGATGCAAACAAGAGAATCAACACAAGGATAATCGTTGGTAAAGAGAGCAAGGGAGAAGAAGAGAAGACTTGGCTTGACGACACTAGTTTTTCATTCTCTTCCTTATTTCTTGTTTTCAATATGCTATTCACTATTGTAATTGCATCTTGTTTTGCATCAATTAGTCAAATGATTCATTAAACTCTAAATCTAGAGTTTCATTCATAACTTACCACGAATCTTAATTGATTTGATTTATTTCGTTCATGCTCATGATCTTATACTTTATTTGCTTAATTAGTTATAGTACTCAATGTATTTATAAACCTGTTCAACTTATAAATAGATTTGTAGCCCGATTCACATATCAAAATAGGAGTTTTAGGGTAAGGAATGGGTCCAATTAGCATTTGTTTGGAAGTTGTATAGGAAGGATGGACGTTTCGTGAATAAGAATCAAAAGATGCATATTCATTTTAGGTAGTCCTATAGAGCGGTCATCTATGCATTAAGCTTAGCTTGATTTCACATAAAAATATAGTGAGTTTGCTCGATTTAGTACATTTGTGAGACAAGTTGAAAAATAACTCACAATTACATAAGAATCTAGACTAGTAAACGGTATAAGTGAATCAAGAAATGACAGAACAAATAAATGGATCAATTGGAGGGATTGGTAAGAGACGAGTAAACTCTGGATAATTTAATTATCGACTTTCTTCACTCTTTACTTGAATTATTGCATTGTTTTTATTCAGTGTTTTCATTATTACTACACCATTGTTTCTTAGTTTATATAGGATCGAAAAGTGTGACATTTAGTTGCTTAATAGAGTGTTAGTGTTGTGCCTATGGGAAAAATATTCCATTCATCATTATATTACTTGTTTGATACATATACTTGTGTAATTCATGAGTTGTGTCTGGTAACAATCATCGTAAGACCGAGCAAACTTTTGGTACCGTTGCCTGAGGCTTAGTTCTAACATTGCATAGACTATTAATATGTAAGTAAGCACTTTAATTCTAGTCTAAACAAAATTTCTTTATTTATTTGTTTTGTTTTGCATTATTTTCTTTCATTCTATTTTTTTTTTTTTTTTTTTGTGTTTTGGTTGGCAAGTACTTGTTGTTTATGCCAAGGTCAAATAGGGAAATTCTACCCTTAGACCTTGAAATTGAGCGAACCACACATGGACTATGAAAGAAACCTAGATGAGCGTTCCACCAATAATTGAGATGGCAAACAATCAAGTTCCAGTCAACCCAGTGATAGCACGCCAACCGAATAAGGAGGACCCGATCCCTAATTAAGGGACTTTGCTACGCCAACCTTGGATGGACTTCAATCAATCATTATCAAGCCGCCAATCCAGGTAAATAACTTTGAGCTAAAGCCACAAATTATCCAATTGGTTCAAATGTCGGCTATATTCAATAGAGCACCAAATGATGCCCAAATGTGCGCATATTCAATTTTCTTGAAATATCTAACACATTCTATCATAACAGGGTATCTAATGATGCAATCAAACTTCGCCTTTTTCCATTCTCTCTCAAAGATAAAGCCAAAGCCTAGTTGATACCAAAGCCCCTCGGTTCCATTACTACATGGAACGGTTTTGTACAAAAGTTTTTGTTTAAATTTTTTCTACCTTTTAAAATGGAAAAATTGAGAAATGATATTACTTCTTTTGTGCAACCACATAATGAGCCACTCTTTGAGGCATGGGAATGGTTCAAGGATTTATTGAAGCCCACATCACATTTTGCCAGGCTGGTTGCAAATTCAAACGTTTTATTACGGGTTGCATGGGCCAACGGGACCATAACTGATGCATCAATCGATAGGACAATAATTAGCAAAAGTTATGAGGATGCTATGCAGATGCTTGAGGACATGTCCTCAAACAACTACCAGTGGGAAATGAGCACAACATGCCTAGAAAACTACAAAAATGTATAATATGGACTCATTCATTCTCTAGCTACACAAGTGGAGGCCCTCACCGAAACGCTAGAAGGGGCAAACAATCAGCCAAAATAGGTCCACTGTACGGTAGTAGCTTATGAAATATGCCATGAAGGATACCCAATGAGCAGTGTCCAATTAATATAGAGGATGTTAATTACATAGGCAATTTTAACCGATCATAGAACAATCCATACTCTAACACATACAATCCTTGATGAAGAAACCACCCCAATTTCTCCAAGAACAACAACCAACAAGGTGGTGCTAGCAGCTCTCTGAGATCATCAGTGCCGCCTAGATTCCAAGGGCAAAATAGGCAAACCAAATTAGTCCCAAAAAATCAAGGGATAGTACGGAGGACCTCTTGTGGCATACATGGCCAAAACCGATGCACTGCTTCAAAATCAAAGTTCAATTCTCCAAAGCCATATAGCATCGATAAGTTATGCTTTTTTAACACATCTACTTATAATTAAATGAAACACCTAAATCCTACTACTAACTAGATGGCATCCCGCAAGTATACGGTTGTCAACTAGTAGCAAAGGGAAGTAGGGATCGTTCCCACAAGGATTGTCGATTGCAATTACCAAGGTTTAAGGGTGCTTGTGTAGTTAATCAAAATCAATCAGTAGATGATAGAACTATTCTAATAAAAACTATCATTTTAATTCTAACCTAATTTAATCTAATTAAGACTAAAATTTAAAACAAGTAAATCACTCAACTAAAAAGACTACAAAAGAGAATTTTTGAATATTAAAAACATTCATTTCAAAACTATAAATTAGAAACAGTTATACTAGAAATTTAAATATTTTTTTATTTTCGATTGAAATTAAGAAAAGAGCCCACTAAGAATTAACTAGAAATTAAAGCTAGAAATTGAAAATTCTTCAATAGAAAGCAAGAAATTAACAAGAACCCTAATTTTCCTAAAAACCCTAATTTGAAAGTAAAGAAATTCTTACTAAATTGGACAAGAAAGCAAATAAAAATTATACCTACATGAAGATTGCGATTAACCCACTACGATTATCTAATAAAAATTTAAACTTGACAAGAAATTTAAAGAAGATCTAAGATGGAAGTTAAGAGAAATTTCTATTAGAAAAAGTAACTTGTAGTTCAAGCTATCCTAATCTATCTAGAACTAACTAAAACTATTTTACTCTAAAACTATCTACTAAAACTCCCCTACTTACTAATTCTACTTAGCTTAAATAGTGCAAGCATTACACAAGGCAAAATTAGGGTTTTTTGGGCTGGAAGTTTACAAAATTGCCCTACAATTTAGCATTCAGCAAGTTGAGATCGCGGTCTAGAACATTTTAGACCGCGATCTCAACTCTGTAAAACAGTAAAACCAATTCCTGAGTCAAGATCGCAGTCTGGAACAGTCGAGACCGCGATCTCGACTCTCCTTCCAGCAATCTTCATTTCATCCATTTTGCAATCTGGTCCCTTGAGCTTTGTTTCTTCCAGCTTCTAACCTTTAATTTTTAACCTACATAATATTAACACCATTAAGCACTTAATTAAACTAAAAATTTAACACAAACTTATCATAATTAATTCAAGAACAAAAATACAAATACATATGAAAGAAATTAACTAAAATCTTCAATTACTTATCTAATTTCGGAATTTAAACTATCAAAATGTTATAATTTAGAGGAAAATAACTCTAGTTTACTAGAGTTATCACACCCCCAAACTTAGCGTTTTGCTAGTCCCGAGCAAAACAAAGATTAACATTAAGCGAAACCTACTAACATTCAAACATTTAAACACCTCCAAAGTTGACGTGACACTTGATGAATCAAGGATGTACCTAGAACAATTAAGCGATCTCTCTGTTTCAAGAAATGTTCAACACTACGTGATATGTGAAGAATATGAGTAAATCAATCCAAAATTGAAATTTCATTTTACAAAGAAGCACACATTCATTTACTACACAAGATTTCACATCACCAAGCATTACCATTATCGAAAAGAGTTACCAAAAGTTTTAGTTCTTTTCATTTGAAACATCATTACTTCTCAAATCACAAATATTATAAAGTTAATCAACTCTCTCGACTAAGCATCATGAAAATAGAAGCTCAATTAGGAATCAACTTAAATGCAATGTCACACATTTCGAGAATAAACTTCTAACAAGGAATAAGTAATATGAGATTAATGATAAGTATTACAAACATTTACTCCTTAACTTGTTGGTATACTAAAAACGCAATTCCTAATGGCTTAATTCGGAGAAACAATTGATGTTTTCCAAACCTTATTTTGATGATGACGTAAACACTTAACTCTGTAAAACAAGCTTTTGCAGGAACAGATCTTTTGGACGCACAGAACCGTCCGAACTAGGTCAAAGCTCCTCGGACGCATTGCATTGTCCTAACAAACTGGCAGAAAGAAGGGGATCCTACTGCCTTTTCTTCGGACGATCCAGACCGTCCGAAACCTCTGTCGGACGAAGAACCGGACGCATGCACGGACGTCCGAACGAAGCCTCTCAACAAAACTGAAAGAAGATCGGACGCTTCCTCGGACGCATTCAATCCTCCTCGGACGTCCGAAACACCAACGGCTATTTTTTGTGCATTTATTACTTAGCCATTAGGAAGTAGTTGAAACCACTATTTATTGCTCTTATAAATAGGTGCTTTAATAACCTGAATAAATCATCTAATACATTGAATACGAGCCTAAGAAAAGAGTAATTTGAGTGCAAATTGACTATAGTGCTTTGTTGTATTAGTGTGAAGTTGTGAGTGCAATTCAACTTTGAGTGGAGTGATAATCTTGTATGAAAGTGTGGTTGTAAGTAAGATTCTTGGCTCAACTAAAAGAGTTTTAGTGATCAATTTGAGCAAGAACTTCCCAACTTTGTAAAGATTATTGGCTCACCAAGTGTGTGAAGCATTCAAGAAATTTGATACTTCAAGCTTGCTAGCTTGGAAGTATTGTTTGTTCAATTTTTCTCTCTTTACTTTACTGTTCTAGTAAATTTATTATATCTGCATTTAAATTAAAAAGCTCACTATTTTCTGAAAGCATAATTTTTAGGAACCTAATTCACCCCCCCTCTTAGGTTGCTTTGGGACCAACAATTGGTATCAGAGCTTGGTCTCATTATATTGCTTAAACTGCTATTGAGTAAAGAATTATGGCAACCAACAATGCACTATTTTTTGAAGGCCAATCCGTTACTAGGCCCCCCATGTTTAATGGGGCAAATTTTATTAGTTGGAGAGATAGAATGAAAATATTTCTGCAATCTATTGACATTGAGTTGTGGTATGTTGTCAATGAAGGTCCATTTGAAGCTTCTATCATTGATGATCACACAAATAGAAGAAGAGAAAAGACAAGGAATGAGCTCACTCCACAAGACAAGGCAAACTTGACGTTGAATGCAAAAGCCATGAATGTGTTATATAATGCCTTGGATGCAAATGAATCAACTCGCGTGAAGGGTTGCAGTTCTGCTAAAGAAATATGGGATAAGTTGAAGGAAATTCATGAAGGGAGCGATGATGTTCGTGAGCAAAAGAAATCTCTACTTGTTGCCAAGTATGAGTCCTTCAAGATGGAACCACATGAGAACATAGACAAAATGTACTGCAGGTTCAATGACATTATAAAGGATCTTGAAGCCTTGAGTAAAGAGTACTCTTTACTTGAAAAAAATAGAAAAATCCTGAATGCTCTATCCAAAGAATGGGATGCCAAAACAATTGCCATAGAGGAAGCTAAGAATTTAAATTTAATGCCTATTGAATCACTAATCAATTCTCTTACATCTTATGAACTCAAGCTAAAGGCCAAGGTTGTGGATGATGAAGAAGCAAGGCCAAGAAGGAGCATTGCTCTAAAGACCTCTCAAGAGGAAGATAAAAATAGCTCCATCAATCTAGAAGATGAAGATCTTGATGAAGGAGATCTTGCACTCATCACCAAAGGATTTCTTAAACATTACATCAACAAACGAAGAATGAGAAGAGGCGGAGCTACAAACACAAATAATTTCAAAGGGAAGTCAAGACTTGAAATAAAGAAGCAAAATGATAAATGCTTTGAATGCGGTCAACTCGGGCATTTTACAAATGAGTGTCCTTCCAAGAAAAAGAAGGAAGGAAGAAAACCAAGATTCAACAACTTTCAAATCACATGGGATGATTGCAACTCCGAAGGAGAAGTTGAAGAAGAAATGGAGTCGGCACAAATGGCCTTTATGGCTATTGGAGATGATGAGGTACTTAACATCGCCAACAATGCTAAGTGGTTCATAGATAGTGGATGTTCAAGGCACATGACGGGTGATGCCTCTCTCTTCACAAATCTTACATCCAAAAATAGTGGAAAAGTCATGAATCAACTTTTGGAGACAACAACAAAGCAAAATCAATCGGCATTGGTGATGTAGGTAAAAATGGTGAAACCTTGATTAAGAATGTACTTCTTGTTGATAATTTGAACTATAATTTATTAAGTGTTAGTCAACTTTGTGACAAAAATTTATATGTTTTCTTTACCAAGCATGAATGTCTTATCCTTGATAAAAATCATGTTGTTTTATTCAAAGGCACTAGGCACAATGATGTTTATGTGATTCATCTTGATAAAATTAGCAATAGCAATGTAAAATGTCTTACCGCTTCCATAGATGATCCTTGGCTTTGGCATAGAAGACTTTGTCATTTTAATATGGATTTAATTGAAAAACTTGCCAAGAAAGATTTGGTAAGAGGCTTGCCAAAACTGAAATTTCTGAAAAATAAAATTTGTGATGCTTGTCATTTTGGTAAACAAGTCAAAATTTCTTTTAAACCAAAGAATTTTGTGTCTACTCATAAACCTTTAGAATTGTTGCATTTAGCGGAGATGACTTATTTGGACCTACTCAATATGCTAGTCTAGGTGGTTGCAAATATGCATTTGTTATCGTAGATGACTATTCTAGGTTTACTTGGGTATTATTTCTTGTTCACAAAAATGAAGCATTTGAAAAATTTGTAAAATTGTTTTCCAAAATTCAAAATTTATTGGATACAAAAATTGTTCGTTTAAGGAGTGACAATGGTGCCTTATTAGATGACATATTCAGGGTATTCCCGACTTTTGTGATCACAACGGTATCTTTCATGAGTTTTCGGTTGTTAGAGTCCCTCAACAAAATGGTGTTGTTGAAAGGAAAAATAGGACTCTTCAAGAAAACGGCTAGAACTATGATCAGTGAATGTGACTTACCACAATACTTTTGGGCCGAAGCGGTTAACACGGCTTGTTATATTATGAATCGAGTTTTATTAAGATCTTCTTTAAATAAAACTCCTTATGAACTCATTTTTGTAGAAAACCCGTTGTGAGCTATCTTTCAAAGTTTTTTTGAATGCATGCTTTATTTTAAACATCAAAGAGAACCTTGGAAAATTGGAGGAAAAATCGGATGAATCAATTTTTCTAGGATATTCTAGTGACAAGAAAGCATACCGAGTTTACAATAGAAGAACGCTTTTAATTGAAGAAGTTGTGCATGTTACATTTGATGAAACTAATGATGTTATCTCAAAGAATTTATGTGAGGATGAAGATGCAGGTATTTTAAAGGAGCTCGAAAAGCTCGTTATTCATAAAGATCATCAAGAGATTACATCAAGCGTTGATATGAACAACCATCAAATTGATGATGAAAAGAATGAGGATGCTCAAAACGATCTTCCAAAAGCTTGGAGATTCGTCTCTAGTCATCATCAAGATTTAATCATAAGTGATCTATCCGATGGGGTAACTACTCATTCTCATAAACCTTTGAATAATAATTGTGCATTACTTTCTCACATTGAACCCAAACATATAGATGTTGCTTTGAGTGATGAATCTTGGGTTAATGCTATCGCAAGATGAACTTAGTCAATTTGAGAAAAATAATGTATGGACCTTAGTTGAAAGACCTTCTTCTCATCCCGTTATTGGTACTAAATGGGTTTTTAGAAACAAATTAAATGAAAAAGGTGAGATCATAAGAAACAAAGCTAGACTTGTTGCAAAAGGTTATGCTCAAGAAGAAGGTATTGACTTTGATGAAACCTTTGCACCCGTGGCTAGATTAGAATCCATCCGCATGTTTCTTGCATTTGCATGTTTCAATAATTTAAAATTATTTCAAATGGATGTCAAAAGTGCTTTTTTAAATGGTTTTATCGACCAAGAAGTTTTCGTCGAACAACCTCCGGGCTTTGAAAATAAGAATCTTCCAAATTATGTTTTCAAACTTTCCAAAGCTTTATATGGTTTGAAACAAGCTCCAAGAGCTTGGTATGAAAGATTAAGTGGCTTCTTCATAGAAAATGGTTTCAAAAGAGGTATAGTTGACACCACACTTTTTACATTTGCTGTAGATTAAAAGGATTGTTAATTGTTCAAATTTATGTTGATGATATTATTTTTGGAGCAACTAATGAAAGTTTGTGCAAGGATTTTTCACAATTAATGCAAGAAGAGTTTGAGATGAGTATGATGGGCAAGTTGCAATTTTTCCTCGGACTACAAGTTCATCAAACTAAGGAAGGAACATTTATTACACAAATCAAGTACACAAAGGAGCTGCTCAAACGATTTGGTATGGAAGATTGCAAACAAGTTGGTACGCCAATGTGTACTTCAACCAAACTTGATAAAGACGAAGAAGGTAATAGTGTTGATGAAAAACACTATAGAGGTATGATCGGAAGTCTACTTTACTTAACTGCCAATAGATCAGATATCATGTTTGCTGTTTGTTTATGTGCTAGATTTCAATCTTGTCCTAAAGAATCACATTTGATGGCAGTTAAAAGAATTTTTAGATATCTAAAAGGAACAACGGATTTTGGTCTGTGGTATCCAAAGTCCTCTACATTTGTTTGATCTGATTAGCTATTCTGATGCTGACTTTGCTGGGTGTAAAATTGATAGAAAAAGTACCAGTGGTATGTGTTATTTTCTTGGAAATTGTCTTGTGTCTTGGTTTAGTAAAAAACAAAATTCCATTTCTCTTTCTACGGCTGAAGCCGCATACATTGCTGCCGGAAATTGTTGTGCTTAACTTCTTTGGATGAAACATACTCTGAAAGATTTTGGTGTAATTTTTTATTGTGTTCCTATATTGTGTGACAACACTAGAGCAATTAATCTTACAAAAAATCCTGTTATGCACTCTAGAACCAAACACATTGATGTTAAGCATCATTTCATTAGAGACCTCGTTTGTCAAAAGGAAATTCGTGTTGATTATGTGCCTACTTCAAATCAATTGGCTGATATTTTTACAAAACCCTTAGCTCTAGAACGCTTTGAATCGCTCAAAAAATGTTTGGGAATTTTACAGATAAATTTGGCATAGGTTCATAGTTCGGACGCACTCCTTCGTCCGGAACAACTTTCCTTTCGGACGCTCTGGATCGTCCGAAAGCATCTGTTACTTCTCGGACGCTCATATTCGTCCGAACAATATTCCTTTTTTCCTTAAACTCTCTGGAAATCTTCAGGACGCACAGCTTCGTCCGAGAGAACTTCGGACGCACTGGCTCCTCTTTCGGCCGTCCGTTCTTCAGCTTTCGGACGCTTTTTCGGACGCACACCAAACGTTCGGCCGTCCGAAAGGTACCCCTGTTTGATTAAAACCGTCCAAATTCCCCTTTTCGGACTTACCCTCTCCCCCGAAAACCCTTAGGCGAATATTTTCCTCTCCACTACCCCCTCCAAATTCTCACTCTCTCTTACAAAATGGATTGGAAAATCATCCTACCCATAGCCCTTATCACCTAAATCGCATCTCATTTCCCCCATTCACCATCTCATTTCCTCAAAATCTCACCAATCTTCAAATTTTTTCAATTTTCTCTTCTTCTATAGCAATGGTGAAATCTCGCGGCAGTTCCTCTACAGCAATTCGGGGTCGAAAAACTAAAGGGAAGGCTCCAGTATGAGGAGAATCATCGGCCAATCCTCAAGTCACCACCACTCCAACTTTATCAAAATTTATCGATGCCAAGGCATCCGAACATAGTATCAACTTTTCTTGAAGTAATCTCCATCATCGTTCAACGTCCTGCTTCTCATAGTCTATTTGACGAATATACATCTTCCAATTATCAAATCCTGTCTTTGAAAAACAAAATTGGGTATAAGAGACAGTAATCTTGATTGACCTGTTTATCATGATCAGTGTTCAGTTCACGGCCAATCTTTCCGAAGGTCCTGTCTCTTATACACATCTTTCTCGTGTTAACAGACACTGATCTTGAGATTAGATTCAAACATAATTAACACCATTTTTGAATGTGACAATCTCAAACCCTCTCGATTTTTCCTATTTCTTTTCATGAAATCTCAAGATCCTGTCTGATTATACACAGTTAGATGTTGATGAAGTTAGAGCCAGATTTGTATCCATTTTAAACAGGCCTCGGAAGCCAAAAGACTTTGCTCGTTCCTGAACTTAATATTCTGGTGACACCCTTGTACAATCTGTTATTGCCAACTGACGGGCATCGTACTGATCCGGAAAAATGCAACTTTACTTATTTTTCTGTGTCTTCAAGGGTATTCCTCTTGACTTTGGGTATCTTTTTTGTTCCCTATGGGAACTCTTTCTCACTGATACTCGAAGAAACATTCCTTTTGGAAAATTTCTCAGCAAGGTTTTTGATTTCCTCAACATTCCCTTCACCGGAAACAAACAATATCCTCCCTATTTCAACAAATCCTACATTGAACGCAAAGGTCTCCATTTTTTCAATGATCAATGGCTAACTAAGGCAGCCTTTGATATTGCCCAGTCACAATCCCATGCCTCCACATCTGATTTTTATCCCTCATTCTCCTACTCCTCAACCACCTCCACTCACATCTGCACCATCTACTTCTGAACCATCTCTTTCACATATCTGTGGACTTCTCACATCTCTGAGCACTTTTAACTTTCGATTTGTGCGACGAACTCAAGTCAGTTCATTTCAACGTCGCACAAATCGAAAGTTAAAACGACTTGAAACTCGTCAAATAATTCTCCAAGAGGCACTCAGTCTTGGCATGTCTGCTTCGGCTCAAGTCCAATTTGTTGATCTTCAGTCCCAATATCCACTTGAGTCATCTTCTGACAGTGATGAACCTGAAGATGAACATACACGTGAAGACAATGCAGAAGCTGCTCAAGGAGCTGCCGATGACGATGACGACGATGATGAAGATGTTGACGACACGTTTGATTTTATCATGCAACGTCGTACCGGGGAGGAGGATGACAGTGAAGCCACCGCTGAAGATGTTCCATCCAAACGACAAAAGACTGAAAAGCGCTCCAAAAAGCGCAATGACTCTGACTAGAGGATTTTCCATTTTGTACTTTGTTTTCAGCAGTTCTCTGCTTATTAGAACCTTTCAGTATCTCTTTTGTTTTTCAGCAATTCTGTAGCTTGGTTATATATTTACTTGACTCTAGCACCATTAGAACCTAGATTTCGTTGGATGTATTAAACTTGTTTCATTTCTATCAAACTACTTGCATGATCTAAGGGAGTCTTTTTGATTGATGTCAAAAGGGGAAGTAGTTATATTGTTATGCTTTGATATGATTGATATGTTGATATCCAATTATGAGATATTGCAATGCTTTGATATGATTGATATGTTGATAATTGATATCCAATTATGATATACTGCAAATTGATTAGTCATATCCAATTGAGGTTTGTCATCATCAAAAAGGGGGAGATTGATGTTTTCCAAACCTTATTTTGATGATGACATAAACACTTAACTCTGTAAAACAAGCTTTTGCAGGAACAGATCTTTCGAACGCACAGAACCGTCCGAACAGGTCAAAGATCCTGTATCATTGCACAGCATTCTGGCAAAAAGCACAGATCCTAATGCCTTTTCTTCGGACGATCCAGAGAGTCCGAAAAAGACATCGGACAAGGTCTGCACAATACATAGATAGGTCGGACGCTTCCTCGGACGCATTCAATCCTCCTCGGACGTCCGAAACCCCAACGGCTATTTTTTGTGCATTTATTACTTAGCCGTTAGGAAGTAGTTGAAACCACTATTTATTGCTCTTATAAATAGGTGCTTTAATAACCTGAATAAATCATCTAATACATTGAATACGAGCCTAAGAAAAGAGTAATTTGAGTGCAAATTGACTATAGTGCTTTGTTGTATTAGTGTGAAGTTGTGAGTGCAATTCAACTTTGAGTGGAGTGATAATCTTGTATAAAAGTGTGGTTGTAAGTAAGATTCTTGGCTCAACTAAAAGAGTTTTAGTGTGAGCAAGAACTTCCCAACTTTGTAAAGATTATTGGCTCACCAAGTGTGTGAAGCATTCAAGAAATTTGATACTTCAAGCTTGCTAGCTTGGAAGTATTGTTTGTTCAAGTTTTCTCTCTTTACTTTACTGTTCTAGTAAATTTATTATATCTGCATTTAAATTAAAAAGCTCACTATTTTCTGAAAGCATAATTTTTAGGAACCTAATTCACCCCCCTCCCCTCTTAGGTTGCTTTGGGACCAACAACAACATGGGTACAAGTCGGAGTCCCATACTCGCCTTATTACTACTCTAATGGCTTATTTTGGAGAAACAACCTGGGTACATGTCGGAATCCCATACTCTCCTTATTCCTAAATTTTTTTTTTGTCGGCCCTAAACCAAGGAAAAGGAGTGAAATGTACCAAAAATTAATCTCGAATATCAATTATTCACAAGTTAGAAGAACATTCCCTATGCAAACACACGAAATGTCCCAAAATTCCTTCTACTTCATTTAACTCATTTCTTTCCAAAAGATAGTTCATCAACCACATAATATAAGTGATTTGATAAGAAACAACATTTCAAATAAATTTTCCTAAAATTTCAGCACTTCTTTTTGAAAAATAGCAATGCTAAGTTTATGAATTCTTTATATTGCAAATGAACTACTCACTATCACACAAAAATTCTTGCAATGAATCAATCATATACTTCAATCACAAAGCATTGAACATTAAAATTTATCATCATTGAGTACCTAATTGATCAACTTTACATCCATTAATCATCAAGTGGCAACAAAATGTATAAAATGACCATTTCCAACACAAAAAGATAAACACCCCCAAACTTGTCTCTTTTATTCAAGTTGATGAATAAATCATCCTTCCACTCACCCAAAATTAAACATCAAGAGAAACCCAAAATTAACGAAAACTACTTAAACTATGTCCTACTTTTAAACCTAGAATTAAAAATGAGTAAAAATGTCAAGAGCAACCGTGCCATTCGTCTCACCATTCAAGCTTCAAACAAAATCATCATTCAATTCCATTCATCAGCTAGTGCAAAGATGGCATCAGCTTAGGGCCCTTAGCCATATTACTCTTATTAGGAAATAACCAAACTTCACCAAGTGTCAATTTAATAATCCAAAAGAAATTCCATCCATAAAGCAGTCAAAATGTATCACTTGGCATCAGCTTAAGGCCATTAGCCAAACTACTTAGAAAAAGAAAAAAAAAATTGAAATACTTCAAATCCAAAAACTGAAAATCAAACAAACATAATCTAAAGTAATCAAAAGCTATGGTGTCCAATGAAAACAGGGAAAATCATCATCATCCATCAAATTAATCCAATGATCAAGGTTGGTCTTTTTTCATGCTCAAACAAATGGTGGCTTCTTCTCTTCATTCCATCTCGTCTTGACCTTTTTCAGCTTCAGGTTGGGCCTCCTCATGATCATCATCCATGTCCCCTCCAATCGCACCCGCGTGGCTAGATCCCTCATGATGTGTGGTAGCCGCCGGTGGTGTGTGTAGTCCACAAGGTGGACCAAAGTGCCATGTCGGAGATGATGGTGGCTGGACCCAAGTGCCTAATAAGTAACCTTTAAAGCTTCTTCAATAATGGTCAAGTTGTTGTGCATCGCCATTTGACTGTGCGACCAGTATCCTTGTAGATCTTCAGAAGTTCCTTTCTTCTTCACTTACCGGAGCATTAAATACTACACCTGGGGGTATCGGAATCATTGAAGTTCTCTGAAGTGGTGGAGGCTGAGGCTGAGGCTGTGGCTGTGGCTATGGCTGTGGCTGGGCAGGATGCTCTTCCTGGTGGTGTTTCTGATATTCTCTCACCATCCTATAAACGTATTCTCGATTGATCCTTCCTCTAGAATGTGTCAATGATTCCAAAGGACCAATCGGGCAACCCGCTATGGTGCAAAGATGGTGAATTAGACTAGGGGCATAAAGTATGGGTCGTCCCAACCTACCACTCTTTAAAAACCCCTGTCTAATTAGGTGACCAACATTCACCTGGATCCCAGTCATGATGGCAAAGTATCTGGGACTTACAAGGAGAATCTGACACTTTATGGAATGACATGACAACTAGAGTGAGAACAGTGGCTAAGAAGAGCCAATAGAACGAAGGACTTAACCCAAATCAAGTGGATCAAGGATGAAAGTAATAAGGTGCCAGTAAGAGATGAGAAAATTAAGGAAAGGTGGGAGAGATACTTCCATCATCTATTCAATGAAGACAATGGAGACGATATCATTTTAGGAGAGTTGGCTAAGTTTGAGAAGTATAGAAATGTAATGTGTTATCGAAAGATTCAAGAATCAGAGGTGAAAGAGGCTTTGAAGAAGATGAAGAAAGGAAAAGCAGTTGGCCCCGATGAAATTCCAATCAAGGTATGGAATGCTTAGGAAAGAATGGCATAAGTTAGCTTACCAATCTTTTCAATAAAATATTGAAGAGTAAAAATATGTCTGACCAATGGAAGAAGAGTACTCTCATACCCATATTCAAAAATAAAGGGGACATACAAAATTGTGCGAATTATAGAGGTATTAAGTTAATGAGTCATACGATGAAACTTTGGGAGAGGGTGATAGAAAGAAGGTTAAGAAATGAGACTAAGGTATCAAATAATCAGTTTGGTTTCATGCCAGGAAGATCGACTACTGAAGCCATACATCTCTTAAGGAGGCAAGAGAAACAGAGAGATACCAAGATAAGGAAAAGGATTTACATTTGATTTTTATTGATCTTGAAAAGGCATACGATAGAGTCCCTAGAGAAGTTATGTGGAGAGTTTTAGAAAAAAAAGGAGTTAGAGTAGCATATATAGAATCAATAAAGGAGATGTATAGGGATGTAGTTACAAGCGTGAGAACACCAGGAGGGTTGACACGAGAGTTCCCTATAAATATAGGTTTACACCAAAGTTCAGCTCTAAGTCCTTATCTATTTACATTGGTTATAGATGAACTTACAAGGCACATACAGGAGGAAATACCATGGTGTATGTTATTTGCAAATGAAATTGTGCTAGTAGATGAAACAAAAGATGGGTTAATGCTAAACTCGAAGTTTGGAGAAAGACACTTCAGGCAAAAGGGTTTAGAATTGGTCGATCAAAAACAGAATATATGGAATTTAAGTTTAGCAATGGTGCAAGTAGGAATGGAATAGGGGTTAGTATCGGAGATCAAGACATAGACCTATAAGTGAAAATTTTAAGTATTTAGGATCAGTTCTTCAGAGTGATGGTGGTATAGATCGAGATGTTACTCATCGGATACAAGCGGGTGGAACTAAATGGAGAATGGCATCGGGAATATTATGGCGCCGCAAAATTCCTTTACGACATAAGAGTAAATTCTATAGAACAGCAATTAGACCAGTGATGCCTTATAGATCTGAGTATTGGGCAGTGAATTACACACATGAGTAAAAGATGAGAGTACCAGAAATGCGAATGTTAAGATGATGTGTGGGTACACTAGGATGGACAAGATATGCAATGGGCATATTCGTGAGAAGATTGGAGTAGCATCTATAGATGAGAATATGAGAGAAACACACTTAAGGTGGTTAGGTCATGTGTTAAGACGATCAGTAGAAGCGCTTGACAGGCGAGTAGATTTTAGAGAAAGTAGTCAACATAGGAGGGGTAAGGAAAGACCGAAAAAGAATTGGTGGGTAACTTGTAAGAAATATATAGCTCCCATCTAGGAATTGATGAGGATATGGTCCATCATAGAGCGCAATAGCGTAGCAGGATTCATGCAGCCGACCCTACTTAGTAGAATTAAGGTTTGGTTTGTTTGTTTGTTTGTTTTCTAACCAACTAGTTTTGGAAAAAGTTAAAAAAAAAAATTGTAATTTATGTTACTTAAGTTTTGTATTAATGTTTAGTTGGCGTAATTCTCTCAAGAGGGTAGAATTTGTGAGTAAGTTGAGTAATATATGGATTTTCGACATAGGAATTTAAGTGAGGACCTTTGCTACAGTTTTTGTTCAAGCTTAGTTTGAAGTAAATGGTTACCACCCCTTTGTGTTTTCTAAAAATATTTGATTGAAAATGTTCTGAAAAGTATTATTTTATAGGAAAAACTACTTTTTGAAAAAAAAAAATGATATTTTCAGAAAGTATATTTTTGAAAAGGTATTTTTGTTTAGAAACTTGGACCTTATATGCTATGATAGTTATTTTGAAAATTATGTACAGGTACGTGTGTGGCACTTTTGAATTTTGTATGATTATTTTGCCTGTGTATTTTTCTTTAATTATTTTCTTGGTAATTAATATGGAAAAGCCTTTTAAAATGATTATGAATAGTTAGTAGAGACTATAGTTTTGCTTTTGCTGTGCTTCTATCCGGATAAAATAGCTTCTGGTTTCTATTTCCAAGTCAAGGTGGTATCACGAGACCTCCTTGGCGACCTCTCTCGTAAGGCAAGGTACTAAGCTGAACTCAGTAAGCTTATGATAGCCTGTTTATTTATGAGCCTAATAATGAGCCAATTTGTGAACTCCAAATTCGATTTTGAACTTTTGATTCCAAAATTCTGGTTCAAATTCCGATTTGAATTTCCAATCTCTATGAAATCTATTTTATAAACTTTTGATATAGTGCCACTTGCTCTAAATATATGTACGTACTATTTTTTTAGAAGTCTTTTTGGAAGAAAATTCTATATATGGTGTGAAATAGGATTTTACTATATTTAAGTCCTTGATGAATTGATTTGCAAATAAAGACTTTTTGAAAAACTCTTGTATGACTGCATGACAAAACCTTTGTGTGTGTATATGTGTGCACACATGCAAATATATATATATAGATGTTTGTGTGAGTGTGTATATAACTTATTTGATTCATCAAGGACGGTATTAACTGAATGTTGAGCGACTTTTTACTCAACCCATTATAATATTTTTTCAAAATTAGAGCCTTACAAAGACAATCAAGCTTAGCTATGCAAGTATACGATGTCTACCCATTGAGAGGATATGTAAATATTTATAGTAGTTAGGTCTTATCTTAGTTACTTTATTATGTTGCCTTGGGACCAGTAGTTTAGTTATATTTATTGAGTCACATATTCAAGACAATTGTTATAGATTAGCTGTTATGGGTTACTATTAGTTTAATGAAGTATTTGAATTCTATTTCATTTTATTCCCTTGTTCCTTTCAGAGGTTGCTCTTAAGGGTACTGTGACTATCATGTGTCCTCGTATGCACAGGCACGGGGCATGACACAATATTTCAACAGAATAATTTTGATGATATGAGGACTCAATGGAGGTTTAATTACTCGAGCTTTTTGGATTGTGGAGGAGTTGCACGCAATAGAGATGATGGAAAGAAGTGTATTCAAGAACTAAGATCGTGTTTGAGTTGTGCTTTGCTAGTTCTATTATGGTTTTCTTTAGGATTAGAGCATGAAAAAAGAGAGAGAAACATTATGGTTGGTTGTTTTAGTGGGAGAGATGGATGCCAGGAGTTGGGGATCTAAGATTTGGTGATCACTAGTGTGAAAGAAAATGATTTGGGGAGGGTTTTGATGTTTTACACAATTAAATAATTAAATTGTTATTTTAAAGTCTATTGTTTCTAACAGGACTAATTTGGGATATTTAGTTATCTTTTTGTCTCATGAGTTATGTCAGCAAATTAGATTTTTTTTGTTACTCAAAATATTAAAATAAGGGAAGTAGGTATAATTTTTTATATCTAAAAGGATGTGCCTTGTAAGTTACTTCTTGTAATTATGCTAAACTATAGGAGAGAAATGTGAAATTAACCTAACTAGTAATAGTAGATCATGTGAGTAACCTATAAGAATCTTTTGGTAACAATTTGACCGTAACTTTTCCCCAGATTTTATTGTAGAGGATGAAAGAAGAAAAGCTTTACCGTTGTGTGTAAATTCTAGTAAACCTTTTACTTACTAGCTCAACCATTTCAAAATAAAAACATTGTACCAAGGGGAAAACAAGGAATACAAATGCATATACAGTCCTTCTAAATCCTAATTCACTATCCTCTTTGGATTGTTAGCTTAGAGTCTTTATACTAGCTAGCGAAAAAGGAAAAACTGTGTATAATGTTCATTTCTTTTTTAAAATCACTTCTTTCCACATAAACCAATTTGTGCCACAAAATAGATTGATGCATGATATGATTTTTGAAACAGGAAAGCCTATTTCTTGCTCGTGATTCAAAGAGCTTAGAGGTGATAAACTGAAACTTACCTTTTTGCTATTATGAATAAAGGTGTATTTGTTTGAATTTGCTAGTAAAATGTGTTAGTATGTTGTTAACGTATGTTAATTATTATTAAAAATTTAATTCTGAGTGGACCTCTTGTGGAATCCACCCAGTTGGAAGAAGTCTTCCAACTTACTAGTTAAGAAGCATTCCTGACAATAACAAACTCATAATATCGAGAGATCAACGTTACTTCTACAATAATGGAAAATCAGAGAATGTAACATGGAGAAATTAATGTTGAAATTCTCTCACCTCCCATAGCTATTTTTCTATTTCCAAAACTACTATAGATAGAAGTCTCTGATAAAAACATACTACAAAACTATACTACGTTACTTTTCTTCCTATCTATAGTCATATTCTTGCAATCACTTTAATAAACAATATCACCAAATAATTAAGTATAAGGGCAATATAAATTCGTGGATAGTGTTCGGCTGTATGAAAATTTACTCAAAGGTCATTGTATCTTGAGGAATGTATTTCACACCAACTCAATACCAATAATGTAGTAGGATAGGTATCTCCTAAGAAGAGCGCTAATTAGCGTGCCTCGACCAAAAAACAGGCTATTCTATTGGTTGAATTAAATTATTATTTCTATTTATTGGTGAATTCTTATTGTGTTATTATTTTTCTTTTTCTTTTTTTGGATATTGTCGCGCCCCAATTTTTAACAAAAATAAACAATAATGAAGAACTTAAGTAAAGGAAATAAAAGAGAAAGGGGGCCAAAATTGGGTTGAGAAAAATGCGACAGTAGACCCAGTTAAAGAAATCTAAGAAAAATAGTTTTTCTAAAAATAGGAGTTGCTACTCAGTATTGGATTTTTAGTGTACTGAGTCACCAAGATTGGATCATTTTATACACTTAAACCCTTACCTAGATGACTACATGTCTTCTGAAAAACTAGAGATTTGGGTTTGGGAGTCCTATTGAGGAAAGAGAAAGCTAGACTACTCTATGGTAATCTAGGCATCTTTTCACCTCAGTGAAACTGGCTACAAGTTTCATAAATATGTCTAAATTAATGTTTGAATTTTAAGGCCAAAAAATGAATTGATTGATACTTGAAAATAAAGAAATAAGCAAGTAATTTAAAAAAAAAAAAAAAAGAAACAATAAAAATAAAATAATTACATAGTCCTATGTCCTAATAATGAGCTCACATGAGTCCTAAATAAAACTAAATAAATAAAAGAATAAAATACATTACCCAAAACTAAACTGATTTTCTGCAAATTCACAAACTCCTATGTAAACATACAAAGAACATATTATAAGAGAATTTAGAACATGCGAAAAATCATATAACGTCATATAAATGAACAATAATTTTGCCTCATATCACAAACATTTTACAAAATAAATAAAGACTAACAAAATTTTGATAGATTTAGATAATAAGAATGGAAAGATTCGGACTTCGATGATGATCATTATGGCAACTCCTTTTCTTCATGAAAATCGTGGAGTACTCTTCTAACAGAATTTCTAACATAACTTAACTAGTGTATGAGTTGTGTGATATTATTAGAGAGTCAAGGAGTATGAATTGAGAATGAATATGTTCATGGTTTTCCAAGTAGAAAGGAGTAGAGAGATATTTATAGGGTTTTGGGAAAGGAGTAGAGAGATATTTATAGGGTTTTGGGAAACTAGAGATAGAGTTAGAATATGATAGGGATAGAGTTAGAATATGATAGGGATAGAGATGAAGATGAGGATGGAAATAATAGTGACAGAAATATAAAAGAGAAAGATAATGATAGAGTAGAATGACGTGGTGATAGAGATGATAATAGGAGTAGGATATATAAAAGAAGATAAATATATCTATTTGTATTTTTATTAAAGAAAAAGCAAAAAATAAGAGTCTACAGATATATTTTTCAACAATTTTACAAGTAGTAAAAAAAATATATATATTTATATTTTATTTTTTTAAAAAATTATGAGTTCGGAAAACTTTAATTTGTGCTAGCCTAAAAAATTGGACATAGTGAATATCAAATGTAGCAACAGCAATGAAATTGTGTGTTTGGCTCACTGCTTTAGACTTGTATTTGTCATTCATAATTCTTTAGCTACAAGAAAGAAAGGACTGGTTCTTTAGTTGAAGTTATTGGAAAAGACAAGAACCTAATTCTTCTGATTCTGCCAAAAAATCTTTTGATAATCTTAATAATGATTTTTTTTGTCATGGTAGAATTTTAAGTTCCTTGTCTTCCCCCCAATTTATAATATTTTTTTGTACTACCAAAACTTTGATTGAATTATGGGATGCAATAGAACATAAATATAGAACTGATGATGCTAATTCGAAAAGATACTGTGTTGAAAATTTTTTAGATTTTCGAATAGTTGATGGAAAAACTAGTTGGGAACAAACTCATAAATTTCAAAATATTATATTTCATATGAACAAGGAATGATTTTTAATTATCTAATTATTTTCTTGTTACGTGTTTGATAAAAAAAAATGTCTCATTTCTGATCTAAGTTTGCTAAAGATTTAAAACAAAAAGCTAACTATTTTTCTTTCGATAATATTGTTGATATCTCTATTAACTGAAGAAATATATAGAGAAAAACAAAAAGAATACTAAATTCTTGAATTTCAAGCCAAAGATCTTGTTTGTTTAAAATATTCATAAATCTAAACTTGCAAATTTAAGAAAATGAACGACAAGAAAAAATTCAATAATAATTATCATCAAGAATAATAATAATAATAATTTCAATTCATGGAAATTTGCAGCCATTTTGTAGAAAACAAATCATAAAGCTAAGGAATATTTCTTCAACAAAGTTCAAAATAATAAAGCATACCGTTCTCCAGTATCCCAAAACTCACAAGTCAATGTTGTAATTGTGGAGACTAGCTCATCCAACCCAGATAACAGGTATTTTATTAGCAATCCCAAAATAATTTCATTGAAAAATCAAAACATTAGTTTTTAGATTCTAGGGCTAATGTTCATGTTTTGTATTGAAAAAAGCCAAATTTCTAATTATCAGGATTCAGCCATAAAATCTATCATCACGGGAATGGATCAGTGTTGCCTGGGTGCTAGGCAAAGGGCGCATAATTTAAAATTGACTTTGCGTGAGATTTTTATACTCGATAGAGTCTTGCACGTTCTTGAAATTTTAAGGAATTCAATTATTAATACCTTAATAATGTAACAGGGCTTCAAACTTGTCATTCAATCAAATAAAATTGTAATTTCTTTTAGAGGTGGTTTATTATAAAAGATTATGTATGTGATGGTTTAATTAAACTTAATTTACTAAATATCAATGATGTTTTTCCATATGTTTCTTATGTTGAAAATATTGAGTATTGTAACAATTGGCTTGGTAGACTTAGGCATGTAAATTTTAATACAATTAAGAGAATGATGAGCGTGCAACTTATACCAAAAATTGATTTGAATAAAAAGAAAAAAAAATACCAAATTTGTGTTGAAGCAAAACTACATAAAAAGCCTTTGAAATCTATTGAGAGAAAAAGTACATTATTAGAATGAATACATAGTGATGTATGTGATTTAAAAAATACTTTTTTAACTACAGGTGGAAACAAATATTTTATAATGTTTATTGATGATTTTTAAAAATTTTGTGTTGTATATTTGATATCTCAAAAAAAGTGAATTATATGATAAGTTTAAAATTTATAAAGTTGTTGTAGAAAATCAAGTTGCAAAGAAGGTAAAAATATTAAGATCAGACAGGGAAAAGAATATGTTCAGTTGAAATGGAATGATTTTTTGAATAGCATGACCTAATACGTCAAAAAACCATTAGCATATTCACCTCAATTTGATAAGGTAGCAAAAAGAAAAAATATTACTTTAATGGATATAGTAAATATAATGTTAGCTAGTCCTCTTTTACCTAAAAATTTGTAGGGTGAAACTTTATTTCTAGCATCTCATATCCTTAATTTTAATCCTTATAAAATTTCAGACAAAGCACTTTATGAACTTTGAAAAAATAGAAAACCTATTTAAATTACTTTAAAGTGTGGGAGTATTTGGCAAAAGTAATGGTGCCTGATACCAAAAAAATCAAAAAAAAAAAAAGATTAGGTCCTAAATCTATTGATTGTGTATCTGTACGATATTGTTTAGATAGTACTGATTATAGATCTTAGGTAGTTAATTCTGAGTATTTAGAAATTTCTAACAATATTATTGTGGAATCAAGGGATGCAAAATTTTAAGAAAATAATTTTTCAATGAAGGAAAAAATCAATAGGTCAATTAGTGAAACTTCTAAATAAAATGCTTCTAAAATAGAACAAAAAAAAGGAGTAAAAGAGTAAGAATAGAATAATCATTTAAAAATGATTTTTGTACTTTTCAATTGAAAGTGATCCTAAGAATATGTAACGGAACTATGATTTCTTCTGATGTTCATTTTTTGAAAGAGGTCATAGATGGTGAAATAGACTCCATCATGCCTAATCATACTTGGATTTTAATTAATCTTCTACTTGAAAATAAAAGTATAGGAAACAAATGAATTTTTTTAAAAAAGAAATGTTTAGATATGATGGTTCAGTTGAAAAAATATAAAGGCGAAAAGACAAGACTTATAGTAAAAGGATTTTCCCAAAAAGAAGGTAAAGTTTATTTGATATTTATTCTCCTGTAACTCGTATTACCACTATTAGATTATTAATTCCTATTGTTTTAATTTATAAATTACAAATACATCAACTGGATGTTAAAACAGCCTTCTTAAAAGGTGATTTAATGCGAAAATATGTGTGGATCAACCTGAAGGTTTTATTATTCTTGGACAAGAAAATAAAGTTTGTAAACTTGTTAAATCACCTTATGGATTAAAACAAACCCCTAAACCATAGTATGAAAAAATTGATAAAGTTATGCTTTCTAATGGTTTTAGAATTAATGATTATGATAAATGTGCATACGTAAACAATTTGATAATGCCAATATATTTCTTTTCCTATATATAGATGACATTTTAATGTTTTGGAACAAGTTTAAATGTGTATAAAGAAATAAAAGATTTCTTATCAAACAATTTTGATATGAAAGATATGGGACAAGCTAATGTAATTATTAGGTATTAAATTAATAAAAAAATGAGAATAGAATTGTGTTAACAAAATTACATTATGCTGAGTATCTATTGAAAATTTTTAGTTACTATAATATGAAATATGTTTTCGTTCCGTATAATAATAATAATATTCATTTGAAGATAAATAATGTTGAGGGTGTTTCACAACACAAATTCTCACAAATAATTGGGTCATTGATGTATCTTTCTAATTGTATAAGACCTGATATTTTGTTTTTACAATTTTTAAATAATTGTAATCTCACTATAGATTATTGGCAAGCTATAGAAAAGATATTTAGATATTTTAGATGTACTATTGATTATGGACTTCACTATTTTAGATTTTTGCCTGTATTAGAAGGATATTGAGAAGTTATATTTTTATATGAGATGACGGTGCAATTTCTTGTAAATCTAATAAACAATCTTTGATTTCTATATCAACAATAGAAGTTGAATTTATTGCTTTAGATTTGGTATGTAATTAAGTTGAATGGTAAATCTATTATCTAATTTGTCTTTACTTACAAAGCATGTTCTTGCTCTGCATATTCATTGTGATAATTAGGTTGCAATGGCTAAAGTAAAGAATGCCTCTTCAATGAGAATATGAGACATACCAAATTGAGGTACAATTGTTTGTCTCAAGTTGTAATCACACTTGAATTTGTGAAGTTAGAAAATAATTTGGTTAATCATTTTACAAAGAATTTGGTCGAAAGCTAATAATAGGTATGTCAAGGGAAATGAGACTGAAGCCTATACATAGTCATCGCTATAGACATCTAACTTTTGTGATTGGAGATCCCACGAATAAGATTCAATAGATAAAAACGAAACTGCTGGGTGACTTGAATGAGCTCATTATTTATTATGAGTGGGGTATTCCCTAGTTTCATTCTTAAGATGTTGTGCTCATTACCGTGATGGGTACTGAGAATAGTTAATCTCTAAGTGCATTTAAAGCAGATATCTATATAGTAATGATTACAAATTACCCTTAGATTGGATACGCCTATATAAATGTAGCCATAGGGTCACTACCATGGAAAGTTAAGACTATCCACTAAAAGCACTTATGAAAAAGACATACATATACATGACCATCTAATGTATCCAATAGTGTTGGAACTGAATTTATAGCCCTTATTGTGTCTGTGGTGAGTTAAAATTCAATACAAAGGATCTAGTTCGAAAATTTCTAATTCACTATGTTCTTTCAAACTAAAACTTGCTGTCACTAATTGTAGGTTCAAGTCTAGAAGACATATGTACATGTTACACAGTAAAAAGTACTCAAATCATAAATTTTAAATTATGTGGGGAACTATTAATTGTAAATAAAAAAATTAAATGTGAAAAGGTCTCTTATGGAACCCACTCACTTGCAGTGATTGGAAGAAGTCTTCCAACTTATTGTTTAAGAAGTGTTTTTTACTATAACAAACACACTATATCAAGAGATCATAACTACTTCAGTGTTACTTTAACTATACCAAAAAATTAAGAAAGCAAGTTTTGTAACTGGAAAAAAAAATGTTAAAAATTTTCTCACTACTAAAAACTATTTCTGTTTGCAAAATAACAATAAATAGGAGTCTTGTTCGCCACAAAAATCATCCGAAAAAGTACACTACAAAATTATATTATGTTATTTCTCTCCTTATCTATAGTCATATTCTTACAATATTTTTACAATCACTTTAATAAATAATCTCCAAATAATTTAGTACAAGGGCAATATTACTCGGAGGTCGTTATATATTGAAGAAGGAACGCCACAATAATCCAATATAATAGGGGTCGTATCACTCGTAAGGATAGCGCTAATTAGCATGTATCGACCATAAACAACTATTCTAATTTTTGAATTATATTATTATTTTTATTTATTGGTGAATTATTATTGTGTTATTTTTATTTTTTTTTTGTTTTCCAACAACATACACTTATTAGATTCCGAAATTTTTAGTTTTGGGTTAAATAACTAAGAGATGTATTAATTTGTTGCTAGACATGTTGCTGAGATGATATCTATTGCCAGAGTAAATCATATCCAGGCAGAGCAAATTAGAATTGATTGACAAAATTATCCTCCATGTTCAAACTGCCTACAAATCTTGGGCCCACTCCCTTATGTGTAGACTATTCTTGCTCTTGTCACCTCCTCGTTCATTAGCTTCCCAGCCCTTCCCACCAATCTCCGATCAACTATCCGTTGACCCAAGTTAACCATCATCCTTCTCTAATCAAAGATCAAATAACAACGATAACAAAAACAAAAAAGAAAAGGAATTTTACTACAAAAATATGAATGTAATTGATATCAGTTTCGTGAGATCAACATCTAATTGGAGTCGTCATCGTCATCTTCATCGTCGTCATCGTCATAAACATTGGCGTTGTCGAATTCAAACCTAAAATTCTCAACACTATCTGTAAGACCAATATTATCATATACAAATCAAAATGAACCATCACTATCCCACGGGCTTGCAAAATCTTAAATGGATAAAATCCCTCCAAAAAAATTGCACAGACATCTTCAACATTTCTACTAGATTTGGAAACTTCTCTGTTGTTTTTTAGGTTTGGAATTCGCTGATCTAGAATGAGAGTGTGCAGTTGAGCAACGAAGGTTGTTGTGGTGGTGGTAAGGGCTGGATAAGGTGGCGGTGAATGAGGCTTTTGAGGCTATATATATATTTATATAGTAATATTATCTAGGTATACTCCTGTCTCTTTTTTTTTTTGATAGCTTTTAGCGGCTTTGAGGTAGTCTCTTATCCAGGGGGAACGCTTAGTAATTAATCTAAATAATGAAGGGTAATTTTGTGAATTAAAATTAATTTGCTCTAGCTGGATATAATTTGCTCTGGCAAAAACAACAGCCGTACTTTTAGTATTGTTATACCGAAAATATCAGACTTTGCTATCTTTTTGTTTCCCCTTCACAATAGGGGGATGTTGAGGCAATGGATATTGAAGATTGTTAGTTGCCATTAAAAAAAGGATTCGCAATTAATGAGATGTTTGATTTATTAATGTTGGATATGGAGGAAAGGAATGGGAATCAAGATTAATGATACACATAAATGTTGTTTGGTTAATCAGTATATAAATTATTATATGGAAATGAAAGTGTTAGAAAATATTCACATTCATTCCCTACTTGTGATATGGGTTTCAAATTTATTAACTTTATCAATATAACAAAAGTCAGTTGTTATTTATACCAAATAAGTAAGGAAAAATGATATAAATCCATACCGATAATGAAATTTATGATTCCCATTCCAATTCTAATTCTCGAATATGAATCAAATAACTCCTAAACACAGTGAAATGCAAGTTTTGCAATTTTCACAAGCTAAATACCAAACCTAATCATAATGCGCATAAAGAGACGTAAAGCACTGAAGAATATAGTTTTATTTAGTTTGCTTCATGTACAAAATTACTTGTATCTATTGTTTCTTTAGTCTGTATCTTATTTTGATTGTTATCCAATGAGATTTTAAAATATTGTAATTGGAGATTTTATGCTGGTGAGATTAAGTACTTATAATGTATATATAATTATATACATAGATTGAAATTTTTTAATTTTCTTTAACTAATTCTTTATTTTCTTTATACTTTATTTATTTATTATTTCTTATCATAACAAGATATATATTTGTTACAATAAAAAGACATTTTTTAATGTTTTAAATATAAAATATATATATATATATATATATATAATAAAGATGTGTATCAGAGAAATATAAATAGTAAAAACAAATAAGCAAATAATCAACTAGTAATATTTTATATATTTTTTACACTAACAAATCATTACCTTATTTTTATTGTGATATATTTATTTATTTTTTAACTAATACTTGATAAATTAAAACTCAAAATTTCTAAATTATTGAAACTCTAATTTCTTTATATATGTTTAAATAATTTAGTTATTAGTTTAAATACCTTTGCAATGTAAGCGTCATATATTTTATTATAAAAAAAAATTATAATGAATTTACCAATAAAGTAAAAGAATTAATTTAAAAAAACAATTAAAAAATTTATATATCCTATTTATTCAAATAAAATATAATTAATGAACTACCTAGTGGCAATAGCAGATGTAAGGAGGGGCAGGCGAGGGTGGCCGTCCCTTAAGATTTTAGAAATTATGTTTTTCACTTGAATAATTTTAAATTTTTTATTTATATCCTTATAAGATTTTTATTTCATACCCTGAAATTTTTAACAAATCTTTTTACAAATATATATTTATGATATCTTGCTCACTCAAGCTATATGTCCTGCATCTGCCCTTAGCTAGTGGCATGAGAAAAGTAAGAAAAAGAAAAATCAAAAAGGGAAAAATAACGAGGAAAATAAGATAAACTATAATAACTAATATAATAGAGTTGTTTTTGTCCAAAAATACTAAAAAGGGGTTAAGTGTATGTAAAATAAATGTAATTGGGTAAAATACAATTTCGAGTATAGTTGAGGAGAGTTTAGTGCATTTAACTTGAAATTTATTTAATATACCATATTTCATGTATAACGGCTATTGGAATAACATGCAGATTCTTGATGTAGTTTATTCTTCAGCTTAAAATGACAACGAAAAGATTATATTTGTTATGTGACCTGATGTATATAGTTTAAAATGCTCCAGAGGGTAATCCCTATTCCGGCCCTTGGCAAATGCTCATAATATTGCTTGCTTGTACTATAAAGAGTAATTTGGTGCATGAGATGATATGAGATTAGATAATTAATTTCATATTATTCTATGTTTGGTTGATTTTTTAATATGAAATTATTATTCCAACTAACCGAATTAATTCTTTTAAAAGAGATAAAATAATAATATGAAAAAACTGGTACTAGTTATCATGAGATGACTTCTAAATAGATTAACAAAAATTTTACTAATTTACTCGTAATAAAAATTATGATCCTACATCATTTGATATCATATAAGATTATAAGGGTATTCATGGATCACGCATTCAATTTATATGCCCAAGGGACAATCCAAACCTGCCAATTTTTACCGAGTCAAGAGAAAATTAATTACATAGCCCAATCCTTTTACATGGTACTGACTCAATACAATGGTGATAATTTTGTGTTCCAAAACTTAAAAAGATTAAAAAAACATTGACTGCTTAATTACATAAATACCATTATAATTAACTAGGATAGGAGAAAAAGTTATTTAATGTTAAGCCTTAACATATAAATTAAAAAATTGATTTTAAAAAATAAAAAAAAAATGCTTAATTACACTCTTTAAATGAGTATGGGAGTAAAAGTCATTATTAGATATAAAATTACATAATTGAGCCAATATAAGTATTAAGTCGGGTCATTTTAGGTAGAAAATTATAAATAATATAATATTACTTGAAAATTATTCATTGAATTACCAAAAATAAAGTGCTAATTTAGGAATACTGTAATTAGTAATAATCGTAATCCGATTTAATTCAATCCCCAAATAAATGCTATATGATATTATTTTTATGATATCCCATACAATTGAAGATCAACCAAATACAATTTATTTGAGAATGACTCATCTAGCTGAAAATTAATAATTCGAAAATGATACATCTTATTTCATCAAATTCGTGAAACAGACGAGTCATGTTGGCGATACACTGGAGCCAATAACAGGCCCCAGTGTAATCCATTTAAATTGTTTGTCTTGAGAATCTTGCGGTGAAATTTCAGTTCATACCCAAATCATAAATTCTCACTTCAAAGGTATTCATTAGTACATATAGACATGTTATAGTAATTATTTTGCTTGACGCTTTTAATTTTCATGATATTGGTCTGGATAAACTGTCCTTTATATTACAAGAAATCAAACTAAGAAAAGAAAAAGACAACGCATAAAATTAAATTTCAAGCTTTCCACGTTACTTCTGTTTAAATTTGATATTGTTGTTTAACCAAAAACTTTCTCAGTTACTAGGAAAAATTTATTGTGATCATTGAATAATTACTTGGCATTCTAGTAGTTGCTCAAAAATTAATGAAAGACTTTCATTCGGACAAAATATAGTCCCCCAATTTATAATAGGTTCCAAGTGGGCTATTTTGTATAAATAACTTCCTCTTATTAATTATTAAATAACTACTAAAATATCATTAGTTATTCAATAACCACCATAAACTTTCTCTAGGTTAGTATAATGCCTTTTAATTCATGCCTAGCTTGTAGCCAGAATCCGGGCCAACCCCAATTGAATAATGTTCCTGGAGCGCATGCAACGACAACATCAAGATATTTATGACATTATTAGATAGAGACTCTCAATTATCCATCGTGCATAATGGAGTACGGACAACCAATAAAGAAAAGTAAATAAAAAGAACAACGAAATAACAAGAAAATCATTCGCATTAATCCATAATAAACCACTTTTATTGAAGGACTTGAATGCAGGTTGTGAATATTTCAAGTTTCCTGGTAAGAAATCTTCCAAATTAATAGCCAATAGGCCCAATATTAACCTATCACAGATAATTTCTATTCAAATCTCCTCATCTTATACTATTCCCATCTCATTGAAATTGTTATTATTCGTGAATTTTTTGGTCAACATATTAAGTTTTCATAACTCAGTTTTATGTAGATTTCTTTTACTTTTTTAAAATTTTAAATTTGTATGTACTAATATTTGATATAAATTTCACTTGTGTTAAATAAATTTCATTAAAAATTAAAAAAAAATAATATAAATTATTAATTATAAAATTCCTCTGTTTAATCAAAAAAATCAAAATGTAACAGAAAAAAGGACGGAGTACAATTTTTGACGTCCCAAAGACACGAAGTGTTTGTTTTCACCCCCGGTAGAAATTAAATTTGGGTCCTGAACATTTCCATTTCTGCCTTGAATGAATGACGGTTTCTGTTAGGCACAAAACGGTTTTAGAAAAAATTTGAAATTACTAGAGCAGAGAAGTAAATGTAATTCAGTGGTTAAGAGTATTTAATTTTGTCCCAAATATATTAAGATATGACTTGAATCGTCATTATCCCATTTCTTCTTCGTCTATTTTATCTTTACCGTTCTTAAAAATTTTAAAAAGAAAATAATTAAAAAAAATGTTACGGTTCACGCAATCTTTCCCTTGTGGTATTTCTTGAACCTTTGGTTGATATCAATAGGCTTAATGTTTTATGCCTCAATTTGCATTTTTAGTTTTCTTTAAGTTATGTGTCTAAAAAAATTTGGGTATTGTGGAAGAAGCCTTTTCATCTTCATGTAGTGCAGAACTCGGACCAATTCTTTGGGATAAATTATGACGATTGGTCTCAACCCTTGATGGTTATGTTTGTTTATGCTAAGAGTACACCAGTGAAACGCAGATCTCTTTGGGATTCGTTGGATATGAGTGGGGCTAATTTGACGTAGCCGTGGGCAGTTGGAGGGGATTTTAATGTTATAGAATCTCTTCCGGAGTACGTGGGCAGAGCGAAACAAAATACACTTGCGATGGCTAAATTTTCTAATATCATAAGCACTTGTGGTCTCAAGAATCTTCCATTCTCAGACAGCAATTTTACTTGGTCTGGAGTAAGACAAGGAAAATCGAAGTGTCACGCCCCAAAAACGGAACCGTAACACGCCGCGCTAATGGTCCACCGGACCAAAGCGCAAGGCACAAACGAACAGAGCAACAAACTTAACCGCAATGTAATAGAACCATCAAGCCATTTCTTAACTATAAAACCAAATATTTCATTTTACACAAGAATACGAATTACAAAATTTCTTCTTAGTATAAAAGATGCTACAACAAAAATAAAGTTCATCAATACAAAACTTATCTAATACACTACCCCTCTCCAAACAAAAGAGAAGCTTGAAAGATTATCCGCAGAGTCCTACCAGTAATGTGGAGTCTGGAGAAAATCTAAAAGCTGCTAACGAGGTGGAGAATCCAAAACGAGCACCTAATCGAAAAATTCTTTAGCACGTGGGGTGATGTTAACTAGCTCAGTGGATATCATAAAAACTCTTCAAATGGGGCCAAGCATTGCGATAAAAGAAAACATAAAGATAATAACATTTGTGAAAACCATAGTTATGAAGCAGTTATATTCTAAAATGTCTCATGCCATTTAAAAGTCCATAAACCATAATCATAAGTAGTTTCTAAAATGTATCATGCCATTTAAACGCCAGGCATGTCCAAAACATAGTATAGGTTAAGATTGAACATTTTTTTTATAGTATGCTAAAGCATAGCGAACAAATCCAAGTACGCTTTCAATCCGAATATAATAAAATAGCATGAGTATCTTTTAGGCTCCAAGGTATGACTTTCAAGACTAGCCGATCTAGTAATCTACCACACCTACTAGTCGACCGGGAGGTCAAGTTATCCCATCACAAGACCCCGTATCAAATAATTCATAACAATCACGAAGGGATGATACCCACTTGCCATATTGTGAAACCCAGTATTTTACTACCCCAAATCAAACATTTCCAAACACATCCAAAATTATATACCTAGGTCACCTATGAGCCAAAACAGTCATAAAATGCTTTCATACCAAAAGAGTTTGCAAACATATCAATTGATTAACATAAAATAGCTTGGTCCCTCGAGATTTCATATGTAATAATTCCAAAACTTGGTAAAAGTGCAGTTCCAAACATCATACACATTTTAAAATCCATCCAAACATATTTCAAAAGTCGTTAAACAAAATACAAGTGGAAGAGAATCTATGTTACCCACCTATCAAAGCAAAAACTGCACAATGATCACTGAACGCGATCGCCGGCGGTAGGTGGCGTGGTACCTAAAACAGATATAAGAGGACTCTTAGAAGAGATGTAGAAGTTAAAGAATGACTAGGGAAACGAAAACGACGCGAAACGATAAAAACGACACCAAAAGCTCTTTGGTCAAAAATGACCTTTTCACAATTTCTGACCAACTTCGACAAGCTAAAATCCCAGTCAAAACACGTAGTTAATCCCTCAAATTCGTATTACAACTAGATTAGGAGATAATAAGCTCAGTTTTCCAGAAAAATTGAAAAACTTCGCCTCCCTAGGCTATAATTAGGCTATCCTCCTGCCGAAGAGTCCTAAAAAAGTTTGTCAAGGGACCTTGGTTACAACCCAACTCAAAACAACATATTCAACCAACCAACAAAATCCATTTCCAAGGTATTCAAGGGACCTTGGTTACACTTGGGTACTCAAAACAACATATACAACCAATCAAAATCCATAAACGGAAAGATAGACGGAGCAATAGCCGGGACTATATCAATAGCATACCACAACAATCCATACCCCATAACCACTACAATTAACTCTATTACAACATTAGAGCAACAACCTATGGTTGGAATTCCTCTTTACTATCAAACTGAAATTTTTACCGATTAGCCACACGCATGATTCAAACATGCTTCCTATCCAACCCACTACCAAGGAAACACTTAAAACCATCAAAAGATCACTAAAGCTCCTTCAAACATAACCAATTATCCAAATTATCCTAGTTGCGCCAAACTTCCGCTTACTTACAAAATGAAGGGAAATCCATTCCACTTGGTTTCAAGTCTCAATTCCTATCCAAACTAACCTTAAAACACAATTATACACATCTTAAAACATCATTAAAAGCATAAACATAAGCATTCATAGCATAACATTCTAGGGCACATATGGAAGACAAAACCCTAACTCATAATCTTAAAATTTGTAATCTAACCATGGAAAGTTGTTATAAATCAACCCCAATCACTTCCCAACCTCCAAAACACTAAAAACAACCCATAACATACATAAATCAACATATATAAGGCTGCAAAGAGGGTTTATTTTCAGCCCTAAGAATCCTACAAAACTTGAAATTAAAGCTTAAATCATAAAGCCCATAAGCTATAAATGCTAAAATACATAAAATCTTACCTTCCAAGTGATTCCTACTTGAAATCCAAGAAAATTAATGGTCCTAAAATTGAGGAAGAGTTTTCGGCTGCTGCTGGAAGAAAGCTGAGGAAGAAAACCCCCTGTCTCTTATACACATCTAGATGTGTATTTGAGACAGCCTTGGAACTGTCTCTTATACACTCTCTAGATGTGTATTTAGAGACAGCTTCATTATAGTGGTCTTATACACATCTAGATGTGTATAAGAGACAGCAACTGCTCTCAACAGTGGACAAAAAGGAATAGATGGCGATACTCACATATGTTAAAACCTAACAAACTCTTTGACCCGTCTACTTGCATTAGAATCGCGTAAATCCATAAATTTGCCGAATTGAAAAACGAATAAGTTGAAGTACCTTATGCCTAAAAATAATATGAAAAACATTTTAAACCAATTAAAATCAAAGAACAAGGATTTTAAAATACTGGGTTTCACAAAATCAATCTGGAAGCATTTGGATTGTATTCTTGTTAATCAAGCTTGGCAATCTCAGTTTCCAAATTCGATGATCACCCATCTTAATCACACTTCATCGGACCACTCCCCTTTGTTATGGTCTTTAAATTCTTTACAAGAGAGGGGTCCAAGAGCTTTTAGGTTTCAACATATGTGAGTTCGCCATCATTCCTTTTTGTCCACTGTTGAGAGCAGTTGGTGTCAGCCGATTATGGGGTCAGGCATGTTTGCTTGAAGCTTGACAGTTTGAAGCTTCATCGGCTTAAGAATTGCCTAAAGGATTGAAATAAAAACGTATTCGGTAACATTTTTTGTGCAATTCTCTTGGCTCAAGAGGAGGTCAATTCCATGGAATGGCATTATGAAAACATGCAGACAGAGGAGGTAAAGGAACAATTACATGCTGCTCCGGCTAAACTTTTATCTCAGTTGAAGAATGAAGAGATTTTTCTTCGGCAAAAGGTCCATGTTAAATGTCTACATGAAGGTGATTCTATTCTAAATTCTTTCATGCCTCTCTGTTAGACAAACGGGCAGCTTTGTCAATCAAGAGAATTAAGAAAGCAGATGGTGCTTGGCTTTCAGCTCTGGAAGACATAAAATCGGTTCAACGTCACTAGACCAAAAACGGGAATCAAGCTGGTTTAAATTTTTTTGAGTGTCATTGTATTTGTAAAAGTGTCAAAAATGAAAGTAAAGTACATTGAAATGTGAATCTGACCTTGAAAACTTAAGAATTTAAAATTGTTGTCCAAAGATTTGAATTTAGAATGATCAGCAAGAAAACGTAAAGTTGAAAGGAAATTTTACAACTAGAAACAGAAATTTTTGCTGAAATACGTAAACTGCTTGCTGAAATGCACAAATTACTTGTTGAAATGCTTAAACTGCTTGCTAAAATGCTGAATTGCTTGCTGAAATACTAAATTGCTTGCTTCAAATACATTAAGTACTTGCTAAAGTATATAAAATACTTGTTGAAACGAAGTAAATTACCTAAAACTAGATATTCTGAGAGGCTAAACTATTTGATTGGACTAATTTTTGTTGCAGTTTGATTATTGTTGTTTCCTTGAACGTTTTTGTGGCTTTTATAGGCCTTTTCAACCTTTAAAAACTGTTATTGATAACTGTCACATTTAATTTTAACTTTTTCTCTACTTTTCTATCGACTTGGGCATAACAACCCATGTTCTTATTTGTGAGATGATTTACTTTCATGCAAATTTTAGTTATGCCACTTTGTCATGGTAGTTGATGACGCCACTCTCAACTTCTACCAACTCTTGGATCAGCCCTTAGGGCTAATTTGATAATAACACCAAATCGGTATTGTTAGTATCGACATACATGTTTCGATTTGTTACCTTACTAATTTGACAATAATACTCAATCAACACAATTAGCATTAGCACAATCAGTATAGATTCACTGATATTAACATGAATTTATTGATATTAGTAACTATATTGGCTGTCAACTATGCTGGCTGATTTGTCCTAACAGATGCCCTTTCCCGAACTCTCTATCAATGCGTATGTAAAGTTTTGATAGAGTATTTATATTCTTAAGAGTTGATATAAAAGTTGATGAATGTCAACCGACAGTGATCAACAGTTCTTGGAACAACATTATAATCAATTTTCTAATAAAATATTATGCACCATCGATTTTGGACAAGTATTTTGGCTAACTTATTTCAGTCTAGAAATTTTTTTACCATAACACCTGCTTCTATCAGTTTCGCTATGAATTTCTTACTGATAGTATCATAATATGATACGACAATTCATTTTAATTGTTGGCCCTCGACCTACAATATTTAATTATTTTGTATTAGGTGGTCGTCTATGTATGACACCCACATCAAAGATTTAATGGACTTTGCATTGATTGGCATAATGAAACTCCAACGATAAAAATTCATCATTGTCAAGTGGTCGGTGGTGCATGATGCATGCATGAAATGATTTTTGGAATTTAAATTGTTTAAAATAATAAAACTCCAAAAATAAAAAGTACCTTGTCAGGTAGCTTTCGGTGCATGGCGTCAATATCAAATGGTCGATATAATTTAGGTTGGTGCAAAATATGAAACACATCTATTATTGATGATGAATTTAATATATCAATCCATTCTATGTTAATATCGGTATTCTGATCAAAACTTATATTTACATTTATTGTTGAAGACACTTCATCTCCTATACATTTATGATAAGAATCAATATCATCAGTAAAAGTTTAGCATCTTTTGACATCTTTTGTTGATTATCTCGGTGATGTTGTGCTAAATATGAGAAATATTAAAAAGATCTTCACTAAAGAAGCTATCAACATCATCGATGGCATCTATACTTTTATTATCGGCTATGTGTGTCACTGAATCAACAATCGTATTTTAAAGTATAGTTTTGCCTACTGATTTTTCTTCAAGAAATATTTGCCCTCCCATGATATCAGATTTTGTTTGTCAGTGTCCGATCCATGATAAGATTTATTGTTTATTGTCCGCTGCATTTTTTCACTATCTAAAGCTGATATAAACTGAGCACTAACTTACTCCATTTGTAAATCTACCGATGAATTTATCTTCTTCAAACTGATATTGAAGTGATTACTATCTAAAGCTGATATAAACTATGTACTAACTTGCTCCATTTGTAAATCCACCGATGAATTTATGTTCTTCAAACTGATATTGAGGTGATCAATATGATCATCACGCATTTTGTTAATTGCGTCAATGGACTCTTTAAGTCATTCTTTAGAAGTTTGATATCAACTGTTAGCTTTCTTTTGTTTATTTTCTCACGCCAAATGTTGTCTTCAAAGATAAACTTTTGAATACTCTTGTTCAATGGCCTCTTTAAATTGTTCTTTAGAAGCTTGATGTCAGATACTATCTTTAAATGTCTAGTTCCATCCTTGTCTTCGCCATTATATTAAAATTTAAAATTCTCGACAACGTCCCATCGAACGTGCCAATTTTCTTCGTTCATTTTTTGGTATCGTTAGGCCAAAAATGGCAAACGACCAATTTAAATGTTGTTAAGCGTGTTATTGCGTAGCAAAAGTGTTAACACATGAAAGTAAAGTACATTGAAATGTGAATATGACCTCTAGACGATTCTTGCTCGTCTGTCTTATTGCCTCAAAAAGTTAAAATTGTTGTGCATTGACTTAAATTTAGAATGATCGGCAAGAAAATGTAAGATTAAAAGGAAAATTTATAACTATAAAAGGAATATTTGCTAAAATACACAACTGTTTGCTGAAATGCACAAATTGCTTACTAAAATGCTGAATTATGCTGGCTGAAATGCTAAATTGCTTGCTGAAATATATTAACTGCTTGCTAAAATACATAAAATGGTTACTGAAATGTACATGAACTTGCTAAAATGAAGTAAACTGCCTAAAACTACCTAAAACTAGAGATTTTGAGAAGTTAAGCCATTTGATTTGACTGCTTTTTGTTAGAATTTGATTGTTGTTGTTTCCTTGAACATTTTTGTGGCTTTTATAGGCCCTTTTAACTTTTAAAAACTACTATAAGTAATTGTCACATTCAAATTTGAATTTTCCCTCATTTTCTATCTACTTGGTTATAACTACTTATGTTCCTATTTGTGAGATGATTTGTTTCCATGCAAATTTTTATTATGTCACTTATTATAATGGTTAACTCATATTTTTCGCCATTACTTTCACCAATTCTTGGATAAAACCTTATGGCCGATTTGATAATAATACCTAATTGATACTGTTGATATTTGCATACTTGCACCAATTTGTTACCTTGCTGATTTGACAGGATGCACATAATACTCAATTAACACAACTAGTATCAACACGCAGGAATGGGTTGGAATAGGAAGGCCTTTCCAACTTATTCTTTCCATTTCATGTTTGGTATTATAAATTTAAGTTGGAAATGCTATTTCACGAGGAAAGCTCATTCCCACTATATCGTGGAAAGCAATTCCTCAAAAAATGTTGAGAAAAGCCCTTTCTAACTTCAATTTAAAAAGCGAAATTTATGTGATATCAAATTTATCTAAATTTTTTTTTTCAAATTTTATTCAATTTTTAGTTACATACTTGTAATTTTATTGCTTTATAAATAAATAAGATATTATATAATTTAATTATTTGAATGTAAATAAATTTAATATGCATTTTTTAATTTTTTATCATTAGGATAAATTGTTTAATTGTACAATATAATTATTTGAATGCATAACATAGTTACTTATAATTTTTTATCATTAAGATAAGTAGTTAAATTATACAATATAATGTTAATAAGTTACAAAATTATATTAAATGGTACATCTTTTATTTGCATTCAAATAATTAAGTTGTACAATTTAATTATTCAAATGTAAATATATATATATATATATATATAATTTTATAATTTTTAGTTTTAACACAAAATACTTAAAGATTTTCTTAATTATAAAAATAGTTCATGAATAAAAGCAAAACAAGAAATATTTTTTATTTAAAATTTATTGTATTTTAACATCTAAAAAAATTATACTAAATATGAAATAAACATATATTCTATTCTGACTTAAACTACCAAACAATAAAGTAAGAATAAGTATTTCTATCTATCCGGGGTAGAAACGGATTCTGTCTAGAATGACTTTTACATTCCAACTCATTCCAACATACCAAATGTGGAATTGGTATAGATATAGCTCATCAGCATGTATTTATCGATATCAACAATTATATTAACTTTTGACTATGCTAATCAATTTATACCAACAGTTACTGTTGGTCCCAAAAGTAACCTAAGAGGGGGGATGAATTAGGTTGTCTCTAAAAACAAATTAATACCCTTTTTATGTGCTTAATAGAAATTCAAACTTTGTGCACCAAATGAAAACTTAAGCACAAATGAATACAATAGATATTCAACAATTTAAGCTTAAAGAACAAATAAGAATATTGAGATTAAGAGAATCAAACCAAACTCCCTAGCTTCTCAAGCTTACAAAGAGCTTCTTACAAGGCAACTACCAAGTTTACAACTTGAAGTTCAGCCACTAAAAGTCTCTTCAAAGTAGGTGAGACAATACTCTCTTGTACACAAATGAGGATCACTCTTACTCACACTAATTTCCTTTAGTTGAGCCAAGAGTTTTACACTCACAACCTCCCTTTGTTACAATTGTTATCTCTCCACTCTTACACTTGAAGAACTCTTACACTTCTAAGCTCTTTTCTCACTACCTACACTATTACAACACTTGTACCAACTATTTCTCCCAAATAGCTCAAGAATTGTTTGTAATCAATGTAGAAGTCTTTTCTTCATTAAATCAGACCTAGGGGTATTTGAAGTTGACAGATGCTTTACTTCCAACAACTTCCCAACGGCTATTTTCTTTCTTGGAAAACTAGCCGTTGGACCTTCTGAGACGGCCGATGCAGCAGGAGTGCGTCCGACACTGCGTCCGTTCTCTGAGGGTATTCGTTCGGACGTCCGAGAATGCGTCCGAACATGCGTCCGATCGAAGCAAAGTCTACTGGAATATGATCGGACGCTGTTCTTCGTCCGAGACTTGCTTCAAATTCTTTGTGTCGGACGATTACCATCGTCCGAAGCTCTGTGTGGTTGTTTTTGTTCGGACGATCATTTGCGTCCGAACCTCCCTGTTTTTCTGCACACTTGTCTTCAAACCATTAGTATGATTTGGTCATCATCAAAACATGATTAACATAACTGGGGTTCAACAGTTACAACTTATAATGAATCTCATAATGCATGTGTTTATCCAAATCTTTTAGGAGTATTTTAACATCAATTCTATATCATAGTTTGAATGAGCAAAATATGAATGAACCAAAGAACGAAGCTACCACCTCTCCTCCTTTTGTTACAAATTGTCATTACAAGTCTAATATTTTTGGAATAAAAGGATAATAATCAAAGTCTTCGTCCTAAAGCATGGGAAAGGAAATGCAAAAGGGGTTCTTTATTTTCAAATTTTTTGCTTCTTTTTAGTCAAGAAAGAAAATCTATAAAGCTAATTAAGATGTGTTCCCAAGAAAGTAACGAAGGAAAGCAATAAGCACCCGAGAAGCAACCTACTACTTTTACTCCATTCAATTCTAATTAAGTACCGGTATCTCATGATTAAATTAACTTTGGTGTCGATATCTTTGCGCGATCCACGGGACCCTCTCATAGGCTCAAAGCAGCGTCATTCGCGCCTCCCTTTCTTACACACCTTTTTCTGAAAAAGCGGCCATTCTTCCGGTATTTCCGTTTCTTCCGTCCAATGTGGAGTAGATTAATAACTAAACCAGATCAATCTGTGAAACAAAAAGACAATATCATAGAAATTGATGATCTTCACCCCCAAAAAAAAAAAAAAAACAAAAGCCTAATTAGAAATAGTGGAACAATTTAGATACTAGATAAGATATTTTAGCTATTTATATTGATGTTGGGTTGATGCATTTTACTGAATTAACAACTTATTATTATTTGTCATGAGTTTAAATTAAATTCGTATGATCTTAATTAAGTCATTAGTACGGCACCCAATAAAATACCTCCACCTCACACTTTTTGAAAACGCAATGCTAAACTATTTAACAATGTCTATGATTTTGTTTCAGCTATAACATTTGGATTTTCGTAACAGTGGCCCCCTTAATTATATATGTTTTTATCTATAATCCATGCTCACATATATTGCTCTCATTGCATTTGGCCATTTTCCTGATTAATTTCAAGTTATAAAAATATAATACTTGGGGCACCTAGTGCCGCGAGCACTAATCCATTAGATAAACCTATACATTTAAGTGTGAAAGGGTCGAGGAAATTTAGATAAAGAGAAAAATCAAACAGTTGCCAATTCTAAAACAAAATAAGCCATCTTAACATTTCTCAAACACTGTCAAATTCATGGGACATAAAGGCGGAAGTTTTATTTTGGTCAAAAGTAATTATTAAATATATGTCCATTAATTGTTTCTGAATCAAAAGAAGTCATCCATTTAAAGTGAAAAAATCATTTTTCTGAAATGAGCGACTCCTTATTTTTTTTAAAAACAAGTCCCTACTCTAAATGGAAAACTGTCACTGACTCGAGTGTTCTCACCAAGATAAAACTTTTCGACATAGAAGTGCCTAAATAAGCTCTTACATCTTTCTTTATCGAGCGTATTTACTAATGGGCAAGCAAGAAACCCGAAATGCACATAGAAGTGGTTGATTTCTTAAAATCTCTACTAGTTTTCATTTTAGTTTTAATCCTTCCCAACGTCTAGATTTTCATGCCTGTAAATCAATTTCTAGTCAACTCCATGATCAAGTTCTAAAACTGTTTCCTAAAAAAAAGTTTTAACATCTGTTCACCATGCCAGCATTTTGGCAAAGGACCACCAATTGAATATGGGAAATATTTAGGTAGATTTGGTTTTTGACGCCACTTGTAGATCTTGTGATGTGGATTAAATGTTATGGAATCTATGACATAAGCTGATGTACGTAAGATTTTATAAGATTTAATTTTGACCGCATAATCTATAAGTGAGATTAAAAACCGGGTTTATGGTACTATTTTCCATTGAATATTGAGATACTAAAAATCCTTTACGACTCTGGACATTCTGTTTAAACACAATGAAACTGGTATTAGAATAAACAAAAGCACACTTGAATGTAACGAATGCATAAATGTACACTATTAAGGTGAGACATACACCTATATGCGTACTATTTTAAAAAATTAATGAAATAAAAATAAAAAAAAGTTATGAAGAAATTTTTAGGAGTGGGTATCTGTGGTAGTTTTCTCTCCCACTTTTTTAAATTAGTAGTATTTTAATTTGGATAGAAGTTGTATCTAAGCTGCAAAACTCATGTCAGTACCTAATTTGTTTGTTATGATTACTTTTCATCTTTTGTTTAGAATTAGGGGTATAATGAAAAATTAATATAATAACAGACCCTAAAGAGAAATCTGAGACTTTGTATATAGTAAGTCGTAGGTATGTCTGGTAATCTTAACTCCTCCAGTTTTTCCACTTGGTAGTATTTCAATTTTGATGGAAATTGTATTTAATGTGAAACTCATATCATCACACTATCTGTATGTTACGGTTAACTTTTCAAATGTTGGTTAAAATTTGGAATATAATAGGAAATTCATATAATGACCGACATAAAAAAAAAATTGAAACTTTATATGTAGTAAAATAATATAAGATGATGGTGATTGGATTTCCAATCTATATAAATGGTACCCGTTTCCTTCCAAATCAAGAGCCAAAACAAACATTAACCAAAGTAATAAAGTGACCATTACGCATTTCTAACAAAAATTAGAGAGTAATGGCGCTAAGAGAGGGAGGCTTTCTTCTTCTGCGTTCTAATCTTGTTCTCTTTTGCATTAAACTCATGGGAAGTTGTTAGAGTTGAGGGGAACCCCAACTATAGAGATGCCCTGGCAAAGTCCATACTATTCTTTCAAGGGCAAAGGTCAGGGAGAATCCCCCGCGGCCAACAACTCACTTGGAGATCCAACTCCGGCCTTTATGATGGTTCTTTAGCCCATGTACGTACTTCCAAATTTATATTCTCTCATTTTTTTTTTCTTTAAGGTTCAAAACTCATCTTTTTACTAGTCTTGTGACCATTAAAAAAAAGGCTTTTTTTTTTTGTGTGGAAAACAATAGCTTCAGCGTTCTCTTCAGTGACTTAAGAAAATGAGCATTAACATTCCTCATAGAGATTTTCCAAGCCTGGCCTGAATGTTCATCTAACATCGGCTTCCATGTCTAAACTGCCAATAGTCAAAGTGTTTTCAGTAGGTTACAAATGCTTTTCCAAATAAAATGAACTCTGTATACAAGAATGGGATAAAACAACAACTGATACTACAAATTGACAAATTTTCGCAAGTAAATTTTTCTTTATACAAACTTTTGGAGAATCATTCTATATGGAAAAAAAAAAAGGTTAATTACTGTTTGTCCCCTTATAAACTTTATCGTGTTTCGATTTTTACTCCTTAAAAGTTTTATATATATTGAACCCCGACTAATGGTCAAAGCCAACCTTTAGGCAAAGTGTTAGAAAGTGGTGCAAAATCACTAAATTACCTCTTATATTAATATTGGGGTTAACTACAACTTAACCCTTATAGTGGCACAAAACTACATTTTATTTCCTATTTGATAAATTTACTAAATTGATCCTAAATGACGCTATTTTATAGAGTTAATGAGATAGTTCTAATGGCATATTCTGTCGTTGATGCAGTCTTGAATCACATGCAAAAAATATTTTGATGCCTAAATTCATACTCAAATTTTAGCTATGATTGTAATTACAGTAACTAAACTAGTAAAAAATAACAGAAGAATCACAAAATAGAGGAGGAAATCCATGAAAACGTTCTCTTTTTGTATGTGTTTAGAATATGTATAAATCCCACAAGAATATCTGAGATCATAAAACAAAAAATAAATTAACAATTTCACTAAATACCTATTTTTTTGTTAATTTTAATTCTAAAATTCTTAAACAATCCATTAGTAATCATCATAAGGATGATGACAAATTGATAACATGTTAATTGAACTGCCAAACAACAAAGATCATTAGAGTAGCAAATTTTTCTTATTCCGGCATGTTATTTACTTTACATGTGATAAAGTATAAAATTTAGGAATTATGTGTGGTACAATGTAATTTTATAACTAACCTTAAAATTATATAGAGAAATTTAGTAATTTTGCACTAACTCTTAAACTTTTGACTAACGGTGTTGACCATTATTTTAGAGCGGCAAAAATATATATAAATTTGTTAGAGAGCAAATTGAGACACGATTAAATTTATATGGGAGCAAAATGTAATTAACCAAAAAAAAGTAGTTCGAATCTTGCAAGCCTAGCTAGTATGCTAGAATTACATGCATATATCAAGTACATTTCTCTGTCAATAAAAAATAAGTCACCACTTTCACTTTCTTAAACAAGTAATTATATAGCTTGAAAAACATGATTAGTCTGCCATTAATCTTGTTCCAATAATCTTCAAAATGTGGAAGCAAACTCTTTCATAATTGTACTGCTGAAAAGACAATATTCTCCTTATTGACGACAACAGTGACATCCCCAAATGGTGTTACATTTCAAATCTTTGATACCAAAATCATTTATCTAACTAGGAAAATATTTTAATTAGTAATTGAAGGGAAAATTTTTCTGTAAGATGAGCAAATTGCTCTAACTTTGATCTGTAGGTGGATAACTGGAGGATATTATGATGCTGGAGACAATGTAAAATTCAATTTTCCAATGGCATTCACAACAACCATGCTCTCATGGAGCACAATTGAGTATGGCAAGAAAATGGGACCTCAGTTACAAAGTCAATCACAAGAGCTGCAATCCGTTGGGCCACTGATTATCTTCTCAAGTGTGCCTTGGCCACGCCCGGAAAGCTCTACGTCGGTGTTGGTGACCCCAATGCTGATCATAGGTGCTGGGAGAGGCCCGAAGATATGGACACGGTTAGGAGCGTTTATTCTGTCTCACCGAGCAATCCAGGCTCTGATGTGGCCAGTGAAACTGCTGCTGCATTGGCTGCTGCTTCAATGGTGTTCCGAACAGTGGATCCAGCATATTCTAGGCTGCTGCTGAGAACTGCTCAGAAAGTTATGCAGTTTGCAATTCAATACAGAGGTTCTTACAGTGATTCCCTTGGCTCTGCTGTTTGTCCATTTTACTGCTCATATTCCGGTTATAAGGTACAATTAAACAAACTTTATAAGAAGTGACCAATGTACCAAATACTTCATTAATTGTGAATCTGACTTTTCCTTTGCTTACAGGATGAGTTGTTGTGGGGGGCAGCGTGGCTTTTCAGGGCAACAAACTAATGCTTATTACTTCAATTTCGCAAAAAGTTTGGGAGCCAATGATGCAACAGACATTTTTAGCTGGGACAACAAATATGCCGGTGCTCGTGTTCTGCTATCAAGGGTAAGAAATGGCAATATCACATCCATATTTTCCACATATATAATTACGGATGTGCTGTCAAATAAACAGCTATATATATTTAAACTGAAGTCGAATAACAAATTGTGCTTTCAAACATCATGATCTAAATTTGTCCATTCCAGAGAAGCTTGCTGAACAGAGATATGGCATTTGAGCCTTTTAGGCAGCAAGCTGAAGATTTTGTGTGCAGAATTGTACCTAATTCTCCATATTCCAGCACACAATATACGCCAGGTACTAATAATAACAATAAAAACTTGACGGCTACTGCTGATTGTGTTGTTTTCTTGTACAAAATAGTCATATGACGTCAATATATTCTTGTGAATTAATTGTAGGAGGTCTGATGTTCAAGCTAAGCCAAAGTAACCTGCAATATACGTGACATCCATAACCTTCTTGCTTACCACATATTCCAAATACATGGCAGCTACAAAGCACACCTTTAATTGTGGGAACCTTTTTGTCACCTCTAGTACCTTAAGGAGCCTCTCGAAGAGACAGGTTATCATCGGCTTTCTTATTTTGTTATATATTGTTAATCTCTCATTGATTTTATGTTTTTACCAACTAGTGTGAATTTCCATTTTCAGGTGGACTACATTTTAGGTGAAAATCCATTAAAAATGTCATATATGGTGGGATATGGTTCAAATTATCCAAGAAGAATTCACCACAGGGGGTCCTCCTTGCCCTCACAAGCAATTCACCCTCAATCCTTTGGTTGTGAAGGTGGATTTCAACCATTCTACTACACAGCCAACCCTAACCCCAACATCTTAATTGGAGCCATCGTGGGAGGTCCAAACCAGAATGATTTTTTTGCAGATGATCGGACCGATTACAGTCATTCGGAGCCTGCTACATATATTAATGCGGTTTACAATTGTTGGACCTTTAGCATACTTCGCAGGGAACTTCAACATGTGATGTGGTCATGGCCATCCAATTTGATTTGGATTTGCAAATTGTAGATATACATGCCCCATTGCTTGTCCAAAAACAGGGCATGTTACGCTAAAAATTGGGTGGAATATCAAATGTTTTAGTGAATGATTTCGAAGTCCTAAACAATTACAGTAATCACATGTTAAAGGACTTTGATAATCTTTATCATTTTCATTTAGGCCTTAGGGGCGAAAAAAACAGAGATATCCTTAATGAATTTATGAAAGAGAAAATGCAAAGCAGTAAAAGTCATGAATGAGTTGATTTACAGTGAAGAAATCGAGCATGGGTTGCGGAACTGGCTACCCTACAGTAGGGCGGATCTAGAAGTTAAACTTGGAGAGGCAAAAATTGTAAATACATATTCTTGGGAAAATAATTTTATAATTTTTATAAAATTTTATAAGATAAAATCTAATTTTTTAAAAAATATAAAAAAATTTAAAATATATTTTAAAACTGTCAGATAATAAGATTTTATACATATATAGAAAATATTTTTTAGAAAATATTTTTTTATATACTTTAAAATTTTTGAAAGGATTAAATTAAATTTTTATAATAATATAATAATAATTTAAAAATTTTTAAAAGAAGAAAAAAACATAATTTTAAAAAATCTTGAGGGCGGCCGCCCTCCCCACCCCTGTATGATCCGCCCATGCTCTACAGTGCATGGGTTGACACAAAAGTAACGCGTCAGTACTAATGTTTTTTAAATTGGATCAGATTGGACGGTTTTACCAATTTAACCGGGAACCGGTGTTGATGTCGGTTTGGTTGAATACTAAAGACGGAAATGATGGAAAACCGTTCAAACCCAATAAAAACCGAAAAATCGAAGAATCAGTCGAACATGGTTTTTGAATGTTTCAAGCCAAATCCAACAATATTCCCAAAACAAACTCAATTCACTGTCAATCCCTTCAAATGCAGCGTTAATCTGACCACCTTAGTCACAACTAATTTCACAAGATCTGAGAAAATTTTAACAATCATATTCAATCACAAAAAAAAAAAAAAAATCCTACCACCCAAAAATATCATATTCACTACAAAGAGGGTGGAGGGGTGGAAATCAGAAAGGGGAGAGGGTGGGGGTGGCGGTTAACCGAGCAGGGGAGGGAGAGAAGAGAGTGAGGAACGAAAGGAATAGGGACTAATCAAGAAGCGGAGGAAGAGAAGAGAGAGGAAGAAGCAGGGAAGGGAGAGGCGGAGGGGGGAACCGAAGGGGGAAGAGGGAGGCGGGTGGAGAAAACGGAGGGAAGAAGAGGCAGAGGTGCAGTTAAGAGAGGAGTGGAGCAGTGTTCTAAGAGAGCAGAAGAAGTTCTGGAAAAAAAATATAATGGAAAAAAATAAAAGGGGTCAACAATATTTTTAATGGGTTTTATACCCAACTATAATTTAAAAATTTTTAAATCCAAGTTTCAACTCAACTCTGTTGGGCCATTTGGACATCAGGAGTATTACAATTTTTGTGAGCTTTCTATTAATATGAAGAAAAATAAAAAAAAAAGAAAAAGAAAAATTGCTGACCCCTCTAGTTCAACCGATTGAACCACAAAATGGATAATTTACCGGGCCACTCTTCAGTCCAAATTTGAAAACATTGGCTAGAATTGAGCTTATGAAATTTGGGTCGACACGAAAATAGTGAGTTAGACTTGAGCACACACAATTTAGGCATGTTAAAGTGGGCTCGACTTTTATTCATGGGTCAAGTTAAGAACGAAACAAGAAAGGAAGAGAGACCAATTCCCTTAAATGTGATGGTTTTATATATTTTTTTCGAGTGTATCTATACAAAATGATGAATAAAAGTTATTGATGTGTCACTAAATTCGCAAAGAAGGAAATAAATCCGGCAAAAAATCTAAAATCATGGGGTCGTGATTTGATAAGATTTTGTCACGTATAGTGATTTTGACAAATTGTTAAGAATTTATGAATTTGTATATGATTTTTCTTTTCTTTTTTCCCCTTAACATGTGATGTTTTCACATGTATTTGTCAAACACAGGATGTTGGTATGCGAACAATGCGATATCCAATTTTTCCTAGTTACCTTTTAGTTTATTAACTTTTTATTCTTTTATAAAAATGACCACAATAATTTGTAATCTCAAATAACAACTTAATAATAACAATTTAAAAGACAAACTCTTACATAATAACAATATTAACAAATAATAAATTGGATAAAATAACACATTTATAACAAAATATTAATAAAATAAATTAATGATAAAATAAGAAGTGACAGACATACCTTCATTATTATAGACCTCTTACATATACAAGTTCTAGTTTTTGCCCATAAAGGATTGAGTTTTGATACCAGAACTCTAAAACAACACTCTTTAGTTAGAAATGTATTAAGAATTGAATAATTAATAGGACATATACACAGCTAGGATGTTTTTATGAGAACTGTAATGCTCTGTGTCCGCATACGTCAGCACGTGATTGTCACCGTACCCTCATCCTTAGGTAATGTCTAGAATTACCCTTCAAAAATACAAGGCATCAAAACGAAATAGAATTAAAATAACTTTATTAAATTACTAAAAAAATCTATAACAATTAATATCGACTATCTTAAAAATGCGGCTAAACAAATATAAACTAAACCATCTAATGTTCCTAAAGCAACAAAAAAACAGAATCCAAAATATCTTAATATGATTCTAATTCTTAATGAAATAACAATACTAACTCTCAAGTTAGAAATTTAACCTTTGGCATGCACTAATTCCTCATACATATGATTGTCCTCGCCTTTAATTTTGCAAAAATGTTATAAAGAGGCAAACAACAAGTCACTTAAGAAGTAGGTAAAGGAGCCCTTGCTGGACAAAATAAGTTATATATATATATATATATATATATATATATATATATATGTTGCATAATTAGTAATACATACAAAACTAGAAACAAAAATTATTATTAATTAAATAATAAAATATAGGAAATTATTTAAGACAAAATATTATTTCACATAATAATGGTAAAAGTTTATTTTTAAAATGTCAAAATATTATTTCACATAATGGTAAAAGTTTATTTTTAAAATGTCTTTTCAAAACAATACATATACACTTTTAGAGCAAGTGGCATTACATCAAAAAAAAAAAAAAATTACAAAATAGATTTCACAGAGATAAGAAGTTTAAAATCAGAATTAGAATATCAGAATCAGAATTCATAATCAGAGTTCGGAAATTCGAATCGGAGTTCAAAACTCATATCATGGTTCATTAGATGTTCATAAAACAAACACACCATCATTTGCTTACTGAGTACTTAGCCTAGACCCCAGTGGAAAAGGTTGCGAAATGGTCTCACGAAAACCATCTTAATTAGAATTCGAAATTCGGAGGTCAAAAGTTGTCTTATCTGGTAGGATCAGAAATAGTGCACAACTATCGTTCCTACCGACTATTCATGATTATTTTAAGAGTTTTGGTCCATTAATAATTACTGAGCAAATATTCCAAGTATATACACATGCTACTAAATAATCATACGCAGTTCAAAAGCAATGCCACTTACATAAGTTTATAATGTCAAACAATTCTAATATCTATACAAGGTCTAACTTTAACAATCAAAATAACATGTTGTCAAAAGTAATATTTTAGACAGAATATTTTATGAAAATACTTTTCACCTTGAGTAGAGTGCAAACTAAACTAAATAATAAATTAACTACACTACACCCATTACTCTACTCTCAATCTCGAAAGTATACAGGGTAGGTAGAGTTATATGGCAAGTGGTTATCATCCCACAAGGATTATTGGTTTAGCAACTATCGAGATTTAAAGGTGTTTATATAGTTAGGTTAAACAATAATAGAAGGAATAACCATCTCTAATCTAAATAAAGTAAGTAAAATTACTTCTAATTTCACTAGATTAACTAAAACAAAATGAGAATTAAAAAGCAAGTAATCCTAAATTTGTTGGCCTAAAAGCAATGTCACGCCCCAAAAACGGGACCGTAACACGCCGACGCTAATGGTACACCGGACCAAAGCGCAAGGCACAAACGAACAAAGCAACAAACTTAACCGCAATGTAATAGAACCATCAAACCATTTCTTAACTATAAAACCGAATATTTCATTTTACACAAAAATACGAATTACAAAATTCCTTCTTAGTACAAAAGATGCTACAACAAAAACAATGTTCATCAATACAAAACCTATCTAATACACTACCCCTCTCCAAACAAAAGAGAAGCTTGGCAGATTATCCGTAGAGTCCTACCAGTAATGTGGAATCTGGAGAAAATCTAAAAGCTGCTAACGCGGTGGAGAGTCAAAAACGAGCACCTAATCTGAAAAATTATAAGTCACGTGGGGTGAGCATAACTAGCTCAGTGGATATCATAAAAGCTCTTCAAATGGGGCCAAGCATTTCGATAAAAAGAAAACATAAAGATAATAACATTTGTGAAAACCATAGTCATGAAGCAGTTTCTAAAATGTCTCATGCCCTTTAAACGTCAGGCATATGCCCAAAACATAGCCAAAAAGATCCAATCATTTCAAAACATAGTATGCTAAAGCATAGCGTAACCAAAAAGATCCAATCATTTCAAAACATAGTATGCTAAAGCATAGCGTAGCCAAAAAGATCCAATCATTTCAAAACATAGTATGCTAAAGCATAGCGTAGCCAAAAAGATCCAATCATTTCAAAACATAGTATGCTAAAGCATAGCGAACAAATCCAAGTACAGTTTCAAATCCAGAATATAATAAAATAGCATGAGTATCTTTTAGGCTCGAAGGTATGACCTACAGTACTAGTCAGATCTAGTAATCTACCACACCTACTAGTCTGACCGGGAGGTCAAGTTATCCCATCAGAAGTGTATAATCAATTAGATCTCAAAATAGTGTATTCACCATGGCGTCTTTTGAATGACTATAGAACCGGTTCTTCACAAATCAAACATTTCCAAACACATCCAAAATTATATACCTAGGTCAGATATGAGCCAAAAACAGTCTTACATGAAATGCTTTCATATCAAAAGAGTTTGAACTATATCATTTGACTTAACATAACAATATCTTGATGTGTCATAAGAGACAGTTCCAAAACATTACTTTTACATACTAGATCGCGTATATCATACACATTTTAAAATCCTTATACACATCTAGATGTGTATAAGAGTTAACATAAAATACAAGTGGAAGAGGGTCTATGTTACCCACCTATCAAAGCAAAAACTGCACAAATGATCACAGAACGCGATCTCCGGCGGTAGGTGGCGTGGTACCTAAAACAGATATAAGAGGATTCTTAGAAGAGATGTAGAAGTTAAAGAATGACTAGGGAAGCGAAAACGACGCGAAACGATAGAAAACGACACCAACAGCTCTTTGGTCAAAAATGACCTTTTCACAATTTCTGACCAACTTCGACAAGCTAAAACCCCAGTCAAAACACTTAGTTAACCCCTCAAATTCGTATTACTAGATTAGGAGATAATAAGCTCGTTTTCCAGAAAAATCGAAAAAATGGACGAGTTTTATCGGCTGGAGCAGCGAGATCAGTCCGTGGTGCAGCTCAGTAATTATAATAAGGTATTCAAGGGTTTTATAGTACAACCCTACTCAATACATACATGTCTCTTATAACCATCTAGATCCAATTCCAAGGTATTCAAGGGACCTTGGTTACAACCCAACCAACAAAACAACATATTCAACCAACCAACAAAATCCATAAACGGAAAGATTCACCGGAGCAATAGCCGGGACTATATCAATAGCATTCCACAACAATCCATACCCCATAACCATTACAATTAACTCTATTACAACATTAGAGCAACAATCTATGGTTGGAATTCCTCTTTACTACCAAACTGAAATTTTTTACCGATTAGCCACACGCATGATTCAAACATGCTTCCTATCCATCCAACTACCAAGGAAACACTTAAAACCATCAAAAGATCATTAAAGATCCTTCAAACATAACCAATTATCCAAATTATCCTAGTTGCGCCAAACTTCCGCTTACTTACAAAATGAAGGGAAATCAATTCCACTTGGTTTCAAGTCTCAATTCCTATCCAAACTAACCTTAAAACACTCTTAAAACATCATTATGTGCATAGACATAAGCATTCATAGCATAACATTCTAGGGCACATATAGAAGACAAAACCCTAACTCATAATCTTAAAATTTGTAATCTAACCATGGAAAGTTGTTAAAAATCAACCCCAATCACTTCCCAACCTCCAAAACACTAAAAACAACCCATAACATACATAAATCATAACTTACAAGACTGTAAAGAGGGTTTATTTCAGCCATAAAGAATCCTACAAAACTTGAAATTAAAGCTTGAATCATAAAACCCATAAGCCATAAATGCTAAAATACATAAAATCTTACCTTCCAAGTGATTTCTACTTGAAATCCAAGAAAATTTTTGGGGAAAAAGGAGGAGAGAATTTCGGCCAGCAACTGGAGAAAATAGGAAGATGGTTGTGCTCTTTAGAAGACTAAAAAGAACTTCCAAAATCAGTTGACCCAAATAGTTCCCCATTGTGTTGTTTAGTCTCCAAGTTGACTATTTAACCCAAAAACTAATTTTTTCTTTAATTTGCTACTAAATTAACATTTGTTTCTGAATAATTCAGCCATCAAACAACACTCACACACCACAATGCACTAATTACACTTAGTCCAACTTTTGACCCGTTTACCCGCCGGTACCGAAATCGCGTAAACCGAAAAATTTGCCGAATTGAAAAACGAATAAGTTGAAGTACTTTATGACTAAAAATAATATGAAAAATATTTTAAACCAGTTAAAATCAAAGAACAAGGCTATTAAAATATTGGGTTTCACAAGCAATCTAAGAGGGAGGGGGGTAAATTAGGTTGTATAAAACTAATTGCAATTTTTGATCAGTAAAATCTCAAGTATGATGGATTCAATGCAATTAATTGTCAAAACAATAAATGCACAATTAAGAGTAAATAAAAGACAAGTTTTGAGATTAAGAAAGTTCAAACCATACTTCCAAAATGCCCATCACAAGTTTGGAGTACAATTCCAACACTTTGTGCCTCTTCAATGTAGGCGAGATAATAGCCATTTGGTACACCAAGTAGGATCACTCTTGTTCACACTAATTACATGTAGTTGAGCCAAAAGTTTTACACACAACCTCTCTTTTGTACAATAGTTATCTCAGTACTCTTTATACTTGAAGATCACTCACTTGTGCACTTTGTAATTCCACTAATACAACACTATTAAGAGCCTATTTTCACTAAAATAGCTTTGGTAGATGCTTGCCTTAATTGTGGAATTTATTTCATTTATTTCAGGCTCAAGAGTATTTATAACTGCACAAAAATGGCCCCAACTATTCTTCAATAGCTATGCATTAAATGTTGGAAAACTAGTGTTAGACAGTTTGGACATCCGATCTCAACTCAATATGTCCTATAGTCTGTCTGAACACTTGATGGAATCTTATCTTGCCTTTGTTCAAACGTTCGATCATGTGTCCGGTATTACGTCTGATATTTGGTTTGTCAGTGACTTTTGGACTTTTTCCCTTGGTTGTTCGGACGTTATCCTTCGTCTAAAGTTAGATGTCATGAAACAATGTTGTATCCTTTCCGAAAACTTATTTGCATCCGAAGTATTGTCCTTCAAACAATGTTGTAACCTTTTAGTGCTCTCTGGTTAATGTTCGGATGTTTCTTGGCATCTGAAGCTTTGCCCTTCGGATAATCATTTGCATCCAAAAAATGTGATCTTCCTTTAGAGCTTTCTGGTCATGTTACGGACGCTCCTGTGCATTCTAACCTTGATTCTTCGGATTATTCTAAGCATTCAAACTTACTTGTTACTTAAAACTTCCTGAAAACTCAATTTTAACCGTCAAACTAATTTCGTCATCACCAAAACTAGTATAAAGATTGATAATCTCTTCCTTTTTGATGATGACAAATCAAAGAGTACAAATGAAGAATTACAAGACACAAATCATATCACCATTATGCTCAAACCAAAAGGCACATATCATATTACCGAAATCAACTAATTATTTCATATCATAGAACCAATTTACAATATCAACAATCTCCACAATATTAGCAAATCACAATATTAGCAATCAACACAATATCATCAAATCACCAATATTATTCTCCCCCTTTTGGCATCATCAAAACAGAAAGAAAACTTCCCCTAATTGAAGCTCCCCTTAAACCAATACGTCATTCATAAAGATAACAATATCATTCATGAACAAGAGAAATGAACAATTGCATAAAAATGCTAGCAAGGATATTACACAAGAGATCAAGAGTCATAAGAGATAAAAAGCTGGTGCCTAAGCCTATGGATTGCTGCATTCTTTTTCTTGGATTGAAGTTCGAGTTTGCGTTTGCGGGAGAAAACCTTGCAAACTATCGGGACGTCATCCTCCGTATCCTCACTGTCTTGGTCATCATGATCTGTAATTGGTTGATTTTCAAGAGTGAGATATGAGGTTTCTCTCTGCTGCATGATGAAATCAAAGGTGGCATCAATGTCACCCTCATCATCTTCCAAATTTTGAGCTTGATTTGCTGAATCCTCTGAAGCTTGTGGTTGGACCTCGGGTTGAATAGGATCATTAGGGGCTTGTCCTTCGGGTAACGCTTGAACTTGAGATGTGATCCAATTTCGGTTCAAGGTCTTCATCCTTATCGCTCTCACTCTCGGAAGAAGAATCAAAAGGGTATTAGGCCCTAATACTAGCGAATTGTGCTTGGACAGAAGCAGACATGTCCAAGGCGAGCGCTTCTTGAAGAAGATCTTGCTTAGTTTCCAAGCTCTTTAATTTATGTGTGGTTCTCCGTTGGAATTTAGACATTTGAGTAATGAGAGAACTAAGGAGATCCACAATTTGGGATAGGGATAGTGATGTTGAGAAAGTGGGGTTTGGACGAAGAGGTTGTGCAAAAGAGGTAGGAATGGAATGAGGAGAATGAGATGTTGGACCAGATTAGAGGGCTCTTCTTTAGATTTTTCAATCAAGTATGCATTTTGTGTAAACTATTGACTTATTTTTAGAAAACTTGAGGCCTTTTCTTTCAATGTATTCTTTTATGAAAAATGGTGGGAATTGTTGTTTTCCCACAGTAGGAATAGAAAAATGTTCAAAGATTTTGCTTAAAATTTTGCCAAAGGGAATACTCCTCCGAGTGTCCTTGAGTAATGATTCCCATGAGGTACAAGACAAGTAACCAAAGTCAAACTAGATGCCCTTGTACACACAGTAAAAAATATGTACAATTCCTTCTTGCTCGACTCAGTCCTATATCCATCAATTGATAAATGCAAATTCTTGGCCAAAGTATACAAAATATTAAGCTCGGGACTGGGCAAGTTAGGTTTGGCTTCCACAGCCTGTCGAAAATCAATTTTAAAAATTTGCTTAACCTCCTAAATATCAAACTGAGTATCAACACTAGGTCAATGATCAAAATCAAAGAAATAAAAATAATTCCCAAGGTCATTGAGTTCACAACCAAAAATTGAGTTAACTAAGGTGGCATTGATCTCGCTACGTCCTTGTGATTTACTTAAGAAATTAAACTAATTGTTTTAGTATTTTTGGACAAATTGGCAGTGAATTGCAAAACCATTCAGGATAAACAGGTGTATCAAGATAAATTAAATGGCCCCAATTTTGTTTCTCAAAACATTCCTTAATAAAAGTCAAATAAGCCTCTAGCTATTGGTCTTTGGGGAATAATAGATTTACTAAGAAGAGCAGTATACTTATCAGAAGCTTTGGTATCGAAGAATTTGGGCTATAAAGTGTTGGGGTCGATTTGATGAGTGGCCCCTTGAGATAATGATCTAGCCTTGGATGTTTGCCCTTATCTAGTATTTTCCCTTTGGATTGCTTAACTCTTGCCCCAACAATGGATCCTCCATGATAACGAGCCATTTGGGTTCGAATTTAAAGAGTTTGGTGTAAAGGGAAAAATGAAGCACCCTTGATTAATTGAAGTGAAAGAGTGTTTGGGGGGCTTAAAAATGTTTAGGAAGCTTGGGAATATGTCGAATCTTGGTTTAGAGTAATTTGATTTAGATTAGAATATAAAAAGTTGAAGTTAGAATGAGAAAAGGGTTGAATTCCCAATTTTCACCAAAGCTTAGTTTGGATGAATAAGTGTGTTTGTACTATAAACAGAAAGGAATATAAGAGTATTTAAGGAGCGTTTAGACAGCTGAACCATGAGAAAGCTTCCAAACAATCTTCCAATAATAATGAACAGATGTCCGAAAAGGTTAGCTAAGCGTTTGAACCTGCAGAGAAAGAAGAGCGTCCGAACAAAGCGAAAAAATATTACAAAATAAAACCAACATTTTGGACGATGATAAGCGTCTGAACTCATGTCAGAGAGTTAAAATAGAAGAGTCCATCTTTCAGATGGATATGAGCATCTGAACTCACAAGAATCAATAATTTGCAATTTTTGAATTAAAAACTCCTAAATTTGTTCTAAGACATTCAAAACGATCCAAAGGCAAAGCTTTTGTGAAAATATCGGCCAATTGATCTTCAATGTAGTGTACACATAATCAATGCAAACTTCTTTTTTATAAACAAGATCTCATATAAAATGAGGCTTAATGTCATTGTGTTTTGTTCTAGAATGTTGAATTGGATTTTTAGTGAAATTAATGGAACTAGTGTTATCACAGTTAACAGGCACACATCCGAAATCCAAACTAAAATCATTTAAATTGTATTTCATCCGAAAAGTTGACCACAACAAATACCCATGGCTATATATTCTGCTTCTGCCATTGACAAAGAAATTGAATTTTGTTTTTTCCTAACTAGTGATTTTGGGATTCGAGTAACCTACCAATTCAAAACTAGTGATTTTGGGATACCATAAACCATGATCAATAGTACCTTATAAATATCTAAAAACCCTTTTAACTGCAATTAAAGGTGATTCTTTAGGGCATGATTGAAAACGAGCACATAAACATACGGCAAACATAATATTCGATCTACTAGCGGTTAAATAGAGTAAACTACCAATTGTACCTTTATAGTGCTCTTTCAGCAACCTTGTTACCTTCATCATATTTTTCAAGTTTGGTTGAGGTACACATTGGAGTTCCAACTTGCTTTGAGTTCTCCGTGCCAAACTGCTTTAGTAGCTCTTTTGTATATTTTGCTTGTGGGACGGGAGTTCTCTTCTTTGTTTGATGGATCTGAAGCCAAAGGAAGAATTGAAGTTCTCCTATCATGCTCATTTCAAATTTCTTTTGCAACATACAAGAGAATTGCTTGTACAATTTTGCATTAGTAGCTCCAAAAATGATGTCATCATTATAAATTTGTACAACTAGCAAATTTTCAAAACTAACTTTAGTAAAAAGATTAGTATCAACAAATCCTCTTTAAAGGCCATTTTCAATTAGAAAACCAGTCAATCTTTCATTTCAAGCTCTTGGAGCTTGCTTTAAATGATACAAAGCTTCTGAAAGTTTTAAAACATGATTTGGAAATTTTTCATATTCAAAACCCGAAGGTTGTTCTACATAAACTTCTTAATCAGATATAACAATTTAAAAAAGCACTTTTCACGTCCATTTGAAAAAGTTTGTAATCCTTAAAACATGCATATGCAAGAAACATTCTAATGGATTCTAGTCTAGCTACGGGAGCAAAGGTTTTATCATAATCAATTCCCTTTTCTCTTGCATACCCTTTTGCTACCAATCTAGCCTTATTTTTAACAATTTCACACTTATCATTCAATTTGTTCCTAAAAATCCAATTTTTTGCCAATTACCGGGTGATTTGTCTATCAACTAAAGTTCAAACTTTATTCCTATCAAATTGATTCAATTCTTCTTGCATGGCCAAAATCCAAAACTCATCTTTTAATGCATCATCAACATGTTTAGGAACAAATTAAGAGAGTAATGCTCAATTATTATTTAAAAGTTTAAAGAATGAGTTTTTATCTCCTCGAAAGAATCACCTATGATTAGATCTTGAGGATGACTCGAAGCAAATCTCCAAGCCCTTGAAAGATTCTTTGGTGGCTCTTCCTCCAGATTTCACCTTCTTCATCCATATGTTGTGCATCTTTCTCCTTGCTCTCAATTGCTATTCATTGATTCTCTTGGATTGATAATTTTTCAAGCTCCTTCTGAATATCTACTTCTTCATCTTCACAAATATCTCTTGAAACAATATCATTAGATTCATCAAGTGTAACAAGTATAGCCTCTTCTGTTATAAGAGTTCTTCTATTGTAAACTCGATAAGCCTTTTCGTCACTAAATTAACCCAAGAAAATTCCTTCATCTAATTCCTTATCAAACTTTCCTAACGTTCCTTAATTTTCAAAATAAAGCATTTATAGCCAAACACTATAAAATAACCCACAATGGGCTTTTTGCAAAATAAAAGTTCATAAGAGTTTTTATTCAAAATTCCTGATAAGAACTCTATTCATGACGTAACAATCTGTGTTAACTATTTCGGCCCAAAAATATTTAGGGAAATTACATTCATCAATCATTGTTCTTGCGACTTCTTGAAGAGTTCTATTTTTCCTTTCTACAACAACATTTTGTTAAGGAACTATAACAACCAAAAACTCATCAGGAATACTATTATGATCACAAAATTCGGGAAAACTACCAAATTTGAATTCGGCACTATTATTTCTATGTCTCACAATTTTCATATTCAACAAATTTTGCACCTTAGCAAACAATTTCACAAAATTTTCAAAAGCTTCATTTTTTTGAGCAAGAAATAATACCAAAGTATATCTAGAATAATCATTAACAATCACAAAAGCATATTTACTACCACCAAGACTAGCATGTTGACATGGGACCAAATAAATCCATATGCAAGAGTTCTAAAGGTCTAGAAATGGATACACTATTTTTGGGTTTGAAGGAAACTTTCTGTGAAACCCAGTATTTTAATAGCTTTGTTCTTTGATTTTAATTGGTTTAAAATGTTTTTCATATTATTTTTAGTCATAAGGTACTTCAACTTATTCGTTTTTCAATTCGGCAAATTTTTCGGTTTACGCGATTTCGGTTCGGCAGGTAAACGGGTCAAAAAATTGGATTAAGTGTAATTAGTGCTTTGTGGTGTGTGAGTGTTGTTTGATGGCTGATTTATAATGTTATTTAGTAGCAAATTAAGAAAAAAATTAGTTTTTGGGTCAAATAGTCAACTTGGAGACTATTTGGTCAATGGGTACTATTTGAGTCAACTTTGGAATTCTTTTTAAGTCTTCTTCTTGTTATTTCTTCTCCATTTTCTGCAAGCTGCTGGCCGAAAACTCTTCCTCCTTTTTCCCCAAAAATTTTCTTGGATTTCAAGTAGGAATCACTTGGAAGGTAAGATTTTATGTATTTTAGCATTTATAGCTTATGGGCTTTATGATTTAAGCTTTAATTTCAAGTTTTGTAGGATTATTTATGGCTGAGAAAACACTCTTTGCAGCCTTATATATGTTGATTTATGTATGTTATGGGTTGTTTTTAGTGTTTTGGAGGTTGGGAAGTGATTGGGGTTGATTTTTAACAACTTTCCATGGTTAGAATATTACAAATTTTAAGATTATGAGTTAGGGTTTTGTCTTCCATATGTGGCCTAGAGTGTTATGCTATGAATGTTTATGTCTATGCACATAATGATGTTTTAGGAGTGTTTTAAGGTTAGTTTGGATAGGAATTGAGACTTGAAACCAAGTGGAATTGATTTCCCTTCATTTTGTAAGTAAGCGGAAGTTTGGCGCAACTAGGATAATTTGGATAATTGGTTATGTTTGAAGGATCTTTAATGATCTTTTGATGGTTTTAAGTGTTTCCTTGGTAGTTGGTTGGATAGGAAGTATGTTTGAATCATGCGTGTGGCTAATCGGTAAAAATTTCAGTTTGGTAGTAAAGAGGAATTCCAACCATAGGTTGTTGCTCTAATGTTGTAATAGAGTTAATTGTAGTGGTTATGGGGTATGGATTGTTGTGGAATGCTATTGATATAGTCCCGGCTATTGCTCCGGTGAATCTTTCCGTTTATGGATTTTGTTGGTTGATTATGTTGTTCATTGAGTTGGGTTGTAACCAAGGTCCCTTGAATACCTTGGAATTGGATTTTGTTGGCAGGGAGGATAACCTACTTATGGCCTAGGGAGAGGCGAAGTTTTTCGGTTTTTCTAGAAAACTGAGCTTATTATCTCCTAATCTAGCTGTAATATGAATTTGAGGGGTTAACTAAGTGTTTTGACTGGGGTTTTAGCTTGTCGAAGTTGGTCAGAAATTGTGAAAAGGTCATTTTTGACCAAAGAGCTGTTGGTGTCGTTTTCTATCGTTTCGCGTCGTTTTCGCTTCCCTAGTCATTCTTTAACTTCTACATCCCTTCTAAGAGTCCTCTTATGATCTGTTTTAGGTGCCACTGTCTCTTATACACATCGGCGTCCCAGTTACCAAGTTTTGGAATTATTATATATGAAATCGGGACCAAGCTATTTTATGTTAATCAATTGATATATTTGCAAACTCTTTTGATATGAAAGCAATTTATGACTGTTTTGGCTCATAGGTGACCGAGGTATATAATTTTGGATGTATTTGGAAATGTTTGATTTAAGCCTGTCTCTTATACACATCTAGATGTGTATAAGAGACAGATGCTTCTGTGAATGTTATCCAACTATTTGATACGGGGTCTTGTGAAAGGATAGCTTGACCTCCCGGTCAGACTAGTAGGTGTGGTAGATTACTAGATCTGGCTAGTACTGAAAGTCATACCTTCGAGCCTAAAAGATACTCATGCTATTTTATTATATTTCGGATTGAAACTGTACTTGGATTTGTACGCTATGCTTTAGCATACTATGTTTTGAAATGATTGGATCTTTTTGGCTACGCTATGCTTTAGCATACTATGTTTTGAAATGATTGGATCTTTTTGGCTACGCTATGCTTTAGCATACTATGTTTTGAAATGATTGGATCTTTTTGGCTACGCTATGCTTTAGCATACTATGTTTTGAAATGATTGGATCTTTTTGACTATGTTTTGGACATGCCTGACGTTTAAATGGCATGAGACATTTTAGAAACTGCGTCATGACTATGGTTTTCGCAAATGTTATTATCTTTATGTTTTCTTTTTATTGAAATGCTTGGCCCCATTTGAAGAGCTTTTATGATATCCACTGAGCTAGTTATGCTCACCCCACGTGACTTATAATTTTTCAGATTAGGTGCTCGTTTTTGACTCTCCACCGCGTTAGCAGCTTTTAGATTGTCTCCAGATTCCGCATTACTGGTAGGACTCTGCGGATAATCTTCCAAGCTTCTCTTTTGTTTGGAGAGGGGTAGTGTATTAGATAGGTTTTGTATTGATGAACTTTGTTTTTTGTTGTAGCATCTTTTGTACTAAGAAGGAATTTTGTAATTCGTATTTTTGTGTTTAATGAAATATTTGGATAAATCTGAAATATAGTTTTATAGTTAAGAAATGGCTTGATGGTTCTATTACATTGCGGTTAAGTTTGTTGCTCTGTTCGTTTGTGCCTTGCGCTTTCGTCCGGTGTACCATTAGCGCGGCGTGTTACGGTCCCGTTTTTGGGGCGTGACACTTTCACTTGCTTATCAAATTGACATGCATCACAAATTTTGTCTTTTACAATCTGTAGTTTAGGCAAGCCTCTAACTAATTCCTTTTTAACAAGGTTATTTAACAAATCCATATTGAAATGACACAATCTCTTATGCCAAAGCCAAGGATCATCTTTGGTAACGGTTACGCATTTAATCTTTGTCAATATGACAAATTTTGCATTTTAACTCTAAATAAAACATTAAATTTTTTATCAAGAATTAAACATTCACGTTTGTTAAAGAAAATATAAAATTCTCTATCACATAGTTGACTCACGCTCAAGAGATTATAATTCAAGTTATCAACTAAAAGCACATTTTTAACAAGTGTCTCACCATTTTTATGAGCCTATATCACCAATCCCTATAGATTTGGCTTTCATGTTGTCTCTAAAGGTTACTTTGCCACTATTCTTTGATTGGATATTTGTGAAAAGTGGTGGATCACCAGTCATGTGCCTTGAATACCTACTATTCATGAACCACTTTGCATCTTTAGTGGTGTTCTTTAAGCATACCTACACAAAGAATTAAAAGATAACTTTTGGTACCCATATTTTTTTGAGTCCGTATGAGTTAGTAAATTGACTCAATATCCTAATAGATTTCATTCCCAGATTCTCATTAAGATACACATAACAATCTTTTTCACAGACCAATAGAATGTTGTTGACAATAATAGAAAATAATACTTTTATTTCCATATAAAGAAGATTTGGAATTTATAAACCATAAACCATTCTTTCTAAAGGTGGTGAAATTCTAGCTCATTGACATATTTCTCTTTCTTTTTATTTCAACAATATTTTCATTTTTCTTTTGCAAAAGTACATCAATATCATCTAATCTCTTCTTCAATGAAGTTCGTTCTTCCTTGATCTTGGTTTTCACATACACTCTTTTCTTCAATGCATCATTTTCTTGTGTTAACCTATTATTTTCATTCACAAGTTTAGAGTTAGAATTTAACAAAGCTTATTTTTTCTACTTAACTCCTTGTTTTTAGCATAAGATTCTTTCAAGCTATCATGCAATTTCATCACAAAAGCCTCAAGAGCATCATTTTCATCAAGTTCATCACATGAATCATCAACAAAATTAAAGCTAGTAGATACCTCACCATCGCCGAATGCTATAAAGGCCATTTGAGTGGTTTCAACCTCATTTTCTACTTCTTTCTCGGAACTGCAATCATCCCATTTAATTTGAAAATTGTTGAAATGGGGCTTCCTTCCTTCTTTCTTCTTATTGGAAGGGCACTCATTTGCAAAGTGCCCGGGTTGACCATATTGAAAGCATTTTTCTTTTTGCTTCTTAATTTCTAGGTTGGTCTTGCCTTTGAAGTTGTTGGGATTAGGATTGCTCATCCCTTTCTCATTCTCCTTTGTTGATATAGTGCTTTAGGAATCCTTTGGTGATGAGTGCAAGATCACCTTCCTCAAATTCTTCATCCTCCGAGTTGATGGAACCATTTTCATCATTTTCTTGAGAAACCTTCAAGGCAATGCTTCTCTTGGTTCTTGCTTCATCATCATCTTGAACTTGGATTTGAGTTTCAACTCATAAGAGGTAAGAGAGTTAATCAATGATTTAATGGGCATAGAATTCAAATTTTTAGCTTCTTCTATAGCAATAGATTTTGCTTCCCATTCTTGAGACAAGCATTCAAAATTTTTCTATTCTTTTCACACAATGAATATTCTTTACTCAATGCCTCCAAATCCTTTATAATGTCATTAAATATATAATACATCTTATCAATGCTTTCATGAGGTTCCATTTTGAATGATTTGTATTTAGCTACTAGCAATGATTTTTTTTGCTTTCTCACATCATCACTAGAATCTCTGTTAACTTTTTCCCAAATTTCCTTAGCCGGCTTGCAACCTTTCACTCTGGTGAATTCATTGGCATCTATGGCATTATACAACACATTCATGGCTTTAGTATTCAAAGTCAAGTTGGCCTTATCTTGGGGAGTTTAACTCATTCCTAGTTTTGAGTCTAAGTTTATGAGTTTCCTCATCTATAATGGTGGTTTCAAAGGGACGCTTATTGACTATACACCACAACTCAATATCTATTGATTGCAAAAAGATGTCTATTCTCTCTTTCCAACTAATAAAGTTCACACCATTAAACATAGGTGGTCAAGTGATGGATTGACCTTCCAGAAACAAAGTATTGTTGTTTGCCATAGTAATCTTTACTCTTAAACTAGTTAAGCTAAATACTAGAGATCAAGCTCTGATACCAATTATTGGCGCAAAAGCAACCTAAGAGGGGAGGTGAATTAGGTTTTATAAAAATAATTGCAACTTTTGATCAATAAAAACTCAAGTATGATGGATGCAATGCAATTAGAATGATCAAAGTAATAAATGCAAAACTGAGAGTAAATAAAAGGCAAGTTTTGAGATTAAGAAAGTTTGAACCAAACTTCTAAGTTACACAAGCTTGGAGTACAATTCCAACACTTTATACCTCTCCAATGTAGGTGAGACAATAACCTTCTTGTACACCATGTAGAATCACTCTAACTCACACTAATTACCTCTAGTTGAGACAAGAGTTTTACGCACAACCTCACTTTTGTACAATAGTTATCTCTTCACTCTTTACACTTAAGATCACTCACTTGTGCACTTTGTAATTCCAATAATACAACACTATTAAGAGCCTATTTCCACTAAATTAGCATTGGTAGATGCTTGAAATATTTGTGGAAGTTATTTCATTTATTTCAGGCTCAAGAGCATTTATAGCTGCACAAAAATGGCCTCTAACTACTCTCCAATGGCTATGCATTAAATGCTGAAAAGCTAGCCATTAGACAATTTGAACGTCCGATCCCAACTCACTACATCAAGCTATAAAGATAATAGTCCATCGGAACACTTGATGGAATCTTGTCTTGCCTTTGTTCGGACGTCCAATCATGCGTCCGGTATTACGTCCGATATTTGATCAGTGGCTTCTGGACTTTTTCCCTTGGATATTCGGATGTTATTCTTCGTCCGACACTAGATGTCATGAAACAATGTTGTAGCTTTTTCGAACACTTATTTGCATCTGAAGTATTGTCCTTCTGACAATAATACGCGTTCCCTGAAAGTGTAACCTTCTAGTACTCTTTGGTTAATGTTTGGATGTTCCTTGGCATCTGAAGCTTTGCTTTTTGGATAGTCATTTGGGTTTGCAAAATGTGATCTCTCTTTAGAGTTCTCTAGTCATGTTTCAGATGCTCCCGTGCATCCTAACCTTGATTCTTCAGATGATCCTAAGCATGAACTTACCTGTTACTTAACAAGTTCTTGCAAACTCAATTTTAACCGTTAAATTGATTTGGTCATCATCAAAACTAGGATTAAGATTGACAAAATTGACTATAGCATAAGAAAGCACAACATGAAAATAAAGAGAACTCCATTTTCTACTAAATAAAGCTATATAGATTTGTAAAGAAAACTATTTTAAAACTAAATATTTTTGGATTTTTGATTAAGTAAAAGAAAGTCGACTAAAAATTACTACAAATTAAAGCAAGGAAATGAATATTTTTTATTCAAATGTACTAAATTAGCAAGAACCCTAAAAATTTCAAAATAACTTGAAATGGAAGTAACTGGATTTGTAAGAAATTTAAACCAAAAGCATGTAGAAATTATATCTACATGAAGTTAATGAAATTCCTAGTAAGAATAACTAATCAAAATTTAAATTTGTAGGAATTTAAAGATTAGATCTAAAAGAAATTAAAATAGAACATTTATATTAAAAAAAAACTTGAGTTTTAAGCTAAAATAAACTAAACTAAACTACTCAATTACCAACTACACTACTACTATGTTTACTTTAATGGCTTACAAGATAAAATTTAAAGAGTTGCAGCCCAAAATTTTACAAGATTGCCTTGACTATTAAGCTAAAGCGCTTCGATGTCGCAACATGAGATTTTTAATGTCGTGACATCGTCTTTAAATTACATTTTGAAATCCCACCTCAATGTCGCGACATCAACAATCCCCTGTCACGACATCGAGCCTATTCTAGTTCAAGTCTTCAATCTTCGTTGTTTGAAAATTGCTCCTTGGACTCTTGTAATCTTGAACTTTGACCCTTTTATTTCTTATCCTCCAAAACACATAACCACATAAGTGATCTAATTAAACTAAAATTAAGCAAAAACAATATTAATATCTTAATGCAAATGTAATTACCTAATGAAAATAATTAAGCTAGAACACTAAGTAATAACCAAAAATAATGGTTAAACTAACAAAAAGGTATAGTTTAGAAGTAGAATAACTCTTGTTTACTAAAGTTATCACACCCTCTAAATTTAGTATTTTGCTAGTTCCGAGCAAAATAGGAAATAAGAAGGACCTTACTAACCAAACAGAACAAAAACACATCACCAAAAAAGGACATCACAAAAGATGAACAATGGATGCACTAATGAATAATAAGGAAATATCTCAATGGACCTCAAATACCATATGACAATTAGACCATTTCAACTAGTCACTCCATGTTTCCAAATTTCCTCAAAATCCTAAGTTCAAATGCCATACAAGATCTCAACTAACTAAGCATTAACCATTCTTAGAAAGGTTTACGAAAACCAAGCTCCGTTAATTCAAAACATAGTTAATGCTCAAATCAAAAGGGTTATCAGACAAGGTCACATGGAAATAGTAGTTCATTAGGAGTTTACCTACATGCTCAGACAAGGAATAAGTAGCATGATATTAATGATAAGTATTATAGACATTTCTTCCTTGACTTGTTGGTATTCTAAAACGTAATTCCTAATGGCTTATTTTAGAGATATGACATGGGTATAGGCCGGAATCCCGTACTCGCCCTATTCCTAAATGCAAAAATGATAATTAATTTTTTTATCACACAGCCCTAAACCAAGGAAGAGAAGTAAAACATACCTAAGATTAATATTCAACACCAATCAATCACAAGTTAGAATAACTTTCCCTATGCAAACACACAAAATATCCTAAATCCCTTCTATTCTGTTTAACCCAATTTTTCCAAAGGACAAATTGAAAAAAAGGTAATACTCATGATTTGATCAAAAGCAGTATTTAAATGAATTTAGCCAAAAAATTTAGTTCCTTTTTTTTAAAAAAAATAAAAAATAATGCAAAGTTTTTGAAATTCTGGAATCGCAAAAGAACTATTTGACAGACGTTTAGATTCATAGAATGTCTAATTAAAATAGATCAATCATACGATATTGCAAGTCAAGTGTCATCAACGAGTACCAAATTGGTCAATTTCTATCCAAATGTCATCAAACATATATATAAAAGCACAAAATTAACCTTTATTGAAACAAGAAAAGAACACCCGAAACTTGGCACTTTTATTCTAGTGATGATTAAAACTCATCCATGTATCCACTCACCTAAAATTTCACAAACCAAAAACCTACATACGAACAAAATTAAAACCATAAAATCATAAACTAAAACTAATTCTCCTTAAACTAATGCAAATAAAGTAGTTACTAAAAGCACCTTAAGCCAAACCAAGTAATTATCCATAGAGTTCAAAATATTCAATTTAATCATTTAAACAGCAATAAATATATTACTTGGTATCAGCTTAAAGCCCTTAGCCAACTACCAATAACTCTACCAAAACAAATACTAAGAGCAACAATAAATCAATAACCAAGCATTTATCAATAAAAGCTCAAAATGATCAATCCATTATCAAAATCAATAATAAGACTACTTGGCATCAGCTTAATGCCTAGCCAACTATTCTAAAGTAAAATATCTAAATGAAAAGATCTCGAAAATCATAAAATAGACAAAACAAAGTACTAAAGATGTCAAGAAATGAAAAGTAGTTGCCTTTGAACTCCTCCAAGTGCATAAAATATAGAAACAGATAAAGGGAATTAGGAATGAGGTGATTTCTTCTTCATGTGCCCCAAAATATTCACTATTCATCATCGGCCTCATTAATGTCTTGTTCCATCTCTTCTTGGCCATCTTCTGCACCATTGTGTTGGCTCTCCTCGAAGTCCTCATCTTGGACCCACAAATACCACTTAATTGTTGTGGTTCTCCTTGATATGTCAATCCTTTAGGTGGTCTATAGAATGAAGTCCCGTGACATGGAACATAATGCCATTTTGGTGGTGGTCATGGCTACATTTATGAACTAAGTGTAGTAGTCCTGAGAGCTTATCGACAAGTGCCGAGTTATTGTGGAGGACTATCTGGCCGTAAGTCTAGTATCCCTAAAGTTCATTGCTTTCCTTATCGATGCTTGGTGCATTGAAAACTTACTCTACATGCATAGGGATGTGTGATGCTCATGGAGGTGGCGTGGAGGCATAGGGGCTTCTTCGAGCTGTTGATGTCTCTCAAACTCTTAGACCATCTTGTCACACATGTTCTCTATTAATCTGGCCTCTTAGATGAGTTTAAGGCTCTTCAGGAGTGATAGTGCATCCTATAATCATACGCAAATAAGTGATCAAAATTGGAGCATAAAATATGGGCCTTTCGATTTGTCCACTATCAAGAAATCCTTGGCGAATCCATCTACCAATATTAAGAGGCATCCCTCTAAGAAAGGCATACACAAGACATGCTTTATCCCTCAAAATATATCTCACCGAGTTTAAACCCCAATCCTACAACTAATGAAATAGAAACACTATTTGGCCAATAAAGATTGACTTTTGCGAGGAAATGTTAACTCCTTGTCATTAGTCGCATTCATGATCTAGTTCACATTAGTAGAACACAAAGCATTTTTTATGACATTCATGTCCTTGTTCTTGTCATTTATAAACTCCCGATATTTCTCATGATCAACCAAAGGTATATTGAAATAATCATTGATATTTTTGGGACTGAAATCAACTAAGATCCCTCTCACTCTCAAAGTTACTTTGCCTCCTTCAAAATTATACATATTGCAATAAAATTCTTTTACCAAGGTTGTGTAACCTGGTTCAACTTCTCTGTCAAAGACTTCCCGTTGTCTTCCAATTCTATCTTTACCCCCTCATAATCCCCCTAATGCATTGACAAATCAAATTCCCTCTATTTGATGACCTTGTACTTCTCATTAGCTTTGAATAAATCATGAGCATGGTCACTAGAGTCTTAGGGTTCCATAATGGGTTCACTCATCTCACTACTAGTCTTATCTCTCACACATTTCTCTTCTTGGAGGTTTCTCCTCTACCCCTTCCTCTATCTTTCCTATCACTCCCAAAAATTCCTCTTGTCATTTTTTATCAACCAAATCAACAATTCAATAAAAAAACAAAAATCAAACTCAACTTGCAAAACACTTCAATTAAACCAAGTTCCAACAATAAACAACACAATTTTCCAAAGTTTCAAAGCCAAAACAAAGAACCCAAACAAAAATTAACCAAATTCAGTATTGCAATAGTTCACAAATCAAAATCACTTCTCCAATTCACAAATCAAAACCCAAAATTTTAAGGGCAAATTAGTCCAAAAAATTCCCAATAAAATTTCCAAAATCTCACAAATTATTAATCAATCAACAGTACATGCAGGCTTGAGCATAAAGGAAAAATATTACTAAAAAATTGGAGACCATTTTGAAGAACCCCTTGGAAACTTGTGGTAATTGCAACTTGAACCCCTTGAAAACCCTTCTTCTTGCTCCAAAATAGATAAAAATCTCATCTAGAATGTTTTGGAGGTTTTTATATTTGATGTTTATGGTAGATTAGAGAAGAAAGGAAGAGAATGAAGAGAATGGATGAGAAGAGTATGGCTAGGGCTTGAAGAAATTGGGGTTTGAATTGAAAAGAAATGCTGAAAAGTTTCTTAAAAATGATTCTGTCGGTCTTTGGTGTCGCGACATCACCTACCATGTGCTTCTCATGCGCATCTTGGTGTCGCAACATCACTGTCTGTGGTGTGTCCCTCATGTGTTCGGTGTCACGACACCAACTCTCGGTGTTGCGACATTGAAACAGAAACAAAATTTCACCTATCTGAAAGTTTGAAGTTGATGTCGTGACATCATTCTGAAATTTCTGAATGATAAATCCGTATGTTGTGACATCAAGTTGAAATTTTGCAAAATGTGATTTCAACACTCAGTGAATTTTTTTCTTCTTTCTTACTGCATCCCAAAGTCTTCTTACCACCTACAAACATTAAAAACACAAGTATTAGAGCACTTCCTATTTGTTCCTTAGCACAATTTATTCAAATCATAAGCGAATTTTTTCAAACCAAAGTTCAAACAAAAACAAACCAAATTAAAACTAAACAAGAAATAACATGAAAAATAGACAAAACAAGGAATTTAAATCTTGGGTTGCTTCCTAAGATGTGCTTGTTTGTAGTCATTAAGTTGACTTGGTATGACTTGATCATTCTTGAATAAATTGGATGATTTCACATCCATCCTACAATGAATCCACCAAAATAATGCTTGAGCAAATGCCCATTGACCTTGAAATTGGCTTCTTTTCCTTTAAGCTCCATCATACCATAGGGAAAAACTTGCACCACCTCGAATGGTTCACTCCATGTTGATTTAAGCTTTCTCAGAAAAAGTTCGAGTCTTGAATTATAAAGCACACCAAGTCACCAGCCTCGAATTTCTTTTTCAAAATAAGTTTATCATGCCATGCTTTGGTCTTTTCTTTGTTAATCAACAAATTTTCAAAAGCTTTCCTCCAGAATTCATTCAACTCATTCATATCTAAACATCTTTTTTCACATGTTTCCTTAGAATAAAAATTTAGAATTTTTACCATCCAATAAGCCTTGTGCTCCAATTCCACCAATAAATGACATGCTTTTCCATAAACCATTCAATAAGGAGACATTCTAATATGAGTTTTGAAAGCATGAAGCATCGTCCAACTTGATCGTCCAATCCTTTCTTGAGTTGACCAATTTTTCCAAGATGCATATTATTCTCTTCAATTCTCTATTTTACACTTTAACTTGACTCAAAGTTTGAGGGTGGTAAGCTAGAGCAATTTTGTGCTTCATCCCATACTTCAACATCAAGGCTTTAAAATGAGAATTCTTGAAGTTTGTTCTCCCGTCATTAATAATGGTTCTTGGTGCTCCAAACCGGGAGAAAATATTCTTTTTAAGAAATTTGGTCACAACCCTTGCATCATTGGTTGGGGTGGCAATTGTTTCGACCCACTTTGATACATAAACTGCCGCAACCAAAACAAATTTGTTAGAATATATTGTGGGAAAGGGTCCCATAACATTGATTCCCCATGTATTGAAGACTTCTAACTCCAAAATCCCATTGAAGGGCATCTCTTGTCTCCTTGAAATATTGCCGACCCTTTGGCATTTATCACATTCAAGCACAAAATTTCTTGAATCTTTGAAAATATTCGGCCAATATAAACCACTTTGTAGAACCTTAAATACAGTTCTTTGTGCTCCATTGTGTATGCCTCCTATGGAGGATGAATGACAATTCTTCGAAATATCCATCACTTCCCTTTCTGAATTGCATTTCCTCAAGATTTAGTCACTATATCTTCGGAAAAGATAAGGTTTGTGCAAAAAATAATGTTTGATTTCCGCAAAGAACTGTTTTCTTTCATTTGTATTCAACATGCTTGGCACCACTCTTAGTACTAAGTAGTTTGCAATGTTGCATACCAAGGATTTGCCTCCCTAACTTCAAGCAACTTCTCAATTATTGCCTATTCCACAATGGCCTTTTTCTCATAAACCAAAAGCCTAGATTCTTCAATTCTTGGTAAATGGTCCGCCACAACATTTTTAACTCTCTTTTTGTCCACAACCTCACAATCGAACTCCTACAAAAGAAGTATCCATCTTAATGAGCATAGTTTTGCATCTTATTTAGAGAATAAATACTTCAATGTAGAGTGATCTATATGTACAACGGTCTTAGAACTAATGAAGTAAGATCTAAACTTGTCAACGAGTATGCGAATACTATGGCAAGTGGTTCCTTTTCTGTAGTGGAATAATTCAATTGTGCATCATTCAAGGTTCTACTTACATAGTAGATCATATGTAATATTTTATCAATCTTTTGACACAAAATGGCACCTATTACATAATCACTCGCATCACAAATCAGTTCCAGTGGAAGAAACCAATTTGGTGCAACAATAATTGGTGCATTAACAAGAGCGTGTTTCAACTCATTAAAGACGTGCAAACAAAAATCATCAAAGTTGAAAAACAATGTTTTTGGAGTAAAGAACACAAAGGTCTAGAAATAAGTGAAAAGTTTCTAGGGAATTTTCTATAAAACCCCGTATGACCTAGAAAACTTCTCACCCTCTAACATTAATAGGTGGAGGCAACTTCCTAATCACCTTTACCTTGGCGGTATCAACCTGTATACCCTTTGATGAGACTCTATATTTTAAGACAATTCTTTCTTTCACCATAAAATGGCATTTCTCCCAATAAAGAGCCAAATCATTTCAATTAGTCTCTACACATCTTTTCAAAACATTGGACAAGTTCAATAAACAATGGCAAAGATGCAATGTTCAAATGTGCTAGGAGCATTACAAAGCCCAAAGGGCATTCTCATAAATGAAAAAGTTTCATATGGACATATTAAGGTTGTTTTCTCTTGATCGTCTGGGCATATGACAATTTGAAGATACCCGGAGCATTTATCAAGGAAGAAATAATAAGCAAAATCAGCCAATCATCAAGCATTTTTTCTACAAAGGATAAGGGAAAATGGTCTTTACATGTGGCTTCATTCAACTTGCGAAAATCAATACACATACGTTATCACGTACCAATCTAGAAGGGAGGAGCTCATTTGTCTCATTAATTATAACGGTAATCCTATTCTTTTTAGGAACAACTTGAATGGGACTAATCCACTTACTATCACTAATAGGGTAGACTATACCAGCATCTAAGAGCTTTATTATGTCCTTCCTCACTACCTCTTTCAATGTGGGTTCAACCCTCTTTTGAGGTTGCCTTACCAATTTGTTTCCTTCATTCAACAAAATCTTATGCATGCACACGAAAGGGCTAATTCCCTTAATATCATCAATAGACCAAGAAATAGCATTTTTATACATTTTAACACCACAATCAATTTATCAAGTTGTTCACTATTCAATGAAGCATTTACAATCATCGGGTAGGTCTCATTATCACCAAGATAAACATACATCAAGTAAGTAGGAGAGGTTTAAGTTCCACCTTAGGGGGTTCATTGTTCGGAGACCCCCCATTTGCCTTTACCATTATTTTCCTATTCCTTTTCGTACAACTTCTTCATCCTTTTGAACTACGTCACTTGAATTCAATATAGCTCTTTCCAAAGAAGACTTCTCCAACTTGTACCTACAAAAGTCATTGACTAAATCATCAATTACATTTATGCTCATAATATCCTCATAAATAGAAAGAAGATTAATGATTCAAAAACATTAAATCAAAATTCCCACTTCCCTTGTGATATACATCTATTAGTTTCCACCCAGTTACAAGGAAAGGTCTTCTATGAATTATTGGTATCTCTTTATTCTCCTCATGTTTAAAATTATGAACTCCGCTGAAAGGTAAAGCTCGCTAATTTTTATGATCATATATTCAACAATTCACCTTGAAAATTTAATGCTTTGGTTCGCAAGTTGCAAAGATACACACGTGGGATTCAAGTCTCTTCCACTAAACTTCTATAGACTGAGTAAGGTATAAGACTAATAGAAGCTCCCAACTCACACAAAGCCTTCTCAAATTGAACACCACCAATTTTCCAGGGTATGGAGAAAGAATTGGTATCCTTAAGCTTGGGAGGTAATATTTTTGTGAGAAATGCATTACAATTCTCTATCAAGCATAGAATTTGATCTCCATGGAGTTTCCTTTTTGATGTGAAAACTTGTTTCATGAATTTGGCATAGATGGACATGTTTTCAAGTGCCTACATGAATGGTATGTTGATTTCAATCTTTTTATAGATGCATCAAGGAACATTTGGAACTTCTTTGCCTTTTCTTCTTCTTTCAACCTTTGTTGAAATGGCACTCTAGCTTGCTTTGAGAATTGGAGGTTCGGATCCTTGCCTTCATTATGTTTCTTATTGCGCTTAGTGATTTCTTTAATATTTCACCTTGGTCCTTTGAAGACTTTCTTTTACCTTCATCACTATCCTCAACCATTTTCTTCTCTTGACCCTTTGATAATGAAGAACCACTCCTTACTCTCCCTTCCAATGCTTTGCCACTTCAAAGTGTGATAGCTTGAACTTACTCCTCCCATTTTTCTCTCTTGTATTAGAGATTGTATCGCTTGACAAAGTTCCCAAAGGCCATTCATTTTTATGTCCAGCCAATTGCCCCAATTGTATCTTTAAATTCCTTGTAGTCGCTCTTAAATTCTCATACTTCTTTCTTTGATTCTCCATTCTCTTCTTCGATTTTCATTTTCTCTTCTTTGAAATTTTTAATCTCTTCTCATCCTTTAGAAATTTTTAGATTGCATTTGGGGATCTTCACCCTCTCTATGGAATTGTTGATTGTAGATCAAGGATGGTGGAGGGTTACGTTGTTGATATTGAGGCCTTGGTTGGTTGTTAGGGTAGGGAGGATTTGATTGGGATTGAAAAGAGTTGGATAGAAATTCCTTTGGTGAGGGGGTTAATTAGGTCTAGAAGACAAAGATACTTGGTTTTGGAAATTTTATGGTTGAGGGTTGGGTTGGTAAGGAGGATTCTGTTGGCTTTTTGGTTGCTCTACGAGAAAGTTGGATTGTAAGTATTTCCATAAATTCTGGGATGATTCCTTGAAGATGATGGTCGATTAGACACATAATTCAATTGTTCATTTGACCCCATAGAAACCTCACATTATCTGTTTAGATGTCCACCACCACAAAAATCACAAACAAGAGACGCTTGAGATGAAGAAGCCATGGCATTTACGGCAATTCCTCTTCCCAAATTCTCCAATGCTCTAGTCAAATTACTCACTGACATTCATCAATAATCCTTGTTGAGCAAACAAAGCATCATTAGAGTTCAAATTCAAGACACACCTATGTTGTGCATTGGCTTGTTGAACTTGTTGAGCAATTGGTTGAGCAATTGGATCATGGGAATAGTAGTTAGATGCCTTTTGAAAACCCAAAAAGGGCTTTTTCTCGGCATCTAGTTTCTCGGCATCCCAAAAGTTGACTTCTTTGCCATCCTATTAAGTAGTGTTTGAGGCTCCTCTGACATTTTGAAAGATATTGAACTATCTATAGATGCATCAATAATTGATTTGGGCTCTTATGTTAAGCCATTTTAAAAGCTTTGGATTTGCAACCAAAGGAGAATGGCGAGATGTGAGCACTTCCTTAATAATTCTTTGAATCTTTCCCACACCTCACTAAGACCTTCACCCATGTCTTGCTTGAATGACGTGATCTCACTAGGAGTTTGATAGCCCAAGAGGGAGGAAAATGTTTTGCCAATAATTCTTGAGCTAATTTGATCCTAAGTAGTAAACGTCCCTTAGGCATGTGATTGCAAACAAGCTTTTTCTCTATCACTTAATGAAAAAGAAAAGACTCTCATGTGCATACAACCCAGATGAACTTTATTGAATTTAGAAGTGTCCAACACTTCTTTAAAGTTCATCAAGTGTGTATATGGATTCTCGTTACGGCGTCCACCGAACATCGCATAGGCTTGCAACATTTGTATAAGGGCGGGCTTGATTTCAAAGTTATTCGCTTGCACTAGCATACATGCAATACTAGAATTAACTCCATCGAAGTTCGACATTATGTAATCCCTTAAAGGACGACGATTTCCATTCACCCCATTGCCATTGAATTAGCACCTATGCCATTACTTCCACTCCTACTTGTTCATCATCACCATTGTTACCAAGATTCTCATTCAAGATCCTTTGATTATGTTGAGAATTAGCCATGTTGTATCTTGCCAATTCTTGTTGTACTCTTTTCTTTTTCTTTCAAATTTCTCTCTCAATTCCCTTTCTTTTTCGTCATCAAGGCAAATCAAAGTTTCTTTTTCTCTTCTTACCATTTCAACCAATTAATCACAAGTGCCAATTCACAATAAAAGCAAGAAACAAACATAAACAAGTAAAGAGTACTAATTAAGAACTAAAATATAAAAATTCCCAATCCATACGACCTTTAAAACACTCAATATTGACAAAATAGAAAGGACAATCCCCAACAAGAGCGCCAAAAACTTGTTCGCCTTGGGTAGAGTGTAAGCTAAATTAAGTAATAATTAATCACACTTCACCTATTACTCTATCCTCACTCCTGCAAATATACGGGGCAGGTAGTATTATATGGTAAGTAGGTATCATCCCACAAGGATTTTTAGCTTAGCAATTACCGAAATTTAAAGATCCTTGTATAGCTAGGCTAAAAATTAATGGAAAGAATAGCTATCTATACTAATCTAAAGAAAGCAAGTAAAATTACTTCTAATTTCACTAGATTAACCAAAACAATAAATGAGAATTAAATAGCAAGTAATGCTAAATTGACTAAAGAAAGTATAAAGAGAACATGAAAAGAAACAGAACTCCATTTTCTACTAAATAAAGCTATATAGATTTTTAAAGAAAACTATTTTAAAACTAAATATTTTTTAATTTTGATTAAGTAAAAGAAAACCCACTAAAAAATACTAGAAATTAAAGCAATGAAATGAAGATTTTGTTTATTAAAATGTACTAAATTAGCAAGAACCCAAAAAATTCAAAAAGAAACTTGAAATGAAAGTAACTTGATTTGTAAGAAATTTAAAACAAATCATGTAAAAATTATATCTTCTTGAAGCTAATGAAAATCCTACTAAGATCAACTAATCAAAATTAAACTTGCTGGAATTTAAAGATTAAAACTAATGGAAATTAAAAGAGAATTTTTATATTGAAATGAAAACTTAAGTCCTAAGCTAAAACTAAACTAAACTAAAGCACTCAATTACCAATTACACTACTACTATGTGTACTTGAATAGCTTACAAGATAAAATTTAAAGAGTTGCAGCCAAAATTACAAGTTTGCGCTAACTATTAAGCTGAAGCAATTCGATGTCCCGACATGGGATTTTGATGTTGGAACATCGAGCTTTAAATTACACATTGAAATCTCACATCGGTGTCGCGACATCAACAATTTCATGTCGTGACATCGAGCCTATTCTAGCTCAAGCCTTTAATCTTCATTGTTTGAAAATTGCTCCTTGGACTCTTGTAATCTTTAGCATTTATCTTTTTACTTCTTATCCTGCAAAACACTTAACCACATAAGAGATCTAATTAATCTAAAATTAAGTAAAAACCGTGTTAATATCTTAATATTTACAAACAAAGCAAATGCAATTACCTAATGCAAATAATTAAGCTATAATTACTTTAGTAATAGCAAAAAATAAGGGTTAAACTAACAAAAAGCTATAGTTTAGAAGTAGAATAACTCTAGTTTACTAAAGTTATAAAATACAAGGGGTGTTAATAACCACTTACCTCAAAATAGCAAATAAACATAGCAACGAGTCCGATTAATTTCTTATACAAAATTATCAAACATCACTTAAGTTCAATGGCAAAAAAAACCTACTCGTATATAGACTATCATGCCATCTGCACAATTATTCAAACCAAAAAGTATTCTAACCAAAATATTATCGTTACTTCTAATAGTTTTTGAAAATATTTATTTCCCAAAATTAATACTTTACTTTATCGTAAGAAAATACTTATCATATATATCTTTTGAACAAAATAATAATAACACCAGGGTACGATAGTCCTTTAATCATACTTTTAATCATGTTGATATTACAAGAAAATAATTTTTTCAAATATCCAAAAATATAACATTCAAAAACATTATCATTACTAATAATACTTCAAAAGTATCTTACAAAAATAATCTTTTAATACGCATAATTATTTAAATGAAAAGTGTACAAGTTTCTAGTCTAAAATCATAATACAATTAACCAAGAGACTTGCTATATGCTATTATCTAAAATTACCAATGAACCTAATCAAAGTCAAACATTAACCCCCACTTCCTGAGACCACATTTTCTCTCTCCCCTTTTTTTCTTTTCTTTTTCTCTTCCTCCTTGTTACCCGCTACTCTCTATACTTGCGCCATCATCACCATAACCAATCTCTACCAACCTGTACCACCACCACTATCCATTGACCACCACCAGCAGCATCCACTGACCCCCACTACTACCGTCCACCAACCATCACCATGTTATGAAATAGAAGTCATACTGGAGCCTCGCTGGAATCTTGGCTAAGGTGTCAATTTAGTTGCAGCTTAAGCCACTGGTGGGAAAGTTAACTATAGTTGCAAGTTGTAGTAGTTAGTTAGAATATTTGCTCTTCTAGAAGATGAGACCAATTCTTGTATTAATGTAAAAGTTCAGGCACTCAGTGGCATTTTAGAATGTTATTGCAACTGCCACTCTCTCTTCAATAAACTCCTCTCACTTCTAATCCTCTCTCTAAATTTCCTATTCTTTTCTCTTTTCTCTTCTTTCTTTCTAAGTAATAGTTAGTTCATAACATTGGTATTAGAGGTACTGATCCTCGAATTAGAGCTCAGTATCTATCTCTAAATGATGGCAGAAGGAACAAGAGTTAAGGTCCTAGAAGAAAATCTAAGGAAGCAAGAAACAAGAATTCAAGGAGTCTTGGATTCTGCAGCTGATGAGGGAAGAATTCTGGCAGAAAAATTGTAAGCTAGCAACACTAAGCTGAGGAATTTGATTGAGGCAAACAATTCACAATTAAGAAATTTAGTGGAGTCAAATAATGCTAAATTAAGTCTTATATAGCTGCCATGACCAACCAGTTTAATAATCTCTTGTGCACCATCAATATTGATAGAGGGGTTTTGGTATCATCCTCCATTACTAATGATAGGATAGGTGACAGAAGGGAGATCACTAATTCAATACCTCAGAAGAATCCCTTCCTAGCTGGGCTGTCAAAATTGGAGCCTCTTTTCCAACTTTTAATAGGAGCAAGGCCGGAGATTGGTTGGGAAAATGTAAGAAGTACTTTCAACTTTTTTCAAATCTTAGATGATAAAAGAATAGAGGTTGTGGAAATACACTTGGAGGGCAAGGTTGATTTATGGTTCCAAAGCTACAATTGGAGAAAAAAAGAAATTAAATGGGAAGATTTTGTTAAAGAAGTGAGCAGAGGATTTGGAGAACTTGGGAAAGAGGATGTTGTGGAGGAATTCAACAAATTATAGCAGAACCATTCAGTGGTTGAGTATCAGGAGAAATTTGAAGGGCTTATGTCTACTATGATGATCAAGAATCCAGGACTGTTAGAATCCCATTTTATTTCCAATTTCTTGAATGGCTTCCAAGAAGAAATCAAAGCTATAGTCAAGATGCATAAGCCTGACACATTGTAGGCTGTCGTTGAGGTAGCCAGATGGCAGGAATTGGCAATAGAGGCTTTTTCAAGAAACACAAATCTTCTATCCGAAATCATTGTTTCTACTTCTCCTGGATTGGGAAGCAGTTTTTCCAAGATGAATAATTGGGAAGGAAGATTGAAGAAAGGACCTACTAGTGGAGTTGATACTACCAACAAGAAACATGTCGATCAGATTTATGGTAAGATTACTCTCAATGAGTTCCAGTATAGAAAGGAACACAACTTGTATTTCAATTGTGGGGAAAAGTTTGTGCCAACGTATATTTGTAAACAGAAGAGATTGCACCTCTTGTTGGTAGATGATGATGTTGTCCAAGAAGTGGAGGATAAGAAGGATGAGGAAGATGGTGAAGTTATTGAATATCAAGGTCCAGGAGGACTAAGGGCAGTAATCTTTCTTTGCGTGCTCTGACTCGGGAAATGGATGCCAGTACCATACAATTGTTTGGAATATATGGGAAACAGGACATTTTCAATCTAATTCATGGAGGTAGCACTAATTGTTTTGTCAGGCCTGAGATTGTACAACTTATACCTGGCATAGTTAAGGAAAGACAGACACAGACCATTTGCTATCAAAATTGTAGATTGAAAGGAGATGATATGTACTCGGTATATTCCCAAAATGAAATGGGAAATCCAAGGTCACAAATTCTATCATAAGGTGTTTGTTTTGGAAATTGAACCTTGACAACCCTATGAAATTAGGGTTATTCATTATTCTTTTTGCAAGGTTTTTGCACTAGTCTCGGCGTTTTTAGTTTGTGTTCATTTGCATGCATTTCTATTTATATGTGTTGCTACGTGTTAATATATATTTAGTGTAGTGTTTTAATCTTTATTTGATGTTATTTAACTTATATTTGTGTGTTTATATATTTATGGTTATCTTTAGGTTGTTTGTTTAATTCCTACCAGAGTTAATGTCCTTCGTGCGTTCTTGTCTATGTTTTGTTTAAAGTTTCAGTCAGTGTTTATGTGTCATTTTTTTAGTTAAATTAATGTGTGTTATTGTTGTATGGTCATGCCGGAATAAACGGTCTGTGAATCAGACGTTAGATGACTTTTGGGATTTTAATGGCAAAGCGAAACCGCGTGAAACTGTGAAAGGCCACTTGTCGACTGTGAGTGACCCAAGGCAAATCAGCCGCAGTCAATGAGTAAAACAGAATGATACCTGCAGTCTACAGGTGATTGAAGGCAAGTTAACTGTAGACTGCTGTTGGGTCAACTGGGGCGATCTGTTACGTAATTTTGACGATTTTTAGAGTTTCGGGTGTCTTTTTTTGGCTTGTAAATACCCGTTTCAAAACTTATTCAGAGCCCTACACATTCTAACATTTAGAAACTATAAATAATGGTCTTTAGGACCTCAAATTCACATTCTAATTCAGTCTCCCCCTTGGACACTGCAAATTAGACAAGGGTTTTGTTTGTTTTTCAAAAAGAGTTGAAAAGGTGGTTCAAAATTGATAACCTTAGATTGAGAACTTGAGATTCTTCAATAGAGAAGCTTTCTTTAATCCTTTATACATCTTTATTATGTTATTTAATTCAATGATTTCTTTTGTGTTACTTTTTCTTTCATTCATGTTCTAAATAGTATGAGTTAAGGTTGGATGATGTCGATTCTATTAGGTTATGATTAATTTGATCATTAATTGAAATAATCATAATAATCGGCTAATAATTAACACAAATAGACAATTTTAGAGATTGATCACCTCCAGAGTTCGTTAGGTTGGCCGAGGGAATAAGGCTTTTGAGCCTCCATCTTAGACCAGTGTTAAGTTATTAGGCTAATTATTCTAGTCCAGGTTGGCGGAATTAATTAGTTGATTCGTTAAGTGTTTTCGGAAAGAAACTCGACTTCTATAAGGATAATGACTCAATTTCGTTAGGTAGGCAAGAGATGGTTTCTCGAACCTGGTTAATTAATTTGATAGGATTCAATTTCTTATTGTTTCGAGGTTGGCTTAAAATATGAGAATAGAATTTTCATTAAATATAGTTGGACCAGTTAATTGAATGAGTTAATCAGAAATAGGAATTGGCTAGTCTTAGTATTCAAAGTCTTTAATTACTATTTTGTTCAATTCTTGTCGAGCCCTATTTTTCGGTGGAAAAATGAAATAATAATTATAAAGAATAAATACAAAAATAGAATCTAAAATGGGACTTTTAAAAGAGATATTAGAAGACGCAAAAATAATCTAGAATAGGATTTTAAAATAATAATAATAATAATGGTATTAATAATAATATAATAAATAAACAAAAATAATTGAATCTCCATCCGATGTTTGAAGTGTATCGGGACACTAACCAAAATCTAAGAGAAAAGGAAAATTCCTAAAGGTTGAGGGAAATGATTTTGAAACACAAAAAGGGAAAAAAAAGATAAATAATAAGTAAAAATAAATTGAAAACCCTATACAAGATGACTCCTAGTCTACGAAAAAAAAAAAAAAGGTTTCGAAATCCTATTTAGGAAAGGGAAGACTAAACTATTCTACAAATAACCTCGGCATCTTTTCACTCTTGCTAAAACCGGTTGCCAGATTATTTCATGTTTCCTTAAAATTAACCCCTATTTTATATTATGTTTGGATAGATGAACAGAAAAGCAAATCAAAGGTAAAAACATGCATAGGAAACGCGGGAAAAGGGAGCTCGCGTGTGCTAGCATTGGACTGACACAAGAAGCAAAAGAATGCGAGCAACAGATGCTTACAAGAATAAATACACTCAACAAAGTAAAAATAATAAATAAATAAGCATGCAAAACATGTAATTACATATAAAAAAAATACTCTAACGTGCAGTTCACAACAAAAGCAGTAAATATATATCACATACCCTATCTATTACGTTGGCTTAAGCCTTTTTATGAAAGTCGCCCCATCTCTGCGTCAACACCTATGCATACCTATATAGGGCTTTACCCCATGAAAATACTCTAAAAAAGTAGTAAATAGACAAAATTACAGAAAGCAAAATAAACAATTAGCAAGTAAAAACACATATTGCACATAATAGAGTTTAGAAATGTATCTCCCAGAGCACAAAAGTATTTGCGGTTCTAATCCTAATTAACATGAACAAATGGATAAGTGTCCCTTCCCCCTTTATCCTAGTACTAATAATGCTAAGAAGACTAAAGCTAAAGTAATCATGACTCAGGCAAGATCAAAGATAACAAAAGCAATTTAAACAACTAAAAATTATACCAAATTATCAAAAGGGAACTAAATGAGGATAATTCATAGAAAAATGGACTTAAATCAAATTGTAACATTAAGGACTTAATGGCAACACTTCTGAGCAATCAAAGTATCAACATGCTAAAATAACAAATCTAGTAGCAAAAATAACAGTTAAGAAAAAAAAAGAAAAACAATTAGTAACAATCTAAACTTCTAGGGGCTTGATTACAAAACTTACAAAGTTTTTGGGGTAAAAAATCAACATTTCAATAAAATTAAGGAGAAAACCAAAGTCATTTACAAAAGTTTAGGGCTCAAAATACAATTTTAGAAAATTTTAGAGATTAAAATGCAATTTTAGAACATTTAAGGGACTGATATACAATTTCAAAAAATTTATGGATGTGACTAAAATGCAATTTCAAAAAGTTTTTGGAATTAAAATACAATTTTAGAAAGTTTCAAGGATAAAATGCAATTTTGAAAGTTTTAGGTACAAAACATAATTTCAAAAATTTTTAGGGACCAAAAATGTAATTACAAAAAGTTGTAGGGATCAAAGCATAATTTTAAAAAGTTTTAGGGAAAAAATATAATTACAAAGATTTTCAGGGGTCAGAACGTAATTTTAGGAAAAAAGTGCTGTAACAAATGGGTCTAAAAGATCTTTTGACCCAAATAAATGGACCCAAAATATTTTTCCTAAGTTCTAAAAGACCTTATGACCCAAATAAATGGACCCAAAATGTTTTCCTAAGTCTCTTTACTAATTTAGCCCATAATGAAAATAACCTAATTTATAACATACTAATAAAGCCCAAAGAATAGTCAACAAGCCCATCCGAGAATTAAAGGGACCAAAGGACAATGGCCCAAGCTCTAATTTACTAACCAATGTCTACTATCTAAACTCTAGACAAACCCAACCCCAAATAAAACATCCTCAACTAAAAAAACATAACAAGCCTACACAAACTAAAACCCAACTAAACACTACAACTCAAAACCAAAAGCCCATCTTCCTTATTTTTTAAAACCCTACTCCCCTAACTAATGAACAGCCAACCATGGCTACTCAAAGGCAATCTTTTCGGTGTTGGATCAGAGTGAAATTCACACCCCCACTTGATTTTTTGTACAGATTGTAATTCTAGTTTCGAATTTGACCAAAAGTGACTGGAAAATGGTCAAATGAAGCATGGACAACCGGGTCTTTTCCACAATCTCACACACCAAAACTCAACCAAAAAAAAAAAATCAAACACAAAAATGTTCCTTACAATACATTAGTTATAAATATACTATAAATTTATCAACACAACAATAGACATGCATTAATCAACCTCAATAACAAAATTTATAGCAATACAAATAATACTACTCTAAAACAACTAGGACAATGAGAAAATATGCTTACTTATACATCAAAATGAAATTCAAAGTGGTGGCAAAATTTCATTCAAGTTTGAATCCTTTTTTTCTATTTCTTTCTTTCTTTCTTTCTTTCTTTTTTTTTTTTTTTCATGTTGTTCCAAGTAGAAAAGATGAAGTAAGTGTTGTTCAGGTTGTTCCAAGTAGTGGTGTTGTGTGTGTTTTGTGTGATAGGAAAGGCAGTAGTTATACTAATGGTATGAAAGAAAAAGAGAAAAACTATAAAGGGGGAAGAAGTTTTGTATTTTGGCCAAGAAAAAGTCTTAATTTGTTGGAGGTTGTGTAAAGTGATTGGAATGGGGGGAAAGACGTACGAGATTGAGTGTGAAGAAGTGATAAAAGCAAAAGGGTTGGGTTAGGTATCATTGGTCTATGTAGACCATAAGAGGATTTTGAGTGTTTTTTTTGGTAAAAGAGATAATGTGATGTGATTAGTTGAAAGTGATGAGCTCCATTGATTAATATTCTACAGTGCAATTTGCACCGGTTTTTTGCAAAACAACAAAAAAAATGTAAAGTTGTGAAAATGTTCTAATAACCATCGAAATCACATAGATATTGCAAATACATCATTTTTGTTCAAAATGATATCTGGAGGACTATAGTTGAAAAATGCACTTTAGGGACCAAAAATATTTAAATTTGAAAATTGTCCAAAAATAGTTCAGAAGGTTATCAAATTTTTTTAAAATGTTCAAAAATATGAATTTGAAATCAGAATTATACTTAAGACCCAAAAGACCATTTCTCCCTTGATTTTCAAAAAAAATATTTAAAATGATTATTTTATCCAAAAATACCAATTTTTGTGAAATTAGGACTTTGTCTTGAAAAGTCCAAAATATTTGAAAATTAGTTCTAATTTGGAACCTAATGACAAAAAGCGCATCAAAATTCGATCTCTAAAGCTTGCCCTTTTTATCAAAAGCTTGAAGAGATTCCAGAAAAATATTGTAGAATACCGGATTTTGACCAAAATAACTAGGAACCGCATACATGTTGACATTCTACCGGATGAGGACGAAAAACTATCGAGTTGATTCAGTGAATCTAAAGTTTTGAGGTGAGGGAAGAGAAATTTGAATGAAGAAGGATATTGCTACTCACAGAGGATTCCACTGTTGCCTTTGCTACCACCGATCACTTCTTTCTCTATCTATTACAAAAGTGAAATACAAAACAAGGCCTATGCTACACTTCCATACTCTTGACTTGGCCATTTCTACATCCTTGCATCTTTTGAGTATCTTGCATTCTTGCTTCAACTTTGAGATGTGTAACAATTTTCATCATGACTCAACCTGACTCTACGAAATTCTAATTTTTTGTTACAAAAGTGCTTGTCATATCCTTGAATTTGACCATGTGGCATACTTCTTAGAATGTGCTCTAATCATCGCATTCCATATTACACCTACGTGGAAAAAAAGACATAGCACGAACTTTCCTATGTTTCTTTAACACGGATGTCAGAATGAAAATGCATAAAGATTTAAGCAAAAGAAACAAAGACAATTTGAAAACAAACATTGAATGACCAACTCAATTTTTTTTTCAAAAATAGGAGACATAAACAATAACATCGAAAGACATAACATGAATAAACATAACAAATAAAAGTGCTAAAAATGTGGTCGGGCTCTAGTCGAGCTACCTACGTATCCTGCTTTAGGAATCAGGTTAAACGTAGTTCATACCACGAACAATGTTGAAAATTTAGTTACTACAAGAAAAATCTTCCTAAATTGAATAAAATGACTTGAAGAGTAAAAGGGTGACTGGGCGCTGATTAAGCTTCCTACATATCCCATCTTAGGAATTAGATCAAACGTAGTTCACACTACAAACTAGGAATAATAATGCAGGCATTGAAATAATAATTTGGGATGCTGTCCTTCTGACAGACGAAATAACAACTTAGGTTACTGACTTCCCAACGGACAAAATAAAGCCAAGGGATACTGTACTTCCAATAGACGAAATGGCAACAGGGATACTTTCCTCCTAATAGATGATTCACTTAAATCATGTTTAGGCTACTAAACTGAAATTTGAATGATTGAAGTTTAAATGTTCAGGTTGCTAAATTGAAATAACTGAACTTTGAATGTTCAGGCTGCTGAATTAAAATTGAAATTACTTGGAAATTTAAATGCCCAAGCTGCTAGACAAAAATTGACAACTTGTGATACTGTTCTCCAGACAGATAATTCACATAAATTTTAAGGTTGCTAAACTAAACTTAAAACAACTTTGAGATTTAAATGCCCAGGCTTCTGGACTAAAATTGACAACTTGGGATACTATTCTCTTGAGGGACGATTCACTTAAATGTTCAAGTTGCTGAATAGAAATTGATATGATTGAAATATAAATGTTCAGGCTACTAAACTAAAATTGAAACGATCGAAATTTAAATGTTTAGGTTGCTGAACTGAACTGATAACTTGGGATATTGTCCTCTTGATAGACAATTCACATAAATGCTCAGGCTATGGAGTTGAAATTTAAATGACTTTAAAATCTTGAATGTTCAACCTGCTAAACTACAACTAAAATGATTTTGAAACTTAAATGCCCAGGCTGCTGGACTGAAATTGACAACTTGGGATATTGTCCTCCCAATAGACAATTCACTTAAATGTTCAAGCTGCTAAACAACGTTGAAATTTAAATGCTCAGGCTACTGAGATGAAATTGAAATGATTTTGAATTTTAAATGTTCAAATTGAAATACGAGAATCGAAATGACTTTGAAATTTAATGTTAAGGCTGCTGAACGGAAATTGATAACTTGAAAAATCTAAATGCTCAAATTAAAATACTAGAATTAAAATGACTTTGAAATTTAATGCTCAGGCTGTTGAGCTGAAATTGACATGACTTTCAAATCAGGCATTGAAATGAGTTTGAAATTAAATGCCCAGACTGCTGAGCTGACATTGAAATAATTGAGAAATTTACATACTCAAATTGAAATACTGGAAGTGAAATGACTTTGAAATTTAAATGTTCGAATTGAAATATTGAAATTAAAATGACTTTAACAGCACACTTGAAATCTATATTTTTCAAGGTATATTTGGGCATTTCCCTCAGTACAATTGGGGATAGAAATGTCAGCCATGGTAGAATGGGGACATTGTCACAGTCGATCGGGTGTAAAGATTCTCAACCATGGTAAAATCAAAAAGATTGCTACGATCTAATCAGGCATTAAATTCTCAACTCGGTAAAATCTGGGCTATTTGATTATGGCCTCAGTAAAGTTGGGCGATTCTCGCGATAGAGATGGAGAAATCTGATTCTTACCTTGATAACTAATTTCAAAATTTTAATAGAACTTTGGAAATGAATTGAATTGAAATCTTGAAACTTGAGGATCAAAGTGCGAGCTAAACAACCAATAAAGTGCTTACCACACAAAATGAAGTGAACATATGACACCAAACATCCTGAAGAAATTTGAAATCTTGTACTTGACTTAAGATGTGAATTTATGCATTCTTTAGTGGAGCCTACCTGTACAAGAAGGGCAAAATGCACAAAAATTGCTTTTTACTTTCAAAACCATAATAAGAGTATGATGGGATGACCAAAATTTCCAATTTAGGGTGAAAAGGTTTGAGGGTGAATTACACGATTTTCAAGTAACCCCACAGATTCACTGACATATCTTAGTGTGACTTTGTTGAGAATCACTAATGTTAAGGCTCACAACAATTTGTCGCAGGTGGCCTTTGAAAATTAGATACTACCCTTGTTTTCAAACCATGCTTCAAATTCTCCCCATTGAAATCTTTTCAATGAAAACTCAAAATATGAATCTAGATCCTGCTATTCGTATCAAAATTTACCCCAGTATCGACATTCATGAGCCATAAAGATGGTCCCTTAACTTGATACTAATCTGAAATGATGCTTCATGAAATATGTTGGGGAAAATATATACAAAGAGACATACACCAAACAACCTAATATTCATTTTGATTGAATTTGATTTTTTTTTTTAAATAAAGAGGGATAATGCACTTTGCATGAAAACATTAACGAATACAAGCAACAAACTTATTATAGGAATCACATCATGAGCCTTTTAGAACAATACAAACAGTGCTAGTTCATTCCCTTCCTAAGGTCGGTGCTTGGACAAATGAATGGCTTTTCTTGTTTGTTAAACTTATCAAACCTATGTCATGCGCTTTATCAGGGTTGTAATGTAATTGAGAAAAGCACAGTTTGACATTTCAGCTTTTTGGAACTATGTCAGAGATTGTGTCAACCTTGTGATCAATGTGATTCTAGTCAACTCATCAGCACATCTCGATGAAAGCAAACACTTTCGTACCTCTATTTACTACGAGAAAATAGTCAGCACATGAATCGTATTGGCTTGTAATGTGGCTAGAAGAGATAGCTAAAACTATACATCATGGGCCATACCCTTGTAATCACTACACAAAGACAGATCCAAAAGGATTGGTTCTTATTTTTTACTGCCATGAAGAAAAGTCAATAGTAGACTTTGAAGGCTTGTAATGTGGCTTGAAAGATATAGTCAAAACATTGTATAAATTCTATCAGGAAATTATGCACTTTTAATTGCTTATTGATTCCAAAATCTACCCCAATGTCAAACTTCAAAACTTTCCAAAATTAGCAGTGAGTATCTAAACATTTCCACCACACTTTCACCAAATTTTGACATTGAACCTTGTCTTTTAGACTTCCATCTCGTACCCAGAAATTGAGTAGCTGCACTTGAATTTGAAATCACTTTCCATTGTTGGTTCATTTGGTTCGTTGAACCGCGTGATTTTCAAAATCACACATTCACATCATTGATGCATTTGGCACATTGAGTCACTTCATTTCTAATTTTGATTGTTTTTCTTCTTTCTTTTTTGCTTCTTTTTAATTATCTTTGATTTTTAAAAAAAAAAAAATTCAACTCTTGTGATCTTTTATACAAAAAAATTGTCACTCTTATATGAATAAATTTTCAAATTCTCTTCCCTAGTTTAGGGATGTGATCAATAGGTGCATATGAAAGGCTCAAAGGGGAACAAGGGATACAATAGAGTATGGATAGTAGAAACGAAGGCCAAAACATCATTCTAAACTCTCATGACAACCATTATAAGAAACGTATAGGCAAGACTAGATTTACTTGAATTTAACATATGAAATTCCCCCAGTGTAAGGGTGTGATCATCAAGAACTGTATTGAAATGAAATCGTAATATCTGATGGCTTAAAGGGGACAACAAAGGATATACTGTATTTGGATAGAGAAAGAATGGCCAAAGCGTCATCCTAGGTTCTCATAACAACCTAGACAAAGAACACATTTTTCTTTTAAATAGATGTGACATGAGTCAAACTAGACAAATTTTATCTTCATGAAAAAATTGCCCCAGTGTGGGATCTAGTCGACAAGGTGATTGATCAAATAGTATTTACCAATTTTGAAATTTGGTAGGTTAGTTAAGGGCAGACAACATTTAGGGTAGTGGACTTTCTATCATGAAAATGGCTAGGTCAGAATTTTCTGAGGGAAACATTCAATTTAGATAGGAAAAAATATAGACAAGAATTGCATACAAGACACGAAGGTTTTTTAGCTCAGTCTTGTTCTTCAAGGCTCATTCCATAGTTCGCACATGACAAAATTAACACTAGTATGAAATATAACTACACAACAATGACAACACAAAAATACACAGAACATTTGAAATGAAATATTTTTAAATGTATACTACGTACGGACAATGAAGTAATCACTTATACAAAAACAATGTATTTATTTGAAAATGTTCAGAGAACATCATCTTTGAAAAGCATGAATATGGCCATGGGACTGCAAGTCGATAGCAAAAGCAATAGATTTCATCCCTAGACTGATTTTTACCAGCATACTTGTGAAAACTTATTAATTTGATTGTGCTCAAGTATAAATTGCGGGGATCCATGACATATAGAGTTACACCCTTAGATTTTGAAAATCTTTGAAGACTTAAGATATAAACAAAATTTTCAAGTAAAATCTCTCCCGCTCCTCCCTTTTTAACAACTTTTGGATCTTATGAATGTAAGTAAATAGGAAACAAAAGAAATAGCAAAAAATTTGACTCAATAAACAAAAATGAAATTTTGTATGCATGTCCTATGGGGAATCCCTTTTTATGCCAAGGGTTGGCATAGCATTAAAATGCAATCCTCCGAAGTAGGTACTATAAAATACCTGATGGACCAACCTATCCGCTTCTCAATTTTTGATCCATCACCACCATCTGATAAGGAGTGTGGCGGCTTTATTTTTTTGGAGACACTATTGGAAAATAGGAGAAATTCCAAATAGATTGATCAATTTATATGACTTATGAGGAGATATACAAGGGAAATGAATGGATCAAAAATATATACACCTTACAGAAAGGGTTGTGATGGGATGGACACATTTGGTGAGTCATGAAAAATAGGATACAAAAAACTGAAAGGCAAATCATATTTACTTGGATGAAGATAATCAGTGTCTCTGCCATTGGGTAATGGAGTCCCAAAAGAACTATGTCTGAATGGATTGGGTATTATCTCTCCAATAGCTCGTGAACAAGAATAGAGAATTCACTCAAACAACTTGAGACGCGTCACATATTCTACATAGTGTTGACCAGTGTCTCATCTATTGGGCATGAAGTCTATGAGAAATTTTGTTCGAATAGACCGGGTAGTTTGGATAGTCTAACACAAGTTGGTGAGGTTTTCTAATTTGACCTTCACTCGATCACCTCAAATTATTTTGCAATTTACTTAGTCTATGAGTAACTTGCAATCAAAACTTGGCCTTGGTTATTTGTTCTAGAAAGAGTACACTCATTTGATTTAAATCTTGAACTTAGTGCCACATGCTTGGGGATTTTACCAACTATGTTAAGATGGCCAAATGATGATTATCAAACCTCACATTCTAGTAAATTAAACCGGTACTTGACTTGTGCCCTCATGCCATTTGATTTTCAAGCAAATCTAAGATATGGGTCCTTACCTAGTACACTTTACCTTTGGAAGGTACAAAAAATATAAACGTGCACGTCTCTGTATTAGGTTATATACCAAGACAAAAAGGAAAGGCTTATTACTTACCATGGGATATCTGAAATGGTATTCCCTCTATGGCTTATGCATGATGCTAGTTATTAAAGCAAATAAAAATGCCAAGATTGATGCATGCCCTAGGTGTCTCCTTTAAAAGTCGGGTGAGCCTAAAGTAGAACGCAATGTTCAACAATACAACTGAATGACAATGACGAGCTGAATTTACAAATAAAAAAACCTATAGGGGTACAAACATGAAGAGAGGATACAGTTGTTCAAAAAAGACTATACAAATTTACCTCACATTTACAAAGTATTACAACTCGATCTAAGGGTACAAGTATGACAAGGAATCCTAAGAGGCAACATATCTAAACTCTTGAATTACAAAATAAAACTATGATGTTATTTTGATTCTTGGGATATGAGATGCAATAGTCAGAAATTTAAGCATGCAAAAATTGGAGAATAAAAAATGGCTTACTAAAAGAGCACTTTACCCAAAGTCATTCTTTTCTAGGTCTCATGAGATGAAAAAACCGATAAATAAAGAAAGTGAGAACAGAAAATAAGAATACCGTAAAAGATAAAGTATACACAAGAACTATCCCTCCCCTCGTGCCTAGTATCCTATTAGGGTTCTTAGAGGCCCTATCCTATGGATAATCTACATGTTGCATGAGCTAGGGATCACTAATGCAATCTAGACTCCACATAGGTGTATGGTTCCTGAACCTTCAAACTGAGGGTCCCAAAAGGTAGCATTTTTGTCAATTCCAATGGTCCCTAGGTTGGTGGTTCGAGTTGGACCTATCAATATTGGTACAGGCACGTCACATTGTATACCCGCAGATCTACATGAGGTATAAATCCTAAAGGGAAAAATGAGACGAGCCCACAAGGTTATGTAGATGAGTAATGCATGACGTGCTCTCTAGAGGTAGATGGATCAAAATTTCCCAACATTTATATAAAGTAGAGAGTGCTCAAAAAATGTCAAAATATACAATAACACCTAATTGAAGAATAAAACAAAAGTGAATTCAATGTTGAGAAAAATTAAATATACAAGAACATATAAATAAGTATCCCTATCTACATGCTCAAGAGGTTAGGGTTCACTAATGCATCTTAAATTCAAGGTTAAGGCTCCCAAACCTTCAAACTTAAGGACCCAAATGTAGTATTCCATCAATTCCACAGGTCCCCCGGTCGGTGGTTCGACTGATCTGCTAGACATCACTACGTGCGCTAGGCACCACGGCTGCATATCTAGACAGATATATTTAGTCCAAAAAAGAGTATAGGGACAATACCCACAAAATGGATAATGCAAATGCGTGAATTTTATGAAGTACAAAAATTAGAACATGTAAAAGTAAAACTAGCATAGGTAAACAATGAATAAATATCACAAAATGAGGGATATATCAAAACACATATATACAAAAATTAAATACATATAAACATCCAACCATGATACAACAAAGGGCTAAAAAGAGGAAACATGATTAAATTAAGTCTCAGTGCCCGAACTCTCTAGTGTCCCTAGTGGAGTCGCCAAGCTTTCGTGCCCTATTTCCCAGTGGGAAATATGAAATAATAAGTACAAAGAATAAATACGAAAATAGGGTCTAAAATGGGACTTTTAAAAGCGACATTAGAACACCCAAAAATAATCTAAAATAGGATTTTATTATAATAATAATAAAAATAAATAATAGAGTCGTCACTCAGTGTGTGAAGTGTATTGGGACACTGACCTAAATCTAAGGGAAAAGGAAAATTCCTAAAGGTTGAGGGAAATGATTTGAAACACAAAAAGTAAAAAACAGATTAAATAATAAGTAAAAATAAGTTGAAAAACCTATAAAAGATGACTCCTAGTCTATGAAAACAAAAAAAAAGGGTTCCGAAGCCCTATTGAGGAAAGGGAAGGCTAAGCTATTCCACAAATAACCTACGCATCCTTTCACTCCTAGTAAAACCGGTTGCCAGATAAATTCACGTTTCCTTAAAATTAACCCTATTTAAGAGATTATATTAAGTTTGGATAAAAGAACAGAAAAGAAAATCAAAGGTAAAAACATGCATGGAAAACGCGTGAAAAGGGAGCTTCTTGTGCCAAAGTTGGACTACCACCGGAAGGAAAAGAATGCAAACAATAGATGCTTACAAGAATAAATACACTCGACAAAGTAAAAATAATCAACATATAAGCACTCAAAACACTTAAGCACATAAAACATAATACTCCAATATCCAGTTCCTAACAAAAGTGGTAAATATATAGCATATACCCTATCTATTGCATAAGCTTAAGCCTTTTTACAAAAGTTTCCCTATCTCTGGGTCAATACCCATCGTACCTATATAAGGCATTACCCTCTACAAATGCTCTAAGAAAGTGGTAAATGGACAAATTACGGAAAGAGAAACAAACCATTAGCAAGTAAAAACACATATTACACATAATAGAGTTTAGAAATGCACCTCTTAGAGCACAAAAGAGTTTGTAGTTCTAATCCTAATTAACATGAACTGATAAACAGGTTAAAAGCACCCCCTTCCTTTTATTCTGATACTAATAAATCTAAGAAGACTAAAGTTAAGTAATCATGACTCGAATAAGATCAAAGATAACAACAGTAATTTAAACAACTAAAATTATACCAAAATATCTAAAGGGAACTAAATGAGCATAATTCAAAGCAAAATGGACTTAATTAAATCAAATTTAATATTAAGGAGTTTATTGCAACATTTTTGAGTAATCAAAGTATCAACAAGGTAAAATAACAAATATAGTAGGAAAAATAACAATTAAGAAGAAAAGAAACACAATTAGTAACAATCTAAACTTCTAGGGGCTTCATTACAAAACTTACAAAGTTTTTGGGTAAAATATCACCATTTCAATTGAATTAAGGAGCAAACCAAAGTCATTTACATAAGGTTAGGGATCAAAATATAATTTCAAAAGAATTTAGGGACTAAAATGAAATTTCAAAAAGTGTTAGGAAGTAAATGCAATTTCAGAATATTTAGATGAACTAAAATATAATTTTAGAAAGTTTCAGGGACCAAAATACAATTTCAGAACGTTTAGGCACCAAAATTCATATTCAAAAAGTTTTAGGAACTAAAATATAATTTTAGAAAGTTTTAGGGACCAAAAATGCAATTATAGAGAGTTTCAGCCAAAATAAATTTCAAAAGTTTTGGGGACCAAAAATGCAATTTTAGAAAGTTTCAGCAGTCAAAACATAATTTTAGGAAAAAGTGCAATAACAAATAGGTCTAAAAGATCTGATGACCCACATAAATGTGTTCCAAATGTTTTCCCAAATCTCTTCACTGAACAAGCCCACAGCAAAAATAACCCAATTTACAAAATAATTAATAAAGCCCAATGAAAAGTCAATTAGCCCATTAATGAAATAGTATATAACAAGCCCATCCGAGAATTAAACGGACCAAAGACAGCGTCCTTAAACTCTAATTAACTAACCAATGTCTACTAACTAAACCCAAACCCAAGCCCAAATAAAATATCGCTCCTCGTAAACTAGAAAAATATAAGAAGCCCACACAAATTTAAATCCAACTAAGCATTATAACCCAAAACCAAAAGCCCATCATCTTTATTTTTTAAAACCCTACTCCCCTAACTAATGTGCAACCAAACATGGTTGCTCAAAAGGCAGCCGCCGGTAGTAGCCAACTGGAGGCACCAATGCCAGTAACCACTGAAATTAAATTTCTGATGTCGGATAGGAGTGAAATTCTCACCCCTACTCAATTTTTCTTGTAGATCATAATTCTGATCTCAGATTTGACCAAAAGTAACCAGAAAGTGGTAAAAAGAGGTCGGACAATCAAATCTCTTCCACAATCTCACACACCAAAACTCAACCAAATAAAAAAAATCAAACATAAAAATGTTCCTTACAACACATTAATTATAAATATATTATAAATGTATCAACACAACAATAGACATGCACTAATCAACCTCAATAACAAAAGTTATAACAATCCAAATAGTACAACTTTAAAACAATTGGGACAATGAGAAAACACGTTTACTTATACAAAATGAAGTTCAGAGTTTTGGAAAAATTTCAATTCAAGCTTGCTCGTTCTCTATTTCCCTTTTTTTTTTTGAGGTTGTTGTAAGTAAAAGAGATTAAAGTTGATGGTGATGTGAAAATGGTAGTGTTGTGTGTGTTATTTATTTATTTTTTGGTGATAGGAAAAGTACAAGTTGTAGTGATGGTATGAAAGAAAAAGAGAAAAACTATAAAGAGGGAAGAATTTTGAATTTTGGCCGAGAAAGAGTCTTGAGGTGTTAGGGGTTGTGTAAAGTGACTAGAATAGAGTAAGAGACGTATAGGAAGAAGTGTGAAGAAGTGATAAAAGGAAAAAGGGTTGGGTTAGATGTAATTGGTTTATGTGGACCATAAGAGTGTTTATTTGGTAAAAGAGATAATGTGATGTGATCGGTTGAAAGTTGTGAGCTCAATTGATTAATATTCGGTAGTGCAATTTGTACTAGCTTACCACAAAATGACGAAAAAATAGGTATGTTTACAAAAACCTTCAAATAACTACTGAAAACACAAATATCGCATCATTTTTGTGCAAAATGATATCTGAAGGGTTATAGTTGAAAAGTGTGCTTTTGGCACCAAAAATATTTAATTTTAAAAATTATTCCAAAATGGGTTTTGAAAGTTATGAAAATTTACTCAAATGTTTGAAAATATGAATTTGAAATTAGAAAATGGGTGTGCAAGAAGCTAAAAAAAGGTGTGCAAATATCATTTCCCTTCAAAAAAATGATTTAAAATGACTATTTTATTCAAAAAATACAAATTTTTGTAAAATTGAGACTTTGTCTCATAAAGCCCAAAATTTTGAAAATTTGTCCCAATTTGGAAATTAATGATAAAAATGTGTCAAAATTTAGTGTCTACAATTCCTTCTCCCATTTTTGACACTTCAAATAGCATTTGAACCAAATAATCCATACTTGCTTAAACAATCCTTGTGGGTTCGATCCCTACTTCTGCTATCTACTTTTGACTATTCGGTACACTTGGGGTGCATTATCTCTAGTTAATTGTAGAGGTAAGTGGTTATAAATTTGTAACTAGAAATTCAACGTATTAAGTTTTTTGCGCTGTTGTCGGCGATTGAAGTTTTGGTTATATTGGTGTAATTTGGCAAGAATACAATTTCGAAGTGTAAATTGTGTTATATTTGTCTTAGATTCCAAGTGTGTGCTCAATATTTTGAAAAAATTGAAAAGATTTTTCTTTTCGTGATTCATGTTCTCTTATTAAAAAATTCAAAAAGATTTTTTCCTTGATAGTGGATAGTTTAGGCTAGTTACTAGGCTAAATTCTTTTTTGTGTGCTTTTTTTTTATTAGTACTTGTTTTGTGTTTTGTTTTGTATTGGTCTTATAATAACATGTGAAACATGAATTGGAATTAATCATGCCAAGGATATTATCATCCTTGTGATTATGGAGACATGGCCAATGAGTATGAACCTTGTGATAAGATGGATGCACTCATGATTCATATTCATCGAGTTAAGATGTCAATCCAATTAGAAGCCTTACAAAAAGAATTCAATGATTTTTGTGCTAATTCCATCCCTTATAACAGTTCATATTGTGATTCTTTTGCATGTAATCATGCTAATTGGGAATGTGTATACCAAATCAATCCCTATCCTTTTGATAATCAAATAGGATGGCCCAAAAATCCAAATTCTTTTTCGAGCTACCAAAGTTGTCCTTATACTTTTCTTACTTCTCAAGAGCCTATGTATGAACAAATGGAGTCCCATGGTGCATATGCATGGTCCACAATGATGAATGGTACCTAAGGAAACCTCTATGACCAACCAAACACTATGAAAAGGTATGGTGAAAAAGCTTATATGAACAATTACTACTCACCACCACCTATGGGACAAAACCATGTTGGGGAGAATCACATTCATAGAAACACTTATAACTATGGTTATGACTATACTCAACCACCACCAATTTAAGAAGAAGATGCTTATGCAAGATTGGAAAGAGAGATATCATAACCATATTTTCAATATGGTGGAGTTATTAACCACCTTTGACCACCTAGAGAAATCTTTAATACTCCAAGACGAATCCATAAAGAGAATATCAAACCAACTTGCCAAAATCGTGATAATGATAGGTGGTGAAGACCAAGAGACTCCAACACTTGCAACAAATGAAGAGGACATTAGACACTTAAAGGATAAATGTGCAAAGGCCGAGTCATTGAGCATGTGCAATGAGAAGGAACCACAAGACTGTTCAAATTTCATGACCAACATACATAAAGAAGTGCCATATGAAGCATTTGTTGAAAAAGAATTGATTCTAGGAAATGAGAAAGAAGAATTCATTTCAAAAGAAACTAGTTATAAAGGACCTCTTTAGCTTTGAATTCTTAGCAATTGAGTCACTCCACACTTGTGTGGAATCACTATCAACATATTCTTTAAATGAGTGTGAGTTTGTTCCGATGACCGCAAAAGAGTTACCATATAGAGTATTCGTGGAAAAAAAGGTGGCGAGTGTCAAAGTGTAGAAGAAGAAAGATATTTTCTAGAGGGAATCGGGAATATCATAACTAATTGTGCTAGAATTTCACCTGTTCTTGGGAACTTCGTATGTGCTATGCAATATGGATGACTAAGCAAGGAATAGAACATTCTCGGCAAGCCTCTTTGGCTTTACTAAGGGAATGCTTCTTTTAATTTTGCTTTTATTTATGTTTTAATTATTTAAGTGGTTTAGCTTAAGAATCCGATGGGGTAATAAAGGCTTCAAGCCTCGTGACTAGTGAGGTTTATGTGTTTTACGTTGTGAATTATTTTTTATTGTGCTTGAATAATATGTTCTTAACTTATGACATAGGTAATGGATTTTTTGCTTATTTGATGAAATTGAGATTTTCATAAATTTGCAATTGAAGTATGACCTAGGGTTTGTTCTTTGACTGTGGAATGACTAGTTTTTAATACGTTCTCTTTGTTGGGTATTTGAGTAGTTTGATGAGATCTGTATGGATCCTTTGTTTGACCTTTCCATTTTATTGGTTATTGATTTCTTTTTGAAAATTAGTGTTGCAAAAGACTAAGTTGGGGAAAATGAAATAGGCATTTGTGATCTTTGTTTTGTGATAAACCATGTTATCTTTAGTTACTGGCCTATTATTTTGAATTATTGAATCCCGTAAGGTCCCAATGATTCCCAATTATGTTTCTTGTGCTATTTTGGAAAAGGAAAAATAAATTTCTAGATTTTGTGTTTTGGTTGAGCCATGTGTTCTTATGAGTTAAATTAACTGGCTCTTATACTAGGTAAGATTTTCAGTGTATTTTGTGAGTAATTTCCATGATTCAAAGTGAAACATAGGTTTTAAGTTGAATTTTAATCATTTGATTTTTTCACATTTATGTTTTATGCATATGATTCCTTATCTCATAGGATTTTGATTGTCCAAGTATTTTAGGGGTGGTTCACTAGTATTATGTTTAGTTATATTTATGTGTTCATGTGATGTTTTGTGTTTTCGTGTTTAGTATTTAAAAAAATGAAAAAAAAAATCAGAAATTTTTCCAAAAAATATCCTAAAATATTTTCTTTTCTTTATTTAGTGTCTCAGTAGTAGAGAGTATCAATCTTAAGGATCTGACTGTTTAAAATACTCCCTACCTGAAGTATTATAGAGGCTTAAACAAAAAGATTTTCTGTTTTTAGTATTTTTGTGTTCATTAAATTTTATGACATTTTTCAATAATTTAAAAATGTTTCAAAGACACTATGTGTTAGAGTTTTTGGATAGAAAGTGTATATGAGTTTCTTTTCTTTTTGAACTTTTTGAGTTGTGAAAGTATTATCCCTATCTACATATATATACCATTGAGTGAGGATGTGAAAGTGAGATAATTTTCGATGAGTGTTAATCATGATTGTCTTGTGATATTTGTTTTGTTTGTGACATTCGTTGGAATTGTGTGTGATTTTTATACTTGCGAAGTATAAGTGAATTTTAGACCAAGGAAATGATTTAGGCAAATTGTTTGGATGCCGTTTGAGTATAAAAGCCTACTTAAATAATCTTTTATCCTTAGTGTCCATTTTTGAGCCTTATAAGACATATTTCTTTGTTTAACCATATTATTTAGCCGACTTACTTCTTTTGTTTTATCTTTCTTTTTACTCATCACCTTAGTAGTTAGGTTGGTTGTGTACAACATCAATACTATGTGCATATTATTATAGATGGTTGAGAAGAATATGTATTGTGTTTGTTGGGGAAAAAGTCTATTCTATGACTTAAATAGTTTTAATAATCCCCTATGTTATGATTGGTTGAAAAAAAAAGAAAAAGAAAAAAAATGTTGTAAAGAAAAAAAGGAAAAATAATAAAAGAAGGACAATTGCTTCTAAGTTTTGTTAAGTGGTGTGAATAGAGAAGGATAAATTCCTTCAAAGTTGTAAAAAAGATGGTACATTTTTGCTTTCTAAAGTGGTAATTAGTTAAATGCTATGGTTGTTTGGGGGATGTTCTAAAGAATTATGGTTCGGTGTCTCCAAACTAATGTGTCTTAGGTGATAAGAGCTACTTTTATCCAAATATATATCCTTCCTTTAACCCTTAGCCTACTTTATAAGTTTTAAAAACCTATTTGATCCTTGGTTTGAGTTCATTTGTATTAGTAAATATTGTGTGTGCTATTTCTTCAATAAAGAAGCTTTCTTTAATCCTTTGTACATCTTTATTATATTATTTAATTAAATGATTTCTTTTGTGTTATTTCTTTCATTCACGCTATAAATAATATGGGTTAATGTTGGATGATACTGATTGTATTAGGTTACGATTAATTTGATCAGTAATTGGAATAATCATAATAGTCAACTAATAATTAACATAAATAGACAATTTTATTGATTACTTCTAAAGTTGGTTAGGTTGGCCAATGAATAAGGCTTTTGAACCTCTGTCATAGACCAGTGTGAAGTTATTAGGCTAATTATTCTAGTCCAGGCTGGCTGAATAAATTAGTAATTCGCCGAGTATTCCTAGAAAGAAACTCGTCCAATTCCATAAAGATAATGGCTCAATTTGGTTAGGTAGGCAACAAATGGTTTCTCAAACCCTAGTTAATTAATTTGATAGGATTCAATTACCGATTCTTCAGGATTGGGTTGAAATATGGGAATAGAATATCCATTAATTATAATTGGACCAGTTAATTGAATGAGTTAATCAAAACCGGGTATTGGCTAGTCTTAACCCTAGTCCATTGTTTTCATTAGTTAAAGGCTATAGTTCCATTTTGTTCAAGTTTCTCCCCCATTTTTGATTCTTCAAATAGCGTTTGAATCAAATAACTGAAACTTGCTAAACCAATTCTTGTGGGTTTAACTCCTACTTCTACTATCTACTATTTGACCCTGTACAATTGCATTGTGTTACCTAGTTAATAGTAGAATTAGGTGATTATAAATTTTATAACTAGATATTTAATGTATCAAACCTTATGACATGATATTGTGGGTGGATTGCATGAAGACCTATAGCCGAATAACCTTTGACTTCAAGCAAATGAACATTTCTTTTGACAGGGATGGTAAACAAGCATTACTCCATGACCAAAAAAATAGTTCACGATTAATCTTTAGGTAAGGGAGGGGGTGCAGTAATTTACTAGAAGAAAGCTCAGAAAAGCTATGAAACATTCTTGCATGTTGAAAGTGAAAAATTCCAAGGTAACTACTGCACCCAGTACTCTCAATCGGTTACTTGAGCAGTATGATGATATATTTAGAGAGCCAAAGCAACTATCCTTAACCAAACCTTTTGATCACCAAATTCCTCTTAAACCATAAACAAAACCATTTAAAATCTCTCCTCATAGATATCCTAACCTTCAAAAAACTGAAATTGAAAAATAGGTGAGGAATATGCTAGATAGTGAAGATATCCAGCCTAGCTGTAGTCCTTTTGAGTCACCAGCCTTATTGATCAAGAAAAAAGATGGTACATGGAAGCTATGTATAGTCTATAGACAGTTGAACAACTTAACCATTAAAGATCTCCCCATTATTGCCATTTGATGACTTGTTGTCTCTTATATGGATCTAAGGTTTTCTCCAAAATTGATCTAAGATCTGGTTAGCATCATATTAGAATAGACCCCAATGATCTGTCCAAAACTGCTTTCGAAACTTATTTGGGGTTATATGAATTTCTTGTCATGCCCTTTGGAATAACAAATGCACCAACCATATTCCAGTCCTTGATGAATTCTATTTTTGAACCTTTCCTCAGAAAATTTGTGCTTGTCTTTTTTTATGACATTCTTATCTATAGCCCTGACCTTTCCATCCAATTAAACCACCTCAAACTTGTCCTAGACATCCACAGAAAACATTCCTTGTTTGCTAAGCTCTCTAAATGTTCTTTTGGCCAACATCAAGTAAAGTATTTGGGACATATAGTTACTGGTGAAGGCATGGTAGCTAATCCTGCTAAAACTTAAAGTATGTTTAGTTGGCCTAAACCAACTAATGTCAAAGCCTTGAGGGGTTTTCTCGGACTCACGGGGTATTATAGACTGTTAAGGTTTTTTTAAAGGGTATGGTCTCATGTCTAAACCCCTAACTGAATTGTTGAAGAAAAATAGCTTTAAATGGAACATTGAAGCCAGTTCTACCTTTCAATAGCACAAACTTGCCATGAGCCACACACCTGTGTTAGCCTTATCTGACTTCTCTAAACCCTTTGTTTTAGAGATTGATGCTAGTCAAATAGCAATTGGTGCTGTTTTAATACAAGGTGGACAGCCACTGGTCTATCTCAGTCAAATATTGGAGGTCAAAAACCAATCCCTTTTCATCTATGAGAAGGAGTTGTTGTCTTTAATCACAGCTATTAATAAATGGAGGCATTATCTGCTGGGTTCACTTCATAATGAGAACTGATCATGAGAATTTAAAGTAACTCTTGGAGCAAAATATAACCACTCCCCTATAACAAAAATGGTTAACCAAGCTCATAGGGCTTGATTACGAAATACAATATAAGAAAGGCAAAGAAAATATTGTGGCAGATGCCGTGTCCAGAAGAGGAGGAATTAGCCGAAGAGGAGAGTAATCAGGAAGGAAAGTTTGACAGCTTTAGTTGTTTATTACATGCTATCTTCACTATCAGGCCTACCTGGCTGTGTAAGGTTTCTGATAGCTACCACGGTGATGAGGTAGATAAAAACTTGTTACTGGATTTAGCTATGGATGGTTCTGCCCATCCTGAATATGTGTATCAGGGTATACTACTAAAGTATAAAGGGAGGGCTTACATTGGACAAGTTTCTGATCTCAGAAAATAACTTATTTCCTACATGCATGACTCCATTTTCGGTGGACACTCTGACAACCAAGGGATTTACCAAAGATTGAAATCTTACTTCTTTTGGCCTGGAATGGGGAAAAAAAAAGTAGAACACTTTGTGCAAGATTGTGACACTTGTAAGCAATGTAAAAGTGATCAGTGGAGCACCGTGGGTTTACTGTAGCCATTGCAAGCATGGTAGCAAATCTCAATGGATTTCATTGAGGGCTTTCCTAAATCAATAGGGTATGATCACATGGTGATTTATGTGGTAGTTGACAGGCTCACCAAGTATGCTCATTTCATCCCTTTACCACTTATTATACTACCAAAACTATGGCGTAGGCATTCTTTGAACACGTTTTTAAGTTTCATGGTTTACCACAACACATTATCTCTGATAGAGATGAAGTGTTCACAAGTATTTTTTGGAAGGAATTATTCATTCAGTTGTGGGCTAAATTGGCTTTCTGTTTCGGATACCAACCCATAGACAGATGGGTAGAAAGAAAGTCAATAGATGTGTTGAGGCTTACCTAACATGCTTCTGCATGCATCAACCAAGTAGATGGAAGAGATGTTTGGCAGCTGCAGTTGCGGTCGTGGTGACGGTCGCGGATCGTATCGTTCCACATCAGTCTCGATGTATCGGTCCGTATCAGATTATACAAAAATTTTACTACAAAAAATGTCTAAAAAATTATGAAATAAATATATAACATCATAATAAACACAATTATCAAACAAAACAATATAATAACATATAAAATCATAGTTGATGAGCATAATTGTATTAACTAATGAAACATTTTAGGACCCAAATAAATATATCAAACTAGTTATAATATTAGAATTTTAAAAAGTCTCACTAAAAAATGCCATATATATTATAAGAGTGTCAAATACACATTGAATGAAAAAGAAGATGTTCAAGTAATTCCCAACAATGAGTATTACTAAGCTATATAATTCAAAGTGCCCATTAAAAGAGAACTAAAAAATCCATTAAACTAAGTTTAAAGATTAAACATATATTGATAATAACGTATACATTTTTTGTGATTACACTTTTTGACCAATTTATATATCATTAAGAGATGCTACAATATACATGTCTTACTAATAATACCATACATTAATTTGACTTGCATGATCAATTTTAAGTGTGGGATATGTTGCATAAAATTGACAAAATTGAGAAACTTGTGAAAAGTAATTACCCTTGAATAATTGTACTCTTGTTGACTTGAAAGGACAAAATCAAGCCGAAGGTCGTCTTTTTTCATTGTTACCATTTTCATTCACTCTTCTCCAATTCTCATCCCATCCCATCCCATCAGATGAACACCAAACTCACTGGTCACTACCACTACCCCTCCATTTCTCTTTTCTCGTTCTTTTCTTCACTCTCAATCTTGTCTTCTTTGTTTAGCAGTCAATCTTTCCCCATTTTAGCCCCATTGATTGCCCTACGCATTGATGATAGGTTGAGTAGGATAGCATGAAAGCAGTAATAGTGGTGAAGGAGCCTAAGAAACGCAGTTGGTTCTCTAGTAGAAATAATTGAACTACTGACATTTTGGAAGCCAATTTGTATCTGAGTTGGCTTGGTGACAAAAGTAGAGTATGAACGCTACTGTTGCTCCAAGAAATCAACACTCGGTGGCTGAAATTCTGACCGGGTTCAACGATGAGATGACGAGCCCTCAATCGAATTTTCTCCTTCTCTTACAAGTAATAAATGATAGCTCCGATTAGAGCTCCTCGCGAATAGGCATCTATGCACTATTTCTAGTTGAGAATTGATGAATTGCAAGTCGACTCACTGTGACTCGCCCGATTCAAGGCGATTTACTGGATCGCTTACTTAAATCGCTTTGAATCGTCAGAGCCAAGGCGATCGGACGTTGGTTCTAGCGTCTTCGGTATATCTCAGAGTGTTATCGGAGCGCTGACCTCCGATTCAGTTATGACTCGGCCAAGTCTTTGAACTATGGTACAACGCAATTTTCACTCATCCTTGCAAATGTCTCCATTTCAGGCATTGTATGGTTACAAGCCCACTCAACTGACTTTAACTCCTAAGGCTACAAGGGTAGCTGCTATAGAAGATTGACTAATTGATTAGATCAAATGGAATGCAATATTGAAAGAGAATCTCCTACAAGCCCAGAACCAAATGAAGAAAAATGTTGATAAGCATACGGTTGATAGATAATTTGATGTTGAGGGCTAGGTATTCCTCAAATTGTATCCTTATAGGCAATCTTCTATTGCTATAAAGAGGTAAATCTTAAGCTTACTGCCAAGTTTTATGGAAAAAAATACGGCAAGTGGCTTATTGACTAAAGTTACCTATGGGATCATCCATCCATCCTGTGTTCCATTTTTCATTGCTCAAGCCATTAACCAAAGGGGCACAGGTCTACCAAGAGTTGCCTTAATTGGATGAATTAACGGAAGTTAGGGTGTCTTCTTTGGCCATTTTGAACAAAAGGATGCTCCAAAGGTGAACTACCACAATTGAACAAGCTTTGATTCATTGGGAAAATCTAGAAGCTGAAGATGCAACTTGGGAAGATTGGGACGTGATCAAGTCTCAATTTTCCCATTTTAATCCTAGAGACTAGGATTGTTTCATGGGGAGGACAATGTTATGAACCGGAAGCCATGCTGGAGCCTAGTTAGAATCTTGGCTAAGGTGTCAATTTAATTCTAGCTTAAGCCACTGGCAGGAAAATTAGTAACAGTTGCAAGTTGTAGCCGTTAATCAGAATATTAACTCTTATAGAAGATGATGACAATTCTTGTATAAATGTCATAGTTCAGGTAGTGATTCTGGAATGTTATTGCAACTGTCACTCTATCTTCAATAATCTCCTCCCAGTTCTGATCTTTCTAAATTTCCTATTTTTTCTCTTTTCTCTTATTTTTTCTTGCTAGGTAATAGTTAGTTCATAACATACTACCACCGCAGCCATGACTCGACCCAACAATTGTGGAGGCAGCGTTGGCATAGGAGTAGAGCTCAAGTGACCACCAGTGGATGCCAAACGTGGCTACAGTGACTGAAATAAGTCACTGTCATGTTCAACGGCCATAGACCGAACACTAGGGACCTTATTGGCAGCTCCATGGCTGCTAGTAACCCTCCTATTCCTCTATTTTTTTTTTCCAGAAATCTACATCTCAATTCCATGCAAAAACAGTTTTTCATAAATTAAATTATTTTTCAGAATACTTTCTAAATATATTTTCAAATTTAATTCGAAATAAAATTTTCAAATTCAACAAATATTAATTGAAATTGTCAAAAATCACTAAAAAATATAGTCATTACTGGTGAAAATTATGATTTTTAGGCATGATATTCTACGTACAAAAAACATAGCAATATAAATAGAATTATCAGAATCCTCCCCCAATGCGCCCAAAGGATCCCAAACTCCCAATCCTACAAGTTAGCAAAATTTTCCACAAATCCTATTGTGATTTGGTCACTAAAAATTGGCTAAAATTTTTAATTAAAATTAGTAACAGAAATTAATTAATAAATAGCAAAAGAGTTGTACAATAAGTGGAAAACATTCGCAGTAAAAAGGATAGTCAAAATTAATTAACACATGAAACTAAGAAACCACAATTTGACAAGGATCAAGTCATCTCGTGCAAATATACTAGCACAAGTAAGTAATTCAATTAAAATAAAATTCCTTACTAATTTGATATTATCTAATAAGAATAATATTATTATTCTTTTAGATAAATTTTTTTTGGGGTTTACAAGAACAACTGAGTTTATACTCTATTATACGATGATATGTAACCATAAGAGAAAGACACTTTATAGCTAAAGAAGATAGAACTTGAATGAAAAATTCCTTCAACTCTGCCTCTTCTTCTTGAGAACTTCTCTTATTAATAATAGTAGAAAGGGTTCTAGACTTGAAAACATTTCAATTACAGGTAAGGTGATAATATTCCAAAAGTTTCTCATTGGTTATTGTAGATTTCGCATGACTTATCTATTCCAATTTGATGGTCCTGACTTGTAGTGGCATAGCCAACAGGGGGCAGGGTAAGGGAAACCATCCCCTCTACATTTTGAAAAAAATTAGGAATACTATATAGTAATTTTAAGTTATACATATTTTACCCCTTCTAAAGTTTTGAAAAATTTGCACTATTGCCCCTACATCAAAATTCTACCTCTGCTACTACTGACTTGGTCCACTACTTCTGTTTGCCTTGATACTGGTGGTACCAATCTGGTATACTAGCTTTTGTTCTATAGTTTTTTTTTTCAACTTTTCCACATGTACATGATATTTTGATTAAATGGGGAAAATCCATTTCTTACCAAAACCTTTCAGCTACATCATTATCTTTGTTTTATTGACGACTATTCTTCATGTAATTTGTTAAAAATTGTTCAAAGTTATTATAAGCGACTAATGGCATATCCATTCCTCTTAAGTGGATAATGTCCTCTAAAAGCATCTTAATGCTATCATGTTTGTTAGGCTCGTCCCTGAGAAATATTTCTTTGCATCTCTTTTGAACAAAATTAGAGGTAATCTTGACTCTTTCAAATATTCTAATAAGTTTTGTACAAAAATAGTTAGATCAACCCATGAGTGTAGCATATATTTATCGTCTAATCTGCCTTCACAAGGCATTCTTTCAATTTGAAGGCTTTTTTTTTTTGATATTGAGTGTAATAAGGCCTTAGATTATAAATTTGATATCCTGTGTGGAACCTTTCACCTTCTCTCTATTCTAATGAGTTGGTGATTTCTGTAGAATAAACATTTGATCTCATTCTCTTTAGCATTTCTATTGAATATATCCGTTATCATCTAAGGAAAAATTTTTAATTTAAGAATTTCATCATGCACTAGATTAATTTTGCTAACTAGTCCCCAATGAACTATTGTGATTGGATCAATTAATTCTTCCAATTCTTCTACAACCATTGCATAAAGGTTGAATATTAACTTACTCATGCGATAGTTCTGCTAGTAGACAGGATGCACCGAATACTTTTCAAGTATTTGATTATACATTGGTGAATGGAGTTTACCATTGATGAGCTAAAATACTTTAGCTATACATGTTTTTGTCACTTCCTCATAAATTTTGATTCTTTTGATCTTTACCAAGTTTGGATTATTTGAATTCATGTTTAGGATTTCAAGTGATTTTTCATAAAATCCAAATATTTTGGATGCATCTATCTTTCACATTGTATTCAATTTTTGAAATAATGCTATTTACTATAGCTTTTAACTGACGCATTTTATCACATGTTTTTAGCATTAACTCCCTTCTTTTGTCAAGAATATGATTTTTTTTTTCTATATTGTATTTAGAGATTTATGGAGATTACTGTCAATTTCATAATTAAAAACTCAAGACTTTCTGCATCTTTTTCAATCTTCATGATAGGTTTTGTTGCAACTTTTGCATAGCTAATAGTGTATGTTAACCTCTTTTAGTTTGAGCATTATTTTTGTTAGTGCTAATAGTCTACTTGTTTCTCTAGGGTCCTTAAAGAATAATAGTATGGTACCCTCACAAGATCATAGATTTCTCTAGTATCATAATCTTTAATTAAGTAATTTTCTTTTTTTTTTTAATTTATTCAAATTGTAAGAAGAGGTCAGTTATTATAATCCCTCTATCATGTACTCTCTGCATGTTTTTAGTAATCTATAAGCCCCCCATCTCTTATTGGTGGTTTTTACTCAAATAAAAAGGATTAAATCTCTTTTGTTTTTAGACTTCTCTATACCCTATAGAGACTTATAGCCCACATCAAATCATATGTGTAATTAAGATTAGCTCTGGTTTTAAATACTGAATAAATCTTTTTAGTCCTGCCTTCAGTTCTTCAAAAGTAATTTGACCATTGCTATTCTATTTTAGATCCCCAGGGAAATAGGTGTGGTGACTGTGCACTCCTTGTTGATGATGACTACTATGTGCTATCTCTTTCTCCCTTTCCTCCTCGCTCACCCTCACCCTCACCCTCACCCTCACCCATACAAAAGAGGCTAGAATTGAGTGATTTACCCTTTTGCCATTTTACATTTTTAGAAGGGAAAATACTTAAGTAGAATTGACCTTTGACTTCACTTATAAATCTTTTGATGTGGATTAAATCTCATGAAGTAAATGACATAAATCGATCCAAGTAAGATTCCATAATATTTAATCTTAATTGCAAGGTCTGTAGACAAGATTTAAAACCAAGTATGTCTAAATATTTTTCCTTTTCAGTAGTTATGAAGAAGTAATAATTTCAAAAACCTCCCTTAAAGTTTATACTAATATCACTTGGTATCCTCAAGCTTTTAGAAATCATATAACCAAACCTTTCTTAACTTTTGATTTCTTGTATCGTGCTGGTCCATGTTATAAAGTAAATCATTAAACAATTCATTTTGACAATTTTACCCATGTTACTTAATTGTGTTATTTCATATGTGTTTGTAAAAAAAAATTATTAGTTCTTTTCAATTTTGACTTTTTTTTTACCTTTTAGAATTCTGGTTTTTATGTGGACAAAAAAATGGTGAAGTTTTAACTGTGATATTTTAAATTAATTTAAAGAGTATTTAGTTCATTGGCATAGTTAATAAAAGAGATTACTTACTCGTACAAAAATATTTGGCCTCCAATTTAAAGTTAAATTTATGTGTACTTTTTATTAAGAGCGAACAACCTATTTGGTCACTAAACTATATTTTGGTTACCAAATTAGTCACCAAACTATTTTGGAGGCTAAAAACGTTACTCTACCACAAAAAATGCACCTATATGATCACTCCATCTATTTGAGGTATTAAGTGCTCCGTTAACCCATTTTCTACAAAGTCACGTGAGTTTCAATGGGGTAAAATTATCTAATCAATCTTTGCCACACTTTACTTTCAACATTTGTCAAAATAGCATAGTTTAGAGTTAAAATAAGTCAAAAAGACGTAGTTTTGAAAAAATCCAACTCATACAGAAAAAAAAAAAAAAAAAAAAAAAAAACTAAAACTAGATGGATAGAGAGTCAAGTCACATGAGATAGAGGGAGAGGTGAGGAAAGAGGAATTGTCGGATTACGGGGGAAAAGGGAGGGAGAAGGAAGGACATAATGATGGGGAGAAAGAGAGGGGTAGCAGGGGCAAGATTGGGGAGGGAGAGGTTTGGCAAGCCTGGGAGAGAATGGAGGAAGGGTGGTAGTGGGCTGGCTGAGAAAGGGGATGGTGGAAGAGGAGGATGAGGACGGAAAAGGGCAAGGGTGGTATTGGTTGACTGGGGGAGAGGAATAACGAGAACACTTCTTAAAGAATTCATTGAAAAATCCACAACGATGACAGTGGCACGATGGTCCGATAAGTGTTTACCAAATGTCATAAATAAATATTATTAATAGTAGGGCTTGTCTTGTATCTTCTGTCAATATGAAGAAAACATTTGATAGACTCGTCTATTCTTTCATTTTAAGGTGGAGATGTCTATTTTTTCTACTCAGTAAGCAATGTTTCTTAGATACTTAAGCCACAATAATTGATTGTGTGGCATAACAATAATATGTGGTTGAAATAGATTTACACTGATAGTGGATACAAGATATGACTTTAGTAGCAATAATGTTGAAGGAGTGTTCATTTACAAATTTGATTGATAATGGGTATAGGGAAGAGGGGTGGGAAGAACTGGGTGAGGGGGTTGGCAAGAAGGAGGTGGTGGTGGTTGGCTAGAGAAGGAGGCAGTAGAAGAAGGAGGAAAGAAATGTGGTGGTGGCTGACTGGAAGAGAGAGGAATGTGGTGGTGGCTGACTGGAAAAGGGAGGAATGGAGTGGGGTAGTGGCTGGCTAGGAGAGAGGAAATGGAGTAGGTTGATGCCCAGCCATTGCTGCTTGGGGGTGGTGGTAGTTTGGCTAGGGAAGGAGGTGGCAAAAGAAGAGAGATGGAGGGTGGTAGTAGGCTGGCTGGGGGAGCGGGTGGTTTGGGATTCAAATTATTAATTTAGTAAATTAAAATTATGTAATTTTAACCCAAAGTTATTCATATATCTTTCAATAAGACCATACTTGTAATTTAAACATGTTTTTTAATCTTCTAGTTTTTACACTAAATTTTTTAAAATGTTATTTTATTGTAGTTGGATAATTTTAACCCTCAAAAACCTAATTTTTGTTAACACTAACGCCTCAAGTAGATTGAGCGACCCAATAAGTGTATTTTTAGAAGTTGACTGACCTTTTTGGCCACAAAAATAGTTTGGTGACTAATTTGGCAACCGGAACATTGTTTAGTGACCAAATAGGCCATTTTCTCTTTTATTAAATTAATAGCAATAACCAAAAGTATAAAACTCCAAAATTTATATATAAAAAGACTCATAACAAATTTTTTTGCTGATATCAAATCCTCCCAAATTAAAATTTACAGGGAATGACTAAAAGGTCACTCAACTATGACAGAGATGTCGTCAATTTAGTCACTCAGCTATTTTGGTAGCCAATTTAATCACTCAACTCCAAAAAATGTATTGTTGAGATCATTCCATCTATTCCCTTCATTAGATACTCTGTTTGGTCAAACACATGATTTTCACGTGAGATTTTTAGTAATAAAATTGTCAAAAATAAGAGTTTCCTATATTATTTTCCATGAAACCCTAATTTCCCTTTATTGTCCATATCATTTCACTCGATAGTCACCACCACCATGGCAGCCAATCACACGCCTGTACATACCATACCATAAATCTTCATAGCACCACCATGGCTACACTTTTTCTCTCCCTCATACCTATGCACAACAGAAATCTTCTTTCTCCTTTTTTGTTTTCTTTCTTCTCATTTTTCTCTGCGTTCTTCCACCGACAAATTTTTTTATGGCTATTTTCAGGCACACGAAAAAATATGGGTCCCATAGGGTCAGGTCAACCCAAGAGGACCAAAATATACCTAGAAAATTTTTATTCTCTTATCTTATAGCGTCCCAACTTTCATGACCAATCGAGGTTCAAATTCCAACTACAGTTTTTTTTTTCCATCTTTTGCTTTTTTTTAAAAAAAATTATTTTTTTTTTCCAAAAGGGACCAAAGTCTTTTTGAGACTTGTTCTAGTAGACTCTTACTCCTCTATTATTGTGCCTATTTTTCAATTTATTTTTTGTGTTCAAGACTTTTATAAATTGGGTTTTTTTTTCACAGATTTAATTCTTTTGTAGATGTGTTTGAACATAGGCATAAACTACAAACCGGACAAAGATTTACACTGGAATATATAAGATCTGGATTTGATTTTGGATTAGTTTTATGATAGAAGATTTCAAGTTCCTAACCAAAGATATGATAATTTATTCTAGAGGAAAGAAAAAATACATTACACTAGGAAACCTTACAAAATTTTGCCTATTGGTGCCTCCTGGTGCCGGCCTGGTTTGAACTTCAAGTGACTGGACTCACCGGAGAGTGAAAGAATAAGGAGCTGCCATGGTGGTGGTGAAAGAAATGACACGGACAATATAGACAAATTAGGGTTTTATATACAGTAAATGGGAAACTCTTGTTTTTGGCAATTTTATCACTTAAGAAAGCATGTGAAAATCATGTGTTTCACCAAATGGAACATTTAACAAAGGGAATAGACGAATGATCTCAACGGCGTAATTTTAGGACTTGAATGATCAAATTGGCCATCAAAATAGTTGTGCGACTAATTTAACAATCCAATCATAATTGAGTAACTTTTTAGATTGTTTGCTCTAAAAGTTAATATGCAAAGTATTATAAATACAACAAAAGCATAGAATAAAAGTTTTATACTATATTAACAAATTTCTTTTTGTTACATAATTAGATTACTATAGAATTTCTTTTTCTAACTATCTAATTAATTAAATTGGTATTAAATTATATAGTGGATTCAAATGATAAGAACTACACTTCTCTTGTGACCTGAGTTATGGGTTTGACTCACTAAAGGAGTAGGTGAATGTCTACTGTAGATCATCTTTCAAAAAATATTAACTAATGAGCCAACAAAGCGGTAGAATTGGAAGTTAATTAAATTCTATATCATAAATTGAATTGTTTAATATTTTTTAAAAGAATTTGGAGTAACATATTATAATAAAGAGAAAGTTAGGGAGGTTTGTGAGATTTTGAGATTTCGAAAGTAACAAGTAATATTACCATAAACTTTAGGGGAGTTTTCAAAATTATCCCTAATAAAGAAATATTTAGATAGACCCGATTTTTTACCCCTATTTATAGATTCTATTTTGTGGATTAAATTATATGAAATAAATAATATTATTTAATTTAAATAAAATTTTATAAGATTTAATCATCATTTGCAGTCTATCTAAATGTTTCCTATTTGAAAATGGTACATTAAAATTGCATCAGCCGTGCCCCATGCTTGATTGTTAGAAATGATATCGACCGATCCAACCGCCGGGTGAGATTTCATTTGTTTGATAGGAGAAACCACACAATTTTTTGCACTATATATGCACCCCCGTGAAAATTTCAAAATGGTAATTTCTCGCATTGGAATCATAGTTATTAAATTTGGGCCGGCTCAACAGTTAAATCGGTAAACTCAATTTATCGGCCTAAGTACTGTACTAAGTTGATCTAGTAACCGGACCAAGAAGGAACTCATTGAGTTTTGTGTATCTCGTCAGTTCAACCGGTAAATCTAAAAACCCAATCGAGTTTGGGAAAACGTAGCTAGTTTCTTCCTTCGAGGAAAAAACTAAATTTTAGTTACCGACTATTGAATTCAATACCTCTTAAATAGAGAAAATGAGTCTTACCACCTACCCATATTAACCTTTGCTAATTAAGTGCTCTTTTTTAGTTTTTTTATGTTCAAATTTTACTTTATACATTAACTCCTAAGTTTTTATGTATATTATGTAAATATTTATTAGTAGGATATAAATTCTGTCAATTTTTTTCTTTCATAAATATTTTTACAAATGAAATTAAAAACTACAACATAAAAAGTTCATAAAGTTACAAACACCAAACATGTTTTTTTCAATATTTTCACGATGTCTTGTATTTAATAATTTTCAAGTAATATATATTAATAAAAAATATATTTGAATGACCCAACGGCTGAATCAGTGACTTACTGATTGAACCAGCAATCCATTGATCTACCTCTCTCGCTAGATTCCTTCCTGAATCGGGTTTATTAACTATGGGAGGTTTGTGAGATTTTGAAACCTCGGGAATGCCAAAGTGATATTACCATAAACTTTATGGGAACTTTCCAAAATTATCCCTATGAAGGAAATACTTAGATAAATCTAATTTATAACCCTCACTTGTAAAATTTATAATGTGGATTAAATCACATGAAATAAATGATATCAGCCTGTATTATGAGTGTTCATCCTGACCCGCTAACCCGAAAAATTCGCTGAACCGATCCGATCCGAACCGAACCAAAGAGGGTACATGAACCGCATTCTAAAAGCGAGTCGGGTCACTCAAGTTGAGGGTCGGGTTGCGGGTCACATTTTTGTGACCTGACGGATACCCGACCCAATCCATTTCAAGGATAATTTTGTAAATTTGGTTAATAGAGTTTCATTAGAAGTTAATACTTACTAGGGTTATTGGCAGCTTCTCATCTCTTCTTTTCAATTCCTTGTCTTCCCTTCTTATTCTTCCTCCATTATCTCTTACCTTTCTCTTCCTCGAATCCTCATTCCTCACACTCGCGACTATGGGGATATATTTTGTGATTTAATTATTGTTGTTATTGGCCTGTTGCTATTTGCTACTTTGTTGCTATTGGGATGTAATATTCGGATGTATTTTGTGACTTAGAGTTAATTGTTGTTGACTTAATTGTGAAATTAATTTGCCTAACTATCATTATTTAAATTTTTATATTTTGTTACTAGTGAGGGTCAGGTACCTAGTCAACCCGACCCTATTTTGCAGGTACCCGAAGGCTTTGTATGGATCGGGTAGAGGGTCAAAATTTTTGACCCTGTCAGTAAGGGTCGGATATTTTTTTTTACTCGTGGACCGGGTACTGATCCATGAACACCCCTAGCCTGTGTAAATAAAATTACATAAAATTTAATTATGACAACAAATTCCATAAAATTTAAGGATTAATTACACTTTATCCCCTAAAACTTTAATATCACTAACACTTTAGTCCTTAATGTTATCTTTTGAGCACTTTACCCCTTCCGTTATTATGATTTAATGTTTGACCATTTTACCCCTATTCCATTTTATTCTTTTTTTTGTTTGATTACACTTTACCCCTAAAGTTTAAAAAGACTAACACTTTAATCCATAATGTTATTTTTGACAATAAAATCCTTCGGTTACACTTTTAGATACTTGATAATTGTAATCCTATTTATTTTAATCTTTTTTTTTCTTTACTTTGGTTTTATGAATATGTATTTTCTCAAAAGAAAATTTGAATTAATGTAGAATTAAATATGCGAACAAATGCCTAGAAGTTTAATTCAATGTATTTACTAGACTTTTTTGTTTGAATTAGCTGTATTTGTGTACCTTGCAATTTAAATAGGATACACATAATGCTTATAAATGATGTATAATAATATAAGAAAATGAGCATATGACTCTTATTTTAACCACGCGTTCCACAGGTAAAACCGTAAATCGGACATACAAGAACTTTTCGTAGTTATTGAAGGAATTTAGATTAAATAGAGTCAACAATATAAAATAATAAAATAAAATAGGGATAGAATGGTGAAAACGTTGAATTGGCATAAGCGAAAAGGTTAAATGCAAAAAAATAACGTTAGGGATTAAAGTGTTAGTAATTCTAAAGTTTAAGGGGTAAATTGAAATTAACTCATGGGTATTTTTGTCCATTTAGCCAATTTTTTTAACGCAGTTAGTGTTGACCGTTAGTCAATGAGGTTTAGTGATCAAAAGATACCGTTAATGACTAAAATATTAGTGATATTAAAATTTCATGCTAAAGGAGTAAAATTTAATAAATCCAAAATTTAATTATGATCACAAATTATAAGTTGAATTCAAGACCAATTCTATTTAAGTACTTTCTTATTTAAAAATGGTACGTTAAAGTTGCATCAGCGAAAATGACATCGCCGATCCAATGGCCACGTTTTCCTTGTAAGTAGATGTGCGGGTGATATTCCATTTCTGCGATAGGAATAAATGGAATTTCCTTTGTTTTGCTAACTGATGATACAGGAGTCAAATATCGATGGCTTTCATTGTTCCTGAAATTTATGAGGTGTTTTGGTTGATAGGTAAGAAGGGAAGAAATGAAAATTAAAATTAATGATAGTTATAATTATTATTTGGTTAATTATTATGTAAATTATTTTACGAAAATAAAAGTATTAAAAAATATTTATTTTTATTTCTTACTTGTAACATGAATTTCAAATTTGTTAGCTTATCAACATAATGGAATTCATTCTTTATTCAAATCAAACAAATAAAGTAGAATGACTTAGTCACATAAACTCATATCGATTGTGGAGTTTATAATTCCCGCTTGATTTCCGAATGTGAACCAAATACTCACTGAATATTTTAAGTATCACATTAAAAAAAAATTATTTGTTTTATTTTAAATGTCACTTTAGAATTTCAATAAAATATTAATTTTTTTTACTTATTTTGTCTTTATTTCTTTCTAATCTATTTAATTACTCAACTTATAATTATGAAGATGAAAGGTTGGACCTCTTATTTATTAAGAGTCAAAAAAACAATTTAGTCATCTAAGATTAATTTTGTTTAAAATTATACTATTTAATAATATCTTAATTTCTGTGTTAAAATCTTAAGCAATACTTAAAAAGGAAATAGAAGGAGCATTATAAGACTTCTTTTTCTTTCACCAAGCTATAAAACAAGAACGAATAATAAAATGTTTCCCGGTACGGAAGATAGGCACGAAGGATGCTAGTATGAAGGTTAATTTGTGTACTTCAAGACGGAAAGAATTCTTAAAACCCTTGCAAAACAGTTTTCTTTCAATAGATTAACCGTGAAACAGGGGATACATAGAATAAAACTTCAAATAAAAGTTCCAAAAACAAAAGGTTTAGACCCATCACAATTCATTGCACTATAAGAACAATCGGAAAGGAAAAAACAAAAAATCCTCAACTTGATGATTCAAGCCTAGATCTTGATGCTGAAGTAATCAAGATTACAAATTCCTCAATTTGATGAATCAAGCTAGATCTTGATGTTGAAGTAATCAGGATCAAAGTGATGTAATCGCACATATCCGTCTTCACCTCCACTTGCAAAACTGCAGAAAAAGAATACAAAGAGATGTGCAATTATGGTGTTGTAGTAATACAAGCTTATCTAATTAATCAAGGTGGTTGAATACACCATACAAATCTGGCCAACAGGCAGCACTGAAACATTTAATAAAGCATTGATGGATATGCAACAGTGTTTCTCCAAATTTTAGAACTCAGGATTGGAAAAAAGGCCAGAACCAAATGCATTCACATGAATTCAAGTTCTACTAGCTTTCCAACCTGCCTACTCTTCTCTTCACATTAAAGAACTGAAAATTTAATCCCCACCAATAAATTTCAAGTCTATTGTTACTTGCCCCTAAAAAGTGATTGTATAACACCTCCATGCAAACTCATCCATGAAAGCAAGATATTACCTTCTCCCATCAGGATTGAATGCCAAGGCATTGATAGGCCCAAAGTGACCTTTAACCCCTCCAATCTCTTCCTGAAGAATCTGATAGAACACAAGATGAAGGATAGAAATTGTAAGACAGACCCTAAAGGCCACATATGTTCTCATTCCAAGAAACATATTTACCTTGTCGTAGAATTTTGCCTCAAACTTTCCTGCACGATGGTCAGTGGTAGTAACCGCTGATGCATCCTGACCGCCTCCAAGTACCACCTGCAGAAGACCAACAACAGTAAAGCAAAAATAATTGACGTTTAAGTTGATGTCAAAAAAATTTTATTCAATCAACTAATAGTTGTGAAGGGACAGTAATCATTTAAAATGACAGTGGTTCTCTCCACTAAAACATGCCAGTATATCGCACATTTTATAAAATTTTTGAGAAGATTCCCTAGCAAAATAATATAGCAGGCACGTGTTATGTCATGGTTCCTCCAATGGGACCCATGCACATCTAAACAACTAACCAGTGTTGGCCAAATAATTTCCGTAAATAAATGCCACCAAATCATTTTGTTTAAGTTGTCTTTTAATCACCTGCAAATTGACCAGAGTCTAGCATTGTCCCCAAAACATATCAACTAGGACTAAAATAACACCAGAGATACGATGTGATGCATAAAGTTCATAGTCTCTACCTCAGATTCGAGAAATAGCCTACCAGTAATACATGTTCAAGTGGTGGAGGTATTATAACTGCATTCACAGGACATTCAGTCACATAGGTCCTCTAATTACAAAATTAAAAAGAAGCCACAAAAATGAAAAACCAAAATTAAAACCGCTTTGATGCAGGACAGGCTAGACAGGGTAATCTCGCCTACTGGCACTAGCCGAAGAATGAAAGGATCTTGGGGCTGTTTTAGTGCTGTAAACAGTAATCTGGAGAAAGCAGAGTGGAAGAAGGGATCTGGGATAACCTTAAAGAAGAAAAAACAAGATAAATACTAAAAAACTGATATATGTGTATTTGAAATGTATTCCATCATGGCACAATACCAGAAATGAACTAACTTAGTGCATCAATATTCGACACAATCTAGCTCAATAAAACTCTTATCAGTTTAGCAGAACATTGAACAAAAAAATTACAAGGGAACAACCATCACAGATGTTCCACCAGTACATACATGATCAAGAAGCGGAGACATTGTAACTGCATTCACAGGGCGTTCAGTCATATAAGTCTTCAGAAGCGTCAATGTTCTTGTATCCCAGAGCTAGCAAATATGATAAAAAAACAAACAAATAAGATAAATAGAAACGCCATACTGTAGATAGGAGAGCAAGAGATGGGGATAAAAGGAAAGGGGGGGAGAAAAAAGAAACCAAAGATTTGGAAGAAGTATACTTTGGCTGACTTATCTAGTGAACCAGTGATGAAATGTGTCCCATCTATGGATTTTGAGAGTCTAGTTATAGGCTTTTGGTGACCAGTCTCCTTGTCGGACTCTTTGATTAATTTCCCGGTCTGATAGAAAGAAAAGTATGAAATGGTTAACTACCAGCCATGCTTAAATGATGTAAGAGAATCAAATAAAGGGCAAGGAAAGTACACAGCAAAATAGTGTAAAGCAACATGCGATTGTAAACTCACTAATGCACATCAAAATGCTATATTCTCAGACAGTCGAACAAAAAATTCTATTCTCTGATAATAAATTCGTACTTGATATCTATACCAGCACTTATTATTGTCTTATTCAAAGGTCCCCAGACAGCTCTGTTAATTCTTCCCTGAGGGCCTTTGAGTACAAGAACAGATTCACCAGCCTCTGCAAAATGAATGATGTTAAAGTTTCCAGCACATACATGAATCAGTCAGGCAAGTAATTAGAGCATTTCAACTTGTGGCACAATTGACATTTTAATATAATTACTACAAGAACAACAGAATGATGAGAACCACCAAACAGCAACAGTTACAGTAAACTGGTTCAAAAGTCCAAAATAACACTAAGAAAGCTCACTTCATCTCAATGCAGATGCTGAGGCTCCATGGACACTGGTAATCTTAGAGCACTTTACATGTGTGCATTATAATATAATGGAAATTTAGTTCGTGCAGAATGTGGTGGCGACTAAGGTTTATTAGTGGGTAAAGAAGTTACTGAATGAGTTACATATTGAATAGGCATATTTTTGGAAAAAAAATTAATTTGATATTTCACCAAATGGGGGCTCCGTGCTTTTATACATGGTAAGATACACATTGTCCTGTCGCATCATGCCTTGGAACTCATAAATCCAATAAAGAAGGAAAAGAATAAAACATACAAACAGGAACAAGGTATGTAAGTAGCAAAAAATATATTCTGGGATCTCACATCTAGCTCCATTTGTGAGACCAAAGCAAAGGCAAAAACAAGATCGAAATGCTCACCAAGAAACAGATATATTCGCTAACCAAACCGTACCACAGAATTAATGGGTTTGACTTAGACAGAGGCCTGATATAGCTTTAAGATTCAACAAGCCATATATTTTATGCAAACCATATTCAAAAGGACATAACTCATCAAAAAAATATTATACAAGAATATTTGGCATTTGTCTATGCCTATTTCATCATCCATGCAACTGTCCACAAGTTAAAAGCTAAACACGATAACTCTAAACTGACAGGAAACATGGTAGACAACAGAAACATCGTGAATTGATATAGCAAACAGAAATCAGGAAACAGGATTCAAGGCTTCAAAGTACAAATAATTTCTAGACTGGATTTACCCATTATGGAAAACACACAAACAATTTTAGACAAAGGTAGTTATAAAGTTCTGCAAAAGCCACAGCAGAAATGCATCTTTCCTTTTCTGCACTTAACAATTCCACAATGGTAGCGAACTCCATTCATCTTTTGCTTGAGGCATTGTTCCCAGGATTTCCATATTGCACGAGTATCGATCTCACCTTTTATGCTAAAAGCAGCATTTCCTAAACTTCAAACCAAACTATCCTCCAATGCATAGAGTAAAACGAACTACCACACATGCAAAATTCAATTACTGGAAAACAGGGCTGTTCCATCTTCTGTAATATCAGTTGAATTCCAACTCCAAGATCAACCACCAGAAAGTTCAAATTAGTAATTACTTGGTGGTTAACCTTGCTAAATGTCAGAGACTACTTCAGTGACTCAACAATATAACAAAGTGACAATGTCAGAAAAACTTGGATAGCTAGGAAAAACTAATATATCACTGAGAAAGCAAAAATCCAATTTCGCAATCATTTAACCTTTTAGAAACAATGCATGAAGAACTTTTATTACTGAACCTAAGCCAATAAGTCCAATGACAAACATAGATGCCAAATGCCAAAGGTAGGCTGCTAAGTGTATGACAGACCATCTTGGTCCGCTACTCATGCAAAATGGTCTACTATATTTCACCACACTGAAGAGGCAGCAGAACAAGTTCCTACCCCTATAAACATGCACAGTGAATACTACTAACAGGTACCATAGCATGTTTGATGACATCTTAAATGTCAGACATACTTTGGTCAGATTTTTTACTTTAAAAAAAATAAGAAATTAATGCCATATCCACTCAGAACTTCTGGAAAACATCAAAGGATACGAAATGAGAATAAGGATGAAACAAAATGATACAGTTTGGAATAGAAACCAGAAGAATCAAGAAACTCGCCACATCCACAAGCCAGCATAAATCAGATGTGACCAAAGAAAGCAAAGTAATTAACACAAAGTCAGATTGAAAAAGGAAAGCAATTGTTAAAGTCTGAAAGTAGTCAATGCATATAAAACTACAAGTAATTATTGTTTCCCCTCAATATCTTTTCCCCCAATGTACAACCAATGGTGATTAAGTATTTTCTTTACGATAAGACTAAAAAGTAGAACAAGAAAAAATTAACGAGCTAAGAAGTACAGAGGTCAGATAAGATTTTAAATCTGAATCAAGCCTCGTATGTGAAAAGAACAAGAATCAGATTGGAATTTGCAAAAGTAACAATAGAACACGTAAACTTACGGTCAATAGGATCTCTGGCAATCCGTTTGACTTGAATGGCAGAAGGCAATCCCATAAAGGGGTCAGTTGTTATAACAGCAAGCTTATCACCAACTCCAAAATCAACTGACCTGGTTGGTGAGTCGAAATTGAAAGTGTACAACTGAGTTCCTTTTTTAACATCCCACAGTTTAGCTGTCTGATCAGCACTCCCAGTTATTAACAAAGATGAATCCCCTAAACCACAAAAAATCATATCAGTTAAGCATTCCAAAACACAGATCCATTAATCATTGACATATAACCATAAGTAATACCAAGTGCATCTGAGCTAGATATCAATCTCGCCAAACATTGGCAACCATGTACAATAAGTTGTCTCCTAATGCCAAAACAACTACACATGTATACATACACGAGAAACACTCCAGATATCGCAAACAGACTCATTTGCTCAAATTTTCCGAACTTTGCAGGGAATAATTGAAAATTAGTGGGGTTCATAGTCATGGTCAACCATTAACTTATTTCAATTTATTAGTTTGCTACGACAAAAAATAGCAGGTTTCTGCATATACATTCCATATTTATCAGAAAAATATAGACACGCAAATATACACCTCACTGAGTTGACTGCAAAATACCCATAATTAGTGAGACACAGGTAACATATGAACACATCTACTAATAACAAAGTATAAAGTTTAATATACATCTTAGAGTTGAGTGAAACAAAATTCATTATTAATTACAGATTAAAGCTGAATGCTAGTAATTAAACTAAAGAGAATATAAATAACAAAAAAATTACTGGAGACATCGCAACACCAGACGGCGCCGTTGTGACCGCGATACGTTCCAAGACGTTCTCCATTATCGGTTAGGTCTCGAACCAGACGGTTGGGGTATGATCCTTGGCGCACGAGAATAGAAGATCGCCGTCCCTGTTGTACTTCAAAAATGTTAGCGGCCTCTCATGGCCTTTCATCAAAATCGGCCTCATCCTTCCTAAAACCTAATTGAATTGTATTTCGATTATGTTGAGATTTTCTTTTTGGTGGTTTTTCTTTTCCTGAAGGTGAAGGAGAAAATACGAGCAACAGAAAAACCCTAGTGGTTCTGGAAAGAGAGATGCCGCAAACAGAAACGGATACAAGTACAACCCGACTTAACCCGATTTTATATATATATATATATACCCTAACCTTAAGGAACAACTATGAAAAATATTTAAGTAGATCCGGTCTTTTATTCTACCTGCAGACTCTGTGGTCAGAATTAAATTTTAAATTTTTTTACTTATATCAGTTGATGTCATAAATTTTCTAAAATTTAATCCACACCCTAACCTTAGAGCGGACAACTACGTTCTTAATAATCGTTTAACTAAATTAATTTTTTGAGCATACAATAAATAATTTTACATATAATTATAAAAATTTAATGATGATTATCCTAAATTTTTATAAAATTATAAAAAAAAGAATATATATATATATATATTTTTAAATTAGAATTAAGGAAATCACATAGTGCTTAATTTTGTATATGACATGTACTTGAAAAATGATTTTAAAATGAAAGTTATATGTCCATTTTATTTACTAAACTTCAGAAGTTTTTTAATTTTTTATATTTTCAATTGACACTTATTTTTAAATTTCAATATTCTATTATTTTTAGTTACATGAAGGACTTGAAATTTTTAGAAGGGGCAATATAAAGAAAAGGAAAAAGTTGTCAAATTTTAGGGTGTTTAATTATAGTATAAAACTAAAATTTTTAAAATTTTTCTTTAACTTATAAATTTTCAAAATTGGCGAGGGGAAAGAGCAATTGTTGACCCTCACTTATATATAGTATCGCCCTGATTTTGAGTGAGATTATAAGGTTAAACTACTTACCTTACAAGTAGTTCTGTTCTATTACTATTTACTACTTGCTTTCTACTTTTGCTCGAGTATTTTTTTATCTATGTTAAGATTCCTTTTTTTGTTGTTACTGCTAATATTGATTATTCTATGGGATTTTTCCAATTCAAAGTTTATTACAGTAATTTCTTCCAGTCCAGTTGTTTAAATAAAGTGCTTCCCTTTAAATGAAAAAACAAAAAAAAGTTGTTCAAAATTTTGAAAATCTTGTTTCATTTTAAAGCAGACCCATTTTTGGAATCTAGTTACTTCTTTAAACTTTGTAATTCAAAATGAATTAAAATTAGAAGTCAAAACTAGTTTTCTCATTTCTGAAACTCCAACCAAGCCAGCCTGTTCAATTTGATTATATCTCGATCATGACGCTGGTCCAACCACATACAAGAGCTGAAAAAAAAATCAACTATCAAAACGGATCGAAAGGTACGAACAGTAAAATAACTAATGTTCACAAGGTATGTTTGTATTCCAATGGGTCTTAGTCCAATAGATAATGCATCTGTACTAATGTTGGTAATTCTAATATGGGATTCTTCCAATTGAAGGTTTATTATTTTATGATTTTACCTTCTGTTCAATTACATGCTTTCCCAACGATATTAGTTGTTTTCTTCTCTTGTATGATTCTTTGTTCTTTGAAGTCCCTTGAAGCAAGTGCTATTTTTTCTTAGGAAAAAACTTACATAAACTCGGTTTTTGATCATATCTGTAGACCCTGCGGTCAAAATTAAATTTTATAGAATCTTGCTTACATCAGCTTATGTCATAAATTTCATAACATTTAATCCACAGCACAAGGTCTACAAGTGGGGACAAAGACCAAATCTACCTAAGTCTTTCCCTTTTTCTTAGTATTGAAAGAAAGTGTTGTTCACTATTAGCATTTTGAGTAGCTTATTTTATTTTCTTGTAAAAAGAGTACTTTCTTCGCAACTTCAAATAACAAAGAACATTTTTCCTTTAAATCACACTTTCTTTAACCAACTTCAAAATAAAGCACTTTTTAAGCCCAAAAAA